>OX030951.1:71557354-72124854 GCA_943735915.1 Pherbina coryleti
TTTGCTTTTCCTTGGTTCATTAACTTTGTCTTAGCTGCATGCAGTTAATCCAGCAAAAGTGATGAATATGCGTCACCTCATGACGCCGTCAATTTTTTGTTATTTTTATCATGTGCCCGAAGTCCTCATCTTCATTTTCGTACCTTAACATTAACCGTTACGCCAGTAGTGACAGAGTTAAAATTCCATGCAACGTTTTTTCATGGTTGTAGCATTTATACTACATTATGTGGTTACCACCCTGAAATCATGATGACAAGAATATTTTTCGTAATTTAGTTGTGAGGCGTAATAACGCATATATGCTTTCATAAAACAAAATTTACCGCAGCACGTCTCTCGAGTGAGTCAAAATTCCATGCAACGATATAACATTTCTATTACATATGCTGCTATATTCCCGATCTGGTGACGTGGGCATTTTTTTTTTTATTTTGGTCGTAAGGTAAGGACAAGTAGAAATCCTCCATTTTCCTTTTCAAACATTTATCGTAGCTTATATACTCAGGGAGTAAAAATTCAATGCAACGCTGCTGCATGCATGTTGCATTTTTGATCTCTGAGCGGCTCTCTCTGTGTCGCCATGACGTCGGAAATTTTTTGTCTAATGTTGTTGTGAGGACTTAGAACAGGTCTTTATTTTTGTATCATATTTTTAATCCTGGCGCTAATACTCAGCGAGTAATAATTCCATGTAACAAATTTTCAGTTGCGTTGCTTAAGCAGCTCTCTCCGTGTCCCGATCACGTTTTGAATTTTTGTTTTGTTTTTATAATGAAGTCAAAGAATTAACCTTTGCGGTCGTACTATGTTTTTAGTCGTAGCTCTTATAGTCAGTGAGTAACAATTCAATGCAACGCCGATGAATTTTGAATGAATGCATTTTCCAACTTTTTTGGAAACCTGCGCGGTAAAACGTAATTTCGTAACGTCAAAAAAAGAAAAAATAAAAAAAACTGCCCATTAGAAATTAATTTTTAATTTGATTATATGTTAACTTTATCGGGGACTATAATTATCGAAAATAACTTTGCTTGGAACCTATGCTTGCCGAATTAAATCGCGTGGCCAAATTAAACCGTTAACAGCGTTATTTTAGCTTAAAGTGAAAAAATTGCTTGGATAAAATAATAAAAAATACACGTGAAGAATTTTTCCAAAATTTAACTAGAAATTATTATTACCGGGTCTATGTCTGTAGTTTTATTTCGTAAGGGTAAGTTTTTTTAATAATAGTGCGTATAAATTAAAAAAAATTTTTACAAACTTATTTAGATGGGTAGAACGAAAACTACACTACCTCAGAGCAAGGTTTGTCCTTGTCCAACGGGACATCTTTGAGATAAATTGCGAACATAATGGGGCGATCATATGGTTTAATTCAAATCGTCTTTAGGCAAAAATCGAAGAAAGAAAACCGTTGTAGATCGCGTAAGACAAGTAAAATACTGATCACCGCATTGTGACTCTTTCAAAAAATACCCCTTAAAATTGCCTGGACGAATTTTTGCGGAAATTGGAAACATGGTCGGTGCAAAAATTGTTAGGTGTCGCTTGGTGAAAGCTGGGTTACATGGACGCATGCCTAGGAAACTTGGCAAAAAAAAATTGAAGACGAGACTTTCTTTTGCAAATAGTCTTAGTGATTTATCAGAGCTTGAAGGCATTAAAACGTTGAGAAATATTCTTTGAAGCGACAAAACAAAAATGACCATGGCGCTAAAAGGAGTGAGAGACGTCATAAAAAAAATCCGATTGAAAAATTGTGGGGTGAGCTGAAAAATAAGTTGGCCAAAAAAATGTTCACTAACAATCATGATTTATGTCAATTTGTGGAAAAATCCTGGTATTAAATTCCTAAGGTTTCATACTACGTAGAAACAAAGAAATTTCTGCCAGAGAAAAATCGGCAGAACCCACCCCTATATGGGGAGTGGGTTATCACTCGTTAAAAAAAAACAAACAAAAAAAAACAAAAATAAAACAAAAAAATTAAATAAAAAAAATAAAATAAAAATAAAAATTAATAAAAATAAAAAGCTAACAGAGGCTAACAAGTCTTAAAACATCCCCAAAATTTTGCCTCATTGCCCTTAATCGACAGCTAGTTGAGTTTAGAGTAGGTCAATTATCAGTTGAGTTAAGTAAAGTTGCGTTGCCAAGTTCTTATTTTTTAGTTGGTTTGTGTACGGAATAAGGTAAATGTAATAGATTCTGTCAAAATATGATGTGAGTACAAAAACAAAACTAATTTATTGGCAGACTTTATGTGGTCTGTAAAATCAAAAGTGTTGCCAACTATGCAGTAAGTAACAGCTAAGTGAGTAGCCGTTTTTTTCATAGTTGAGTTGAGCACTGGCGAATCGAACGCAGCTAATGTAATGTAATTTAAGTTAAATTTAAGTTTAATTAAGGATACCTTGCTTGGTGAATAAATAAATAATGTTCGCTTTGAGAGTTGTAGTTGTTTGCAGATGGTTGGCGTAGTCCTTAATTTTATGCTAACCTAATCCCAAAGAAAGAGGTGTAATGGTGTTCAATTGTAAGATTTTTGTGTTCGACTGGCATCTCCAAAACGAGAAATTACGCAATTATCAGGGAACTACGTGAGCAATAACTCGATTGTTACGTGACTTGTATGGCCATCGTGTTGAAAGTGTAGGTCGTCCCCGTTTACCTCATCTCCGACCACAAAAACTTGATTATCATATGTCAGTAGTGCTCTCTATCGACTGTTACTGCTCTGACGTCGTCATTTTCGACAGAGTACGGATCGGTAAGCCTTCCAGCTTACAATTTACAGTCACTCGTTGCGACTTTATTAGCATTGTCTGAATCACTCGCAAAATTTCGGAGTCCCAACTGTGGCAATTTTGCTTATTGACGTAGTCAGCGTATAATGTGAAAATTACCTTCGTCAGAAAACACAATTTTTTATAAAATTAACCGAATTCATCAAGACCCAATCAGATAACTTTTGGCACTGCTGGTGGTCCGCCAGCTGCAGAATCTTAAGTCTATTGAACCATGTACGTCTGCGAAGTCAAATATTTGAAGAGGTCGAGTTCTTGAGCACCGTAATGAATTGAGGCGATTGGGTCGATTTTAACACTGCGCCGATATTTTCGATCGAACATGCAAAGCGATTTGTTTCGCTGTCTTCACATCTTGCACTGAACCAGCCCCTTGGACTATTTTTAGTAACGTTGCATGACCACTAGGCCGTATCGAAAAAAAGTGCGCCGTATACCATCTAATCTGAAGCATTTTTTACTGAACGTAGATGTCGCGCATTTTCGTTCTAGCGGGTGAACTTTAGAGCACAACATGGTCTCCTCGAGACAAAAATATCGATATATCATTCTTGAAGATCGGACTGTAAATGTCGAAGATATGAAGAAAAACATGAAAGGGGTCTATATAGGTATTATAGAAGTTGTCTTTTAAAAATGCTTCAGCGGTGTACTTTTCTTTTTTGCCTGTAAGTTGAAACGGTCGAGTGAAAATATCTTCCGTTCAAAACTGAACCGGACTATACAAATAAAACAACAACGGTTAATTATTCTTCAATATTTATTTTATCATCTTTAAAATAATCACCATCGCAGGCGATACACATATGCCAACATTTTTTGTTCATTCTTGAAAGCATTTTTGGTAGGCCGATTACGGAATGGCCTTTAGCTTCCTCTGCAAATTCTCTTTGATGGCTTCCCTCGTCTCAAAATGTTTTTCATTAAGCGACAATTTGAGTTTGGGGATTAGGTAAAAAGTCACACAGGGTCATATTTAGCGAATATGGTGCTTGTTGAAAGATATTGACATTGTTTTTAGTCAAATAATCGCGAAGTGTGAGCTGGTGCATTATCGTGGTGCAAAAACCTTAAATTGTCCTTCCATAATTTTGGCCTCTTTTGCCAATATTCTCGCGCAAACGCTTTAAAATATTCAAATAATATTAAGCGTTGACGGATTTACCATGCGGAAGGAATTCCGAGCGCATGACACCTTGGGAATCCAAGAAAACAGTCAATATCACCTTAATTTTTGAAATTGCCAATTTTTGTGCTGTTTCGACGTCATACTCATACACGCAATTCTCGTCACCAGTAATGATGTGCTGAATATCTGTATCGTCCATTAAAAGCATCTCCTCCCGGAACTCTTTTTGAAAGAAATTTATCAATTTTGGCACAGGTCGCGATGCAACCCGTCGCATGCCTAAAACATCATGTAAAATGGTGCGCGCCAATCCAGTCGATATATCACGCTCGACAGCTTTATCTTTCACGGTTACACAACGATTATCGAGAACAATTTCCTTTACTTTTTTGATTTTGCTCGACAAGAAGGATAAGGCAAGTTGTCAACGGATATACAACTCTCTTTAAACAATATGAACTACTCAAATGCCTGCGTACGTATAGAGCAGACTCCCTTTAGGTTTTCTACAACATTTTCAATGCATCCGGACAAGAAATTTCGTGCTAAAACACAATGTCAAATACACTCTTTGCTCAACTTTTTTTTTATTATGAAATTCGCAGGTCAGACGGGGTGTACTTGCTTATAAAGCAATAAGAAAGAAACTACGTGACAGATCCCAATTAAAATTAAAGCCCAAGCCTATGACAGTGTTATTAGCCTTCAAAAAAAAGCTCTATGATAACTGTTGTTATATCATTCGCACAATCTGTTTCAATTTTGAACAGAAGGTACTTAACTCAAAGTCAAATTATAACGAGGAATATTTTCTCTACTTTTGCACATAAAATTTAAAAATTTCTGTTTCTTCTTTCACTGTCTAGTAATCCATGGTAAATCTCCCGTGCTTACAAATTACAAGTGTCAACATTTGACAATGGCCAAGTAACCAGCTGTTAAATAATACGCCATTGAAACCCTACACTTCTTGTTGATACACTCGACATATTGTTGTTGAAAAGGAGGCTGTTTCATTCGAGAGCGAACCTCTGAAGTGCTCTTTACGAAATGTTTCTAACAAACGTTTTTTGAAAGTTCAAATGTTGGTTGGGACAAACGACTTAAACAATATTTGTACAATTGTTTATTTCAGGTAAACGAATTCGCCCATATTTGATGATGCCATTCAAATATTAAAAGCATTCTTATCTCCCCAACGATTGTCAATTCATCGCGAGTGATCAAATCAGAAAATCGTAAGAACCTTGGATAATGTTCTGAATTCACAACAGCAAGTGTAAACTTGACCGTGCACATGAAATTGACAGTAAAATTTAACTGTAAAATACTTCTATCAACTCGCTAAAATGACAGATACACAGAGGAAAAACCTCTTATGTGATGATTAACGATACTGCCAAACGAATCAAACGGTTGAAACAGAGTTGTTCTTCAGCTTTTGTTGTTGGCTGAAACAGAGCGCTCAGCTTGCCAAGCTCCATGATTACCACGACTGGCTTCACCAAACAAATACATACAAACACACGTGATTCTGTTTGTCGTATAAAGAAAATATTCTTGCTAGAACTCTATCAGTTTGGCGCGGTAAGAATCAAATACCTGGCATAACCTGTTCTCTGTTGTGCTCACAACTGACTGAAACACAGGCAGACTTCGATGACGCTGTTTTAACTTGTTCTAAAGCTAGGTCTCTGACTCTGACGTTTATTTTGATCGGTGTGGCAATCCGCTTGAACTTCAGCTCAACTCGGTTCATTTCAGTTTAGTTTCAATTTAAACGTGAACGGTAAAAGACGCGCTTGAGTTGCCGACGAAGTCAATTAGAGTTGCCAATAGAATTTTCACGTGCGGTTAGCACTAGTTTTTCTATTTTTTTAAAAGTACTCGGTTTTGCTAACGGTTTTTTTGTGGTGTAAAAAAATATGACCATCTACGGCCTTCTTGTTCAAATTATTTTAATCTGCACTTGAAATAAGCGTTGTCTTTGACGTTCTACGCGTTTTTACTGTCACTATCCCTTAATTAACTTAATTAAGGACGATTTTAATTAAATAATTTCATTGAGCAAACGCTTTCACTTTAAACTTAAAGTCAAGATGCAGCAATTTGTTCCACTTCCGGTGATCACAAGCTACGGCAATAACAACAACGAATACGATGAACCTGATGAGGAGCTCATCGCCAAAGTAAGTTAAGATTTTAGCCCATAGGCATGAGTTTTAACACCTCCATGGTTAATGGCTAATGTTTCTTTGCATTTAGCTGTTAATTAAATACAAATTGATTTGCCTTCATTAAAATTTTTATTACTCTAGGTTATGTTTGTTTAGACATAATTCCATTACCTTGCTCAAGAAACCATTAACTGTTTTTATTTTTACAATGTAGCAATTAAGTTAAATTTTAATGATTTATTTAAATTGATTTTAAGATACAAAATAAGCTGTGGGATTGAAATCGAACGAACGAGTTTTTGGCCAGTCAGTCTCCAAGAACACAGATTTTATAATTGTCAAAACAGGTGTGGAACTGGGATTTTTTTAGGTTGATTCGAAATAGTGAAATTATTTTTAAAAGAGATAATTTAATTAACTTGAAATAGCAACAAATTTACTTCGAGACAACACCAATTTGGTTAACCCCCTGCCTTTAAATCCGAGACATGTCATCCAAACGAAGTTGTTTCTAAATGCGTCATGATGAGTTATCACGTCAAGACGTTTTCTTAGATAACTTTTTAAGTACTTATATATATGAAACCTCGAAATTGAAAACTATAACAATTAGTTTTCTCATAAGAAAATTTCTTATAAGTATTTCAATCAATAGACTTGAAATATTGTACGCTTCAAAAATGTTTGAAATCGACTCAAGAACATAACTCGGGGCTTTTTGATTTTGATTTTAAACCTTTTCAGTTAAGTCTACGTTAGTTGGAAATGGTGTAATATATTAGTGAGAAGGAATGGGCAATCAAGTGAAACATGTGTAAGATATTCTTAGCGTGGAGGAAAACTGTAGAAGCATGTGAATCTGAATCTGGGCTTATGCCCCTACCTTAGTCAATTCAAGTTACTAAGCAATCCTCTCCACAAACCTATCTATCACCAATTACAACTTTTGAGTCGCTACCACTCGACTTCCGAGCTCGCCGGTCGTCATTATAGCTGTATTCAGTGACCCAAAAACTGTTAAAACTTTTTTTGAGGAATGTGCCCTCAACTTAATCGTAACATGTACCATACAATAACTCCACTCGAATACACTTCTTCAACTTGAAATAAAAAAGTGTCAGCTGATATTTATTTTTATTTTTTTTTTTTTTTTTGGGCTTGGACAATACTTAAGAATATTAGGCGATATTTTATAATATCATATTTTACGAGGTCAATTTGACACGTTAGGGACTTTTTTAATAGAATGTATTTTTTCGACAAAAAGCATTTCATTTCTCAACGTTGCCCTGCAGTGTAGCCAACTAGTAAAAATACTAGTAAACGTACTAGGTCAAAAAATACCAGCAATAGTTCATGCCACATTGCGCAAACTGGTATTTTTCCCGTGGTGATGTCATAGGAAAAGACAATTGTCCTATTCTCGATATGATTTGAGGTAGTATTTTTACTGGCATTTTTTGAACTAGTTGTGATAATAGTATCTTTTAAGTCAGTAAAATACTAGTATAATCAAAAGTAGGATTTTTCACTGGTATGATTTTGACCACCTGTGTACTGATATATTTTTACCAGTTAAATACTAGTAAACTAGTGGATATGCAAGATCCGTCGTAATTATGAGAACAATTTTTAAGGCAAAAAGCCATCATAACACTTATAAATAATTTCTCAACTTATTTCTTGTTCTTTTCTTGTCCTTAATTCGATACAGTAGTGGTATGAAAAACATAAAGTAGGTATATTATGTATATAACTCGTAAGGAGTGTATTAACTTTGTCATTCTGTTTGTTCCACCTATAGGAGGTGTGTCAGGTATAGAAAAGTGTATATTTTTGATCAGCATCACCTCTCTAGTCGATTTCCGTGTCTCCATCTGTATGTCCATCTGTCTATGACCACGATTACAGCCGTAATTTTCAAGCTATCATTACGAAATTCGATTTTTAAGCTTGTATCTAAAAAAAAAAGATTAAGTTCGAAAAAGAGATAGCGGTATTGCAACTAGCGAAGACACCAGTATAATTATGACTACTTAGTTATGAGCTAGAAAAACAGCTGGCATATTTTCAACTAGCTCAAAAGCGACTGGCTAGTTAACTATAAAATTAAGCAACTAGTTCTCTTTATATTTGTAAAACACATGAGGGTTATTCTCGCAGTCTTGCAGAACCCTTGCAAAATGCAAGAATTGCAAAAATTGCAGAATTCTGCAATCCGTGCGACATCACAACAACAAAACACAAGAGAAAAAATTTTGCAATTCGTGCAATTTGTGCAACACTGGCACCCATGTTTTGCGTGATGATGCAACTGTGCGTCAGCTGTTTGAAACAAATTTGATTTATTCATTTGGTGTGCTTCTGAGTAAATAGTTGCTTAAATTTTGGTTTTCTTCATATTTAAACAAAAATTTGTACTTTTCTATAGGTAAAAATGGATACGGAGCCTTAAAAAAAGAAAACTAACGCCAAGCAAGAAGTGAAAAGACAGTGAGATAACTCTCATAGATCACTATCATAGATTATTTGCTCCAAAAGTCTTTTTTTTCACTTGTTCACGGCATTTCTTTACAATTTTTGCAATATTTGTAGTTTCGTGCGCTCTCGCAGTGTTACAGATTTCTGAGTTTGACGTATACAATTTTACTGATTCTGCAACGGTGCAAGACTGCGAGAATACTCCTACTAGCTTTATTTTAACTAGTAAGTTAACTAGTTAAATTCATGACTAGTATGATTTTTCGCTGCAGGAAGTCTTCTTTCAGATCGATACAGTTAGTCAAGAGTTTTTTCCACTTTTTTTATTCCTTCCAAATAATAGGTTTTATCGTGGTCCTAAAAATAAGTGTTTGTTTTGGTGACGACTTCTTCATTCGAACCAAATATCTTACCGAGTAGCCATTTTCCCAGGTTTAGAATTAGGAAATAGTCGCAGGGGGGCTAAATCTGGAAAATATGGTGGATGGTGTAGCATTTCGTAGCTCAATTTATCGATCTTTGTAAATGCGACTACAGATGTCTACGCCGGTGTGTTGTCATAGTGGAAGAGCACGTTTTTTTAGCCAAATGCGGTCGTTTTGCTTCAAGTCAATGTTCAATCTGTTCTGTTCAAAAGCTGTGAATAATATACGTCGTTGATCTTTTTACCCTTGACAATTTACGACATGTGGGTCGACAGACCCACCTTGGCCTTCTTTAGTGCACGCTCACCCGGAAATGCTTTTACTGTGCTTTGGTCTCTGGTGTGTTGTGATGAATACATTTTTCGTCTACGGTTATAAAACGGCTCAAAAATTCCTTCGAATTGCTGTTGAATATCGCCAAACACTCCTTTGAAGTTGCCACATCGACAAACTTATGGTCAAGTGTGAGTAATCGCGGCACCCATCTCGCGAATAGCTTTTTCATTTTCAAATATTCATGTTAAACGTGATGTACCCGTTCAGTTGAGATGCCTACAACCAGTTGCGGATCAAGGATTCGCCAAAGGGGGGCTAAAACTAAACTTTTGTATGCCAAAGGGGGGGCTGAAACGTCTTTTTGGACTTTTTTGATTTTTTTTCCATACAAAAAATTCTCGGAGGGGGGGGCTAAAGCCCTTCCAGCCCTTATGTAGATTCGCCACTGCCTACAACCTCAGCCACGTCACGCACTTTCATTCTCCGATCATCCAATATCATTCTTCATGAATTTTATCGACGATTTTTGACATGACGGGGCTGAAGCCTTTCGTTGATTTCGGTTATGGTTTTTTTAAGCAAAAAATAATGCTTGATAAGAAACGAAATTCACTTTTTTATATTTTCGTCGAAATTTACGAGGTTGTCTGCTTTCAATGACTGTCAAACACAAGCTAAATGGCACAGTTATCAGCTAACTTTTTGGAAGTCTTTCAGCTGGTTCTTTGTGACTTTTATGGTTTCTATGGGTTCCTTGGAATGGAATGAAGGTTTTTGTGGAAAAGCGATTTTACTAGAATTTGTCAGCTCCCAGGTACGTTATAGGGACTCTTATGTGTTTCGTGGATTTCTATGACAACAATTAAGGTTTCTATAGAAAACGCTAAAATGCTAAATCATGTGGTAAATACGAACTTTAACTACTTCACGTGTAGATCGTGAATAAGAACATGTGTAGTTCAAGTTCAAGTTTTAAAAAACGAACTACACTGAGTTCGAACTTCCGTAAATACATGTAGTTCGAAACACGAGTTTGAGCTGAAGCTCTAGTTTATGCTAGAAAATATCAAATTTTCTAATGGAACTGTCAAAATTCCTCTGGCATTGCTGGCAATATGTTGTCGAGACGCATGGCTTCAAAAGCAACTTTCGTATCAAAGGATGAGGCATTCTTTCGACTTGGTATTCGACTCCTACCCGAAAGATGAAAGAAAGCAATAGTTTACGATATTGTTTATTATTAATTTGTTTTTTCAAATAAACGACCAATTCTATCTCTCATACCACATTTAGTTTCGTGAGGTCCGCATGTTTTTGTGCTCAGACAGTGTATTTGAGCACCTACGGTTAATTTAAGTGGTAGAAAAGATTTTCAATTTTGTAGGTGTCAAAATAAAGGAGTTGAGGAGTTAACTTCAATCTTAAAATATCAAAGTTGAGACAAACCACAACGAGTGTTGGGTTTAATCAAAGTCTGCTAGCACCATAGTTTGTCATGTAAGGGTTAAAATGAGTTCCTGCTTTATAAAAAAATTATTTATTTTGCATTTTTGCCTCATTAATTTATTGAACAGAACAAGTTTCTGATATCTTAAGATATTTATAAGAATTGAAATATTCAAAATAAATAAATTTTATTTTTTGCGCCCATTAAGACGTTCTTTCAAAAAATTAAGTCGAATTCTTTGCAGAAATTAAATTCGATAACCTTCGCTTTGGCCAAGGTGACCGTTAAGCATTCGCTTAAAGAGCTGATTTGTGCAAAACTAATGATAATCAAGTTATTGTTGGCCAATACATTTTTGACTTTTTTTTTTTTTGTTTTTTTTTTTTTTTGCAATATATGTTAATCTCGGCTAGGCGAGACAGTTAAGCGAGACAAGTATTAATTAAAGCCATGAGGAAGTCCAAACATTATGAAATCTCTTTGCCACACTCTTAAAATAAGAAACACGGAAATGTTTTCTTAAAAGTATCCATCGGACTCCAAGCTGAGGTTTTAGAACTTTTTGATTAATTCTGAGATACAAAGAACGAAAAAACAAAACAACGCCGATCCGCTTTAACGAGTATCAGTCTAGCTATTTATTGCGATTGAATAACTAATTGATGCTGAACCGTTACTTCGACACTGTCACATTTTTCCAGTCTTACTCGTTATTCATTTTAAATTTGATTTTCTTCCTACGTTTGAGTCAATATGACGTCATCTAAAAACCCTACAGTTTAATTTGTGTTAAATATAGCAAATTGAAGTATTTCAAAATCATTCAATGAAGCAGAACGTCCAATTTTCAAACCACTCGCAAGCTGTCAGAATCATAAAAAAGCGAGCGCTTTTTAACTTAAATCTTAACTACGTATCTAGTTATTACCTAAGTGAACTTGTATCTAAGTCGTATGGCTCTGCGATGTGATTCTTTAAGAATCAAAACTCAATTAGTTAGTTAAGCGAAGCGTAACCCGTTACTATTGTTGTAGTTTTGTGCTGTTGACTGCTAGTTTGATCGCCTTATTTAGACTTAACTTTTTGAAAGCGATCAAGTTAATATTTTTGATACTCGTTGTGAGAGGAAATTGCGCATTGGCTGTACTAAACAATTATCTGATCTTATTGCATCTGTCATCGAACAATTCTGAGCAGCAACCGTGAAGAGTAGGTGAAGCAGTGAGTGTTGAAATTATTTCTAGAGAATAAACTTTCGCAAAGCAGTCATTATCAACGTATGCAAATTAGCTCTAATGTCAGTTCAGTCCAAGACAAAACTGTCGGAGATAATAGCCAACTAACATTCAAATTAAAAAAAAAAAAAACAAAATAATAAACTCGTAGCTTTTATTGTAATTTTTAATAAACGACAAATTAAAAGTATTTAAGGTCTATTAAAAAGTTATTAGTTCGTAATAGTTGTTGAAAACAGAAAACTCTTAATAGTAGCTGTGAAGAAGCACATTTCAGACAGGATGTAAATTAGAGCTTCAGCTCAAACACGTGTTTCGAACTACACGTGTTCACGGAAGTTCGAACTCAGTGTAGTTCGTTTTGCAGAATACGTGTGTTTTATTCACGAACTGCACGTGAAGTAGTAAAATTTCGTTTTCACGTGATTTTGCATTCACTTCACTAGTCTTAATGTATGGGTTGTTGGGAAAGTAACTTTATAAAAATGAAAGACGATTTTCTTATAGTGAATTAATATTTTGATCTGGGAAAAATTTGGAAGATTTCCATATGGAAGTGATTTTGAAACATTCCTCATCGTATGTTTTGGATACTTATGGGAAGTTTTAAATTGATATGGTTTCCAAATGGCTTCTTAAGGAATGCATGTGGAAACTTTTACTTGTTGCGGGGCATTTTCAATTTAAATTTATTTGGAATAATAAAATCTCAAACAATAAGGCAGCGTCAGTAGTCGTGTAGGTAGCGTGCTTAACTACCACCCCAGAGGTCCAGGGTTCGAATCCTGACCATGATAACCATGATAACCATTTTTATTTATTTGTTTTTGTTCCCACATTAATTTTTAAGACAATGGAGTGGAATGCTTCCACATTAATTTTAAAGAAAGCGGAGACTAATGTTTCCCTCCAATGACATAACATAGTGTCTATTAAAAGAAATGGAGTGTCTAACGAAAGCGAATGCTTCTTCCTACATTCCTGCTTATACCCGGGAATGCTTATTTATTTAA
Source organism: Pherbina coryleti (assembly GCA_943735915.1). Lineage (NCBI taxonomy): Eukaryota > Metazoa > Arthropoda > Insecta > Diptera > Sciomyzidae > Pherbina > Pherbina coryleti. The sequence goes on from OX030951.1 coordinate 71,570,351, forward strand.
TTTATTCAATTAAATATTGTCCAGTCTGATTCAATACCTTTTGTCATCTTTCTGGCAGTAGCATGATTCCACGCTCATAACATTTTTGTTCTTTGCGGGCAAAAAACTGATCCAAGTGATTTTTTACCTGCTCATCTTATACGCAAACATTGGGTCTCATGTATAAAAGTGGGTAATTACTTTTTACTCGATATTTTGAGAATTTACTCGTTGTCGTAAGCATAAAAAGTTATTTACTCGTTAGAAAGATCTCGCTCATTGAGAGGCCTGAGAAACTTCTTAAAACGAAAGCTCTTTGTGAGAAATTTCTCAAAATGGTATGCATAATCATGAGATGAAGCTAACATGTCTGAGAACTTTCTCGGTAAATGTTGAGTCTCCTATCAAGTGCTCTCACAGTTTATTTCAAGCAACTGAAATGGCAGAATACTTTCGCGTTTATATTCCTAAAAAAATGTATAAGCTGCGTAGACATCTTGAAGAATATAGCAGTAAATTTATATTTCGTTTTAATAAAGAAAAAATCGATTGGTTAGCAGAGCATTTCCTAGGGCCAACATTGGAATCGCTTGGTGGAGCTCTTACTAATTCTGAAAAAATGAGAGTATATTTAAGATTTTTGGCTGATCCTGGATTTCAAAATGGAATTGGTGAGGACATAGAAATTCATCAGTCTCTAGGACAATTCGAAACCTTTCAAGTGCTTCTTTTTTTAATTTGTGCACCGGCAGATTAGATTTCTGTAGTAAAATTTGAGTTTCTTTTAACTCATCAATTAGAAATTATGCCAGCTTATTATTTTCATTATTTGATAAACTACAGTTTTGTTCACTTCCAGATTCGCTTTCGGACATTTTTTTGAAATTTTAAGAAGCAATTTTAACGATTAATTGCTAAACTAAAGCTCAACTGAAGCTTTAAGATCGATCTCACTTATGTTGAGTTGTTTGTCATGAGCTTGATCTCCTTTTTATGCATACAATTTTGAGACTGAGACTGAGAATGTTCTTATGACTCACTTCTTGAGATTGATCTCACACGAATGATCTCTGAGAAACATCTCATTTTTATGCATTAGACCCATTGAATGTTGTCGTACACTTTTTTAATATTTATAATAAAATAAATAACTGGCAATTTCAGCCCTTGAAAGGACTTTGACCTAGTTTATTATGATCAATTGTGTTGTGCGTGTTATTAAGTTTGTACACAACTGACCAAGAACAGGACCTACAGGTATAACGCCGACTCCGAACAGCGATGAACGGAATGTTCTTGTTTTCAAAAAGCTTTACATGGTATTTTGATTGCTCTCTGAGGTTTGCCATTGTCTGCAGAGAGGTGTCGGCCGTACAGAAAATTATTTTAATTCAAACAATTTTCTGTCACTTATCTCCAGGTTCGTTGACATAGAGGTCACGCACTTTAACTAACTACGCCACGGACGCCACTTAATATTAATTTTATTAATATTAAAATTTTTAATATTTAGGTATAATAAAACAAGGGAATGAAACTTATATAATTCCAAAGGTACTGTGCCACAGATGTGCCGAAAAATAAAAATAACAAAAAAAAAAAAAATTAATATATTATGTGATTATTGCATTTCAAAATAAAAGTATGCATTCTCATACCCATGACTGTAGTTTGAATCTCTCTGTTGAGAGATGACTCTCCAGCAATATTGTCGCAAGTGCTACGAGAAATTTAATTTTGCAAATTAAATTGTTACTAAAATTTACAAACTTGTACTAATGGCGATTTTTGATAGAAGGGCAGAATCTTTTGTATTATAATGTTCTGCGAAGTTATCAATTTTGATTTTGGAAGTAATGAAAATGATATCGCCCAGAGCTTCCGAGAAATACTACTTTATTAATTTAAGGGGGCTTTTATTAATTTTACTTAGTTTAGGCGTTTAAGGAAATTAACTACGGGCCCATAGTATAAATGTGACCTTGAAAAATTGGTTATTTGAGCTAACCCAGAAAAATTTCATGGATGATATATTTTATGGACCAATGGCTATCAGAAATGACCCTTAACCCTTTGACCACCGCTCCTGAACCGCTGAAAAATTCGTTAATCTGACTACGGATTCATGTTTAGCGACTCCATATTACTAAACAAAAGTGATTGACAGTTGACAGTATGCGAACAAAAAGTTTGAGGTTGAATTTTGAAACTTCATGAACTCGTTGTTTTTAGTCTGTTATGAAAGTTTACCAATGAAAGTTTAGAAAATAACCTTTGCAATGATGGTACTTAGACCTCTATGTACTATAACTATTGTACTATGATGACTATGACTATTGGTTTAGGAGGTATTCCCAAAATATTTAAAAAACCCCAAAAATTCTATCATAATATCTGGCCTTCTATATTTGCTACGGCGTAATGTTTGACATCCTATGAAAAATTGAAAAATAACCTTTCCAATGGTGGTACTTTGACCTCTTTACGACTATTCAAAGTATCACAAAATAGGTTAAATTTTCCAAAAAATCAGATCTTTCATTTGATGCAAAACAAAACTCCGTAACAAAAAAATTGTTGGGATTTTTTAACGAATTTTTGACCTATTAAAGAAATATCTTTTGGACCAATAGTCGTAGAGTGGCCAAAATACCACCATTAGAAAGAAAATAACACTTTTGATTTTGTGTTTTTATTTCACATTGACAATCAGTGGCGGATATAGGATTCACCAGAGGGGAAAAGGACTGAGCTAACAGTTTTATAGTCCAAGGGGGTGGCTGAAACGTCTTTTAGCGCTTTTTTCAATTTTTTTCCCCACACAAAAAATTCTTCAAGAGGGATGGCGGCTAAAGCCTTTTCAACCCGTATGTAAATCCGACGCTGTGCACTGTGTTTACAACAAAATTTCTGCTTCGAATAATGATTCATTTTCTATATCTGCATTGGAAGTCCGCGGGCATCTGGCTACTCAAATGATCAATACGGTCACCAACCGCGAAATTGTAAGACAGGTATTTAAGAGATTTAAACTTGCGGATATCACTTCAAAACACAAAAGTAAAACGGGACGTAAGGATGTATTTTCTGCTCAAAACAACACAAAGGCCATCGAAAGAATACTATTTGTGCCTTTTGCAAAAAAGCAAAAAGCATCGTAAGAATTAAAATTCAATGCAAATTCAAATTGATCAAAAATGCAAAGAAATTTATTTTAATTTAAATAAATCAACTTTTCAACAAAATTAAATATGTCTTAAATTTTTACCGTTGACGACCATTGGGACATATAGGTCCCGTCAGATTTGGTGGTCGCGTGGATAGCCCAAGTGGACTATCTTTTTTGCTATTTTTTGTTAAAAAGTGGAGTGTTTCCCGGAACTTTCTCAAAAACTTTTTACCTATAGCTCTTCCTACCCCCAAAATATTGCAGAAAGAAGCAGGGAGGAGAAAAAGTAAAGATTTTTTCGACTTTGGGGTGGTCTGGTGGGCAAAGGAATGAATCTACCCTTGAAAATTAAGTACTTTCTGGAAGCCATATTCATTCCCTGTTGAATGATAACTTGTAAAGAAAAATTTTTGTGTAAAAATTTTATAAAGAAAAATAATTTGTATTGTTTTTCCAGGAAAAATTCGAAAGTAAAAGGGTCACCGGTGTCCCAATGGTCTTCAAGGGTTAAATTGTCGCACAGTGTTATTTTCTATGGGAATATGTAAAGTCGCTTTTCTACGCCGATAAACCATAAACAATCGTTATTGTCAAAATACAGCATGATTTACTGCGAAGAGTGTGTGAAAATTTGACTTGCAGATTTGCCCTCGCTCCAGCCCCGAAATTGTATTCAATCCATTAATGCCAAAAAATTATCTTTATAATACATAATTTATGGATTTCAAAAACATTTTCCGGCGTTTTATTTCAATTTAAAGCTCTTGTATTCTAATAAAACACTCTTTACTTGCATCAAAGCAATAACAGCTTTAAATTTTTTTCAAGAATTAATTGAAAATTTAAGAACAATTTTAACAATTTTTTTTGCAAACTCTTTGAGAGCAAAATAAAAACTGACAATGCTTGATAACACTGTGTGTAATTTTTTAAGTCATGGCAAAATAACCATATACGGATATGTTCTAGAAATTTGTTTATTGGGATCTTAGGTAAATTTTTGTAGTTGATTGTTTCCTTGAATTTTGAACGGTTTGCTACCTATGGACCTGAACACGGGAAAAAAGGTAAAAAAAAATCGAATTTTTTTAAGTTTTTTGCGATTTTGATCTGGAAGGTGAAGTTTTTTGATTTTATATGTTCGCAATTTTTGTTATTTATGACAAGAGCTACAACTTTGCCTCAGAGAGTAAATCGAAATTCTGAACGGTTTGCAAGATATGAGCCCGAGAAAATGATCACTTTTTTGCGAAAATGATACCGAGGCCCCAAATCTTTGGCGGCCCATAAACAAAAAAGTGCATGACTTTGGGAAAAATTGGGAGACACGGGTCTTTTTTTTTAGTCCTTTATCACGTAGTGGTGTCCGTATATGGTTATTTTTTTTCGTGTTGCACTGTGTAAGCTACGATTGTAAAACTCAATAACGGTACATTTGTGTACAGAAGAGATCCGAAAACCACACACAGCTAATTTGCATACAAAAGCAATTTGTTCGGTTCTACAAGACGCACTCAAAGTAAATGTTGCTTATATGCAACAATGGGCATCAAAGGGTTAATATGGGTTAATTTTTCCAATTAAATCCAATTTTTAGTATTAAGATAATGATAACTATTTTGATGGTTGCTTATTAGCAACGACAACACTAACAATTACATAAACAATTTAATTAACTACAATAGCAGCTTAACTTCTATAAAAAGCTTTGAGCTTTTAACGCATATAACATCTCAATTGAGCTTGGCGTGCTGAGTGCAAGATCACGACGCTGTTGTTGTTGATTGTGCAAAATGAGCAATCGCAACTGGTTTTTGTTGTTGCTTATTGCTGTGTGTTTCGTTTATTTTAGTTTTATCATAAAAATTTTCGTTGATAATGAATTTGGACGTGAGGTCAAGTTCATGGAACTGCAGGCGATTTTGGTTAAATAAAAAATTAAAAGAAGCAAGCAATGCTACTGCTTTGTAGTTTGCTCACGTGCAGTTTAAGTTTTTGGTGCGCATGCGCCACCGCTTAAACGACAATTTCCGTGAATTATAAACTCGTTGTGTATGATTCACAGAAATGTTCACATGTTGGTCACATATTTAGTTTTAATCTTAAACTATTTTGAATGTTTAAGTACCACTATATTATCGTTTATAAATTAAATTCAGGTTCAGCTTTTTGAGTAAATTTATTTAAAATTTGAATTTTTTAATTTCAGATACCTTCAATTATTGGATTCCTCAACCTTGACTAAATGCACCTGAACTGTTTTCAACTTTTAAATGTGTTCTCAACCAGTTAACACAGAACAACAAAGGCTGAAATTGAAAATGTCGCTGCTGTTTTATGCAACTTCAAAACTTTAAACAACTTTTTTACTTCGGATATTTTTTTAATTAATTTTAAGAACAAATTTAAGCTTTCGAAGCGCTTCAGTGATTTTTTTTAAATAAAACAAGAAAGCTTAAATAGAATGTGTTTGTTTTGTTTAATTAATTTAAGATTTTATGATATGTTTTAAATTAATTTTTATGGAAACAATTTAGTAACTGTAGCTGTTGTTAAGTCAACGATAATATAGACCTATCGCCAATGGAGGGAGCATGCGCTACATGTTTTAAGGGGAACTAAAAGCCCCACTGTAGGAGAAATTATTTTATACTTTTTAGTTCGTTTTAAAATCGTGACACCAAAAAAAAAAAGGTTTCCAAAAATATTGACAAAGCCAGTTCTTCAAAATTCATCGGCGTTGCATGTATTTGTTACCAGATGAGTATAGGTGCTGTGATGAAAATAATTGAACGACCGTAAGGGTAAATTCTTTGACCTTATGACAGTAAAAAATAAAATAAAAAAAAAAAAAAATGAAAGACGTTTTTGGGATGCGGAATGAGCTGCTCTAGCAACGCAGCTGATATTTTGGTAAATGAAATTAAAAGACATTATGTATGGGCGCTAAGGTAAAAATTATTATCAGTAAAGGCGGATCCGTAGCCCATACTAGAAAAGGACTAGGACAAAGATTAGGACAAAGACTTAGGCAAACTTAAAGAGGAGATGAGGATAGGGATTGGCATAGAACAAGGAGTAAGACTCGCTAAGGACATTTAGGACAAAGATTGGAAATATATGTGGGACAAAGATAAGGAAAGCGATTCGAACAAGGAAGGAGCCCGGAAGTTGGAATTGGGTTAAAAAAACAATTTGGATAAGGATAAGGACAATTATTAGGACAAATATAAGAACAAAGATAAGGATGAGGATCAGTGAGTTCAAGTGCGTTCTGTAGATGAGTGCGTGTAGCGTTTTTCAATAACCGTGAGGTTGTGAGTTCAAGCCTCAAAAATGTCAATGAGTTTTTTTTTCAGGTTTTTTTTGTCTAATTTTTTAATACATATGTATCAAATAATTTCACAATTTTGCCAAACAAACAAATGTTCAAAGAAGAAATTGATTTAATATTGGGTTGCCACCCAGTTTTGAGCTATGTATATTTTAGGTTTCAAATCTTTGTCTCATCGGAAAGTTGGATCGGAAAATGGATTCCAACATTTTCGGTATTTTATTTAAAATATATGTAATTTTAATAGGTTTTGGCCTCTTCTATCAGAATTGAAAAATTGTTGTTGTACGTGCTACAGCGTAGACCACATCGCCATTGACTGTGTGCGACACAAGATCGCCACTATATACTCCATTTCAATACTGGTACTCGAGGCTACCGGTATGAACGCCTAGCCACCTGCAGCACTAGTTAACTCATACACCCGTCACCTGAAGCTAAATTAAGCATTTCTCAAAATAAATATAAATAAATAACATTTTAAGTTGCAAAATAACAACAGTAGGAAAGAAGTAAACTAAATCAATATATTTGGCCACCACTGTACATACAATTATTTTTTATGAGCTCGGTATTAAACACAACCAAAAACATTGCTACACTTTTGCACATCTTTGTAACCATTGCTGTTAGTGTCGCCACATGTTAGAGGAGCTTCTCTAAGTTAAAATTTATAAGAACCTACCTAAGAACTACAATGAGTACGTCGAGCCTACAAAATCTTGCCATATTATCTATAGAACACAAAATAAGTGATAAAATAGACTTTTACAATGGAATTCAAACGATTTAATAAAATATTAATTCGATTTTAAATTAAAAAAAAGTTAAATTTGTATAAATTTCTCGTTCGGTGTCATTTAAGAATAAACTTTTTTATACATATATCGTCGGCCTAATACGATGTAAGTCAATTTGCCTTTTTTAGTTTTGAATGTTTGTAACCCTTTGTGTCACAGCGGGACCGCTACGGTCCCACCTTTTATTCTTTGTAACGCACATCTTTTCAAACTATATGTTTTGGTTACCACTATGGTTCTAGGGGTTTTTGGGTCGCTGATTACGAATCTGAAGTCAAAATTTGAAATTTTTCTGCTAAAGTATGCTTTTTCATAATTTCAATTCTTGAGGAGTTTTTTAAGTCGTAGATTACGAAACTGAAGTCAAACTAGGAGCTATCCACGTACACATCGTTCGTTCTGGGTTGCGCTAAGGGAGAGTTTTTATTTTATATTTGTGAATGGTACATTAGGAATTCTATAGAACAAATTTCGAAGAAAAATGGAGCATATGGTCCGCCATATTAGATCCGCCCTTTTTAATTTTCAGATTTATCGATGTCTTCAGATTCGCAATCAACGACCCCAAGAACTCATACAAAACAATGATAACCAATATAAAACTAATCTGCTAAAAAATGGGCACTAATGGTCTGCCATTTGGATTCGCCATATTGGATCCGCAATTTTGAATTTTCAGAATTTACAAAAATAAACTTCAGATTTGCAATCAGCGACCCACACTAACACATTATAACCACTATAATACAAATCTAATAGAAAATGGACACTAGTAGTACGCCATATTGGATCCGTCATTTTGAATTTTAAGATTTTTCAAAATGTGACTTCAGATTCGTAATCAGAAATCCCGAAAACCCCAGAGTAACAAAATTCAGACAAAAATACTCAATAGAAAAATGTATGATTCCTCTGAGTTAACCCTCTTAATGCTTTCTCCGCTATGAGAATAATTATGCTTATCAATAGATGGCAATGACAAGGAAAGGTCCTCAAGTGTCAGACGCCGATTTGAATGATTTTCGGATATGTGTTAGAGGATGAAATTCTAAGGTTGACGTATATTTTTATATGTGCTCAATCGAATGTTTAGGGTTTCAAAATGGCGTTCAAAATCAGAAAAAATGGTTTTTTTACCATAACTCTGCTATTTACCATAGAAACACATACAAATTTGGTATCAAACGAAAGGTATTAAAAAGACGCAAATAACGGTATCCAATTTGTTGATCTATCACCCCCTTCCTATAGACCAGCTCAGGACGTTTCTGTTGGATGGCATCGCTCAATTTCTGTAGTTACCCAAAGAAGATTTCAGAATGTATGGTTCTATCCTGTAGGCGTAGCTCGTAGTAAACAGGCTCCTTCCAATCCATCAGATTAAGAGCGTAACCTTCTTCTGGTGAATGTCTGTTTTTGCTTACCTCTCCGATGATTCTTCTATCTTGGACCAGCTTCTTTTTCTGTTTATATTGTTGTAATCAAACACTTGAGAAAACGCTCGCTTTTTCCACGTTGATTGGAAATGTCAACTCGATTGACTCAATTCGTGCCGGACACAGACATCCAATTTCTTGATGAAATCAGTGGACTTTGGCAACGTTCTCAATGCTCCGCAACTAATTCCATGCCAATAGTTGATGATAACGCAGCATATGATTAAAAATTAGTACCTGTATTTGGACCACACTTTAGCGTTTAAGCTTTTAAAACACACAAATTATATCACAGACTATTAATTTATATCGAGAGACATAATAATATAATAATATTATAACATAATATAAAAATAAGTTTACTCTTTGTAAATACTTGGTACATTTTGTCAACATCTTGAAGTTTATTTCGAAAATTTCAATTATCGAAAGTCATCCATGCTATCACAGGGTGTTTAACATATGTAAACTTTTTAACTTAAGTGCGCTGTTATTATTTGTTGTTGCTTTGAACAAGGCTGTTGCCTAAATAAATTGAAAAGCATGTACAAGAACCGTCTGTAGCGATTTGATGAGGAACACTGATTGTTACAGTAACTCTTAAACTGTTACACCAAGAAGCAATAAATAAATCTCGTCAAAAATGTCCGTATACTTTTAGGAAATTTTCTGAAGATGGATGTAGGTGTCTGTGGCAGCAATAACAATTTTTAAGTGTTTATTACTTCATGAAATGAACCGAGAGTTGCGAGGTTTTTTTTTTTGGCTAGACGTATGAAAGTTATTTTGTCGCGTTTCCATGCTTTCACATACGATATCCCAAATTCACATTTTTTTTAGAATAACAAGTATACGAACCTCACCATATGGTACTGACCAGAGCTGTTAAAGATTGAATCATTTCGGAATGCACACACTCTTAATGCATTCAAAAGCTGCATCAACCAGATTGCAATCCTATGCTACTTTAGCGCAAATGAATTACAGATGCAGAATTCATCATTCTTTGAAGATAAAAGAATGCACACCCAATGCTCTCTAAGGAATGGGACATATGGAAATATCAATCCCATTATTGTTGGCTTAAAAAATCTGATGAATGTACTCAGTTTTGTCATTCTTTTCAACTCTGAAACACGTATAATATATTTTCATAGGTGTTTTAAATTCTATTACTATTGCATTAGTATTATACCGCGACTAATGCAATAGAAAGCCTTGGTTTGTAGAGCGAGGCTTTAAAACTCGGCAGACGAGCAATTAATGCTCGTCTGCATGGATTTAATGGAAAAGTAAAATGATTGTACAATGAGTGTACACCACACCCTTACCCTTAAGATAAAATTTATGAGATTTTGAATAAATTTAAATCTGAATACAAATTAAGAGTATTGAATTTTTTTTTTTTTTTTTTTTTTTTTTTTTTTTTTTTTTGTATATAGTTAATGCATATAATATGTATTGTAAATGAGAATGTGTCTGATACGTTCTTATTTTATTTATATTAAGAATATATATATCTATTTTATTTTACAATTTTTTTTTTTTATACAATTTTAATGAGTTATTATGGAATACTCTTTCTTTATTATTTATTTCTAATATTGAATTACAATTTTGTCTTTCCAGTATTCTATATGGACCAATGTAGGGACTCTGATTTTTCTTTCTACTTTCTAGTTTTACTAGTACTAAGTCTCCTATATCAAAAGAACTTTTTATAATATTTTTATCATATTCTAATTTCGATTTTTCTTTTGCTATATTTATTAAATTTTTAGCGTTATCTAATGCTCTCTTAATCCTAGTCCTAAGTTCGTTAGCATAATTTTCTAAATTATAAACTTTAGTATTAGTGCAAAGTGCGTCCGATGGCAGAGTTGGTAATTTGCCAAAAATCAACTGGTATGGAGAATAATTGTTGTTAACATGAGGTGTGGTATTATACGCAAATGTATAATAAGGTATCCACTTGTCCCATTCTAAATCTTCTGCAAAATTTAACATGTATTCATTTAGTACCCTGTGATTTCTTTCTAGCGTTCCTATAGATTGATGGTGATATGGTGCTGAGAATTTTTGATCTATATTTAATAATTTGCATACTTCATTCATTAAATCGTTTTTGAATTCAGTGCCTCTATCTGATTTTAATACTTTAAAACAACCATATTTCAAAATAAACTGTTCTACTAGAGTTTTAGCTATATTCTTTGCTTCCTTTGTTTCTATAGGGTATGCTACAACATATTTTGTTAGTTCGCACTGCATTGTTAATATATACCTATAATTGTTTGAAATTCTTAATGGTCCTACTGTATCTATTTCTATTATTTCAAAACTAGTACTTGGGGTTTCAGTGATATTCATTTCTTCCTTAATATGTTTCGTTTGCTTATTTCTTAAGCATTTATCGCAATTCACAACGTAATCTCTAACCATTTTTCTCATATTTTTCCAAACATATCTTTGTTTGAGTCTTAGTACAGTTTTTCGAATGCCTAAGTGTCCTGACAATGGTGAGCTATGGAATTCTTCGATCAATTTATTTTGTAATTTCTTACTTTTAATGTACTGCAAGGGTTTATACAAGATGATATTCAAGTTAAGGTTCTTATATTTTTTAGATTTTATCAATCTTTGGTATACCTCATCATAAATTCTTTTCATATATTCTATTGATATCAGTTTGAAAATTTCATCGTCGCTAGCTAATGCGAGATCTTTAATATTCTGCTTATGCATATAGATTATCAGCTTCTCTAGAAACAAAACGTATTTTGCAAGATCATCACTAATATTCATATGATAGCTATTATTTATACATTCAATGGTACCATTGCTTTTCTTATTTATACTGGTATTAATTATAAATTTCAATTTGTGCACATTTTTAATATCTTGTAATGAAGTACATTCCCATATATTCGTATATTTTTCGTTTTGAGATATGTCTTTCTTATCTGAGTTGTTTTCAGTTGTTTTACCCTTTGCATTCATTCCACGTGTAATTGCTAAGATTTTTGTTGGTTTGGTATAATAGTCTTCTATTGGAATCATGTTTTTCAGCATATCGGAATCTATCTTAATTCTAGACAATGCATCAGCATTTGTATTAATTTTTCCTTTTTTATATACAATTTCAAAGTCGTAGTCTGATAAATCAATCCGTACTCTAGTTAGTTTGGAAGAGGGGTTTTTATGTGTGAAGAGTGAAACGAGAGGTCTGTGGTCAGTTACTACTATAAATCTTCTACCATATAAATATGGTCTAAAGAATTCAATGCCCCAATGTATAGCAAGTAATTCTTTTTCTATTACGGGTTTATTAATTTCGTGTTTATTCAAAGTTCTGCTTGCATAGGTTATTGGCAAATCTGTTCCCATTTCCCCCTGTGATAAGATTGCACCTAAAGCATAATTTGAAGCATCTGTCGTTAAAATGAATGGTTTTTGAAAATCTGGATATTGCAATATTGGAGAACTAATTAATTTTTGTCTTAATATGTCAAAAGTTTGCTGACATTCGTCTGTCCATTCAAATATTTTCCCTTTTTTTGTTTGATCATTAAGACATTTTGTAATTTTAGCGAAATCTTTTATGAAACGTCTATAGTAATTACAGAAAGCTACAAATCGTTTTACTTCGTCCGAATCTTTAGGTATCGGATAATTTTGAATTGCTTTGTGTTTTGCTGGGTCCGTTTTAATACCCTCTTTTGTTATTAGATGACCTAAATAAACAACTTCTGACTTTAGAAATACACATTTTTTTGCGTTTAATTTTAAATTGAATTTTGATAAACGTTCAAAGACTTGTCTCAGATTGTCATTGTGATGTTTCAAACTACATCCAAAAATTATGATGTCATCTACATATAAAAATGCTTTACTATCGAGATCTGAAAGTGCTATTGTTAGCATACGTTGGAAACTATTTGATGAAATTTTTAGACCAAAAGGTAGTCGTTTAAACTGATAGTGACCGTTAGATGTAGAAAATGCTGTTGGTTTTCTTGATTCTTTATCTAAGTTAATTTGATGAAATGAGCTTGTCATGTCTAGAGTTGAAAAATATTTTGCTCTTCCTAATTTATCTAATACATCTTCAATTCTCGTTAGAGGAAATTTGTCATTGACTATTTTCTTATTTAATTGTCTAAAATCTACTACAAGTCGCCATTTATCTTTGTCTCCATCGTTTTTCTTAGGTACAACAAGTAATGGTGAGTTGTATGGACTGGTTGAATGTTCAATTATATCGTCATCAAGTAGTTTTTGAACTTGTTGATTGATTTCCTCTATTTGAGTTTGAGGAAGTCTATAGTTTTTAATGTAAACTGGTGTTTTATCGGTTAGATTAAGATGTTGTGTATAAAAGTTGTTTGCTGTTAAAACTTCGTCTTCTAGGTGAAATATGTCTTGATAGTCTTTAAAAATTTTTATCAACTCATCTGTTGCTCTAGTGTCATTATTGTCAATTTTGAACAATTGTAATAGTTTGCTAAATCGGTCTTTATTGTTTTGTTTATTGTGATTTTCCGATTTAGTGAGAAAAACGTAGTTCCTTAATGGTTCTATTTCAAAATTAATATTTTTTAATATTACATCTTTATCTGTTGTGTTTAGAAATTTAACATGACTAATGCCTTTTCCTGGAACTATTGTATTTCCTACAAAAATTCCTGGCTCCAATTCTTTACTTAGAATAATGCTATCTTCTGTTATATTTAATTGTATCGGATATATTAGCTCGGATCGTTTTTCTATTTTAATGTAGTAGTCTCTATGTATTTTAGATTTCATGGGAATTGTAATCTCTGTTTCTTGTAAAGTTAATGAGATCGTGAATGTTTCGTAATCAATTTTGCATAAAAATCTTGTGAAAAAATCTCTCCCTAAGATTCCGTCCGTTGGTATTGGAAAATTATCATTGACTATGTGAAAATTGTGTTTTGATTCGAATTCATATAAATTAAAATTTAATTCTGCGATTCCAATAGATTTTACACTTTCATTTGTTATACCAGAAAATGAACACGATTGTTCTTTTTCAATAAAAAGGTCTTCATTTAATTCACCTAATTTACATAATGAAATATCAGCCCCTGTATCTATTAAAAATGTTAAGCTAGTTTTTGTGCCTATGTCTAATTGTATATAATTAGTAGTGTTTTTAGAAATAGAAAAAATTTTACTCAATTCTGCTCCGGAGGATGAAAGTTTTAAATTTGATTTTTCATCTCCGGGCCTTCGGAGTTTTCCTGAACTATATGTACGCTATTTCTATTATAATTATTATTGTTGTTATTACCATTATTATTTCGGTTTCGTCTACCATTATTATTGTTGTTTTGTCCATTGTTGTAACGGTTATTATTCTGGTAATTATCATTCCAGTTATTATTATTTCTATTATTATTATTTCTATGATTATTTCTGTTATTGTTATTGTTATAATTCGAATTTCTATTATTGCGATTCGAAATGCTGTTTCTGTTATAATTATTATTTCTATAGTTATTGTTTTTATTATTGTTATTATTATTCCGCTTATTTGAATTGTTTCCATTACGAAAATATAATACTTGATTTTCATTACTAGCAAAGTCTTTTTCTAGTTCTATTGCAAGTTGTACGGCTTCATTCAAATCTTTAGGCTTAGACGCAAATATTGTGGGTTTAATGTCTGCATTAAGACCATTTTTAAATATGTTTAATGCATAGGTGTTATTGAGCGAAATTATGGTGTTTTTCTGTATCGCGTTGCATTGAGGAATTTCATTTATTTGCAACTCATTTAGTTCCGCGATTAATTCTAAGAGTTTTTCATTGTACGTTTGTACCTTCATATTCTTTTGTATGAATTTGCTCAATGTTAGCTGTACTTGAGCTATTGTTTTTGTGGGCTTGTATCTTGACTGTAGGGAATTTTTAAGAGCGTTGAAATCATTTGTTTCACTAGCACTTATTGCTGTTCTTACACTTGGTGATAATTTTACGTGAACAACAAAATCTATTAGCTGAGTTTTTGCATCAGATGTTAATGAGTTATATACTATTTCGACTATCTTTAAAAATGAAGTGAGATCTTTGAAATTTCCAGAAAATTCTGGTATACTTTTTAACGATAGCTCTAAGTTAAATGATGCCATTGTGACAGAATTAGGAGTTGATCTTGAAACTTGGGGAGTTGGGTTTGCGTTAGAATTTTCCGTCTCTGACATGCTGTGAGTTGGGATCGTTTCTAATGTGTCTAGTTTTTGCTGTAATAGTGTTTTCGCTTTTTCAAAATACTTATAAAATGTTTTTGTATGTCCTTCTTTTATTTCCCTGGTTATGCTAAATTCTATGAATTGTTTGTTGATGAGTTCTACTTCTTCTAATTTTAAAATTAGTGTTCTGCTAGTGTATCCTTTACTACCCGATTTTCTAAGATTCGTTATAATTTTGGCTAAACTATCTATTAGTTGGTCCATTTACAATTCATATTGATTTTTTTTTTTCATTATTCAAGCAATAGTGTTATTCACTTTTTTATTGACATAATTTTTGTAATATGCGTTTAATTTTTTAATACCTATAATTAGGATTAGTAGGAAGATGATTATTATTAGTGTAGTCCAATATTCTCCTCTAATTTCTTTTGGTTTATTGGTGTTGGCGCCCACTTCGTATCCTGCAATCGCTATCAGAATTGCGTTGCTGACTTTGCTCCACCATCCCATTATAATATTATTTTTGTGTAGGTTTTTCTAATTCTTTTAGTTTTTCGAAAAATAGCTTCTTTTGCGGTCCGCTGCTGAGTCCTATTAGTCGTCTTAATTCGGCCTTTTCTCTGTTCAGGCGTTTCTTTTTTCCGCCTTTTGATTTCTTCTTGATGATTGCCGGTTTTGGTTCCACAGGACGTTGTAGTTTTCTTTTATTCCTCTCCAAGTATTGCTCTATTGTTATCGGCTTGGGTACGCAATGGTTTGGTGTAGGAACGTACGGTGGTGCTTGAATTTCTATACCTTCAGCGGGGTTATATTCCTCTTCTGCTATCTTGTCTACCAAGCTGTTAAAAATCTTGTGGAATTCCTTGTCCATTAAAAAGGTTTGTTAAAAATAAAAATTTTATTTTTCTTTAAAAACAGGAAGATTTCAGTTAAGTTATGGGGCAGGATCGCCATATAATATATTTTCATAGGTGTTTTAAATTCTATTACTATTGCATTAGTATTATACCGCGACTAATGCAATAGAAAGCCTTGGTTTGTAGAGCGAGGCTTTAAAACTCGGCAGACGAGCAATTAATGCCCTTTTTGAGTTCAGTAAAATGACAAGACAGGAAAGTTCTAGTATCAAACTGAGACTGATTTTTTATTTCAAATTTTCCAACTTATATACTAATTTACAAATTATCTGACACATCTTGCATTTCATTCGTATATCAAAAATGCCCAATGTAACATGGTGTTCAACCTTTTGTTCATGTTACAAATGCATTTAGTCATCAATTTTAAACAAATTGCATTTCCCTATTTATGATATTTGACATATCAAAAATAGAAAGAAATAAAAGAAATTTGATTTGCCATTGTCACCAATAAGTACGGTCAAGCACCTGAGCAATGAACTGCATGTGCAGCAAGTGAAATACTCATGTTTCACTTCGCTGTAGGTATTTGGGTATACGTATGAAATGTTAGCATTTCTTTACCATACGTGTGTGTCATAATGTTCATGTGTGTCATTGACATGAAAAACAATATTGGAAGAATTTCTTTTCTTGGTCATACATATTTTCGGTTATTTTTCTTACAAAAGTATTGTGTGATGTTTTTGTGGAAAAGTAAAATGATTGTACAATGAGTGTACACCACACACGGGACATTTTATTTACTACCATGAAATACTACTAAATATAAAGCAGCATTTTGCATTTTTGTTGTCATTTGTTTTCGACGGCCGATCTTAGTGACATGCTTTTGCCTTTCCTTTGACATTTTCTGGAAGAAAAGTGCTTATTAACAATAAATATTATTAACAAAATGTATAAAAATTAACTTCTACAATTTGTTGCATATAATACTTTTTCTATACATGATATAAGCCAATGGCAACCCATCAGTCATGCCCAACAGTCACACACACATACACAAATACACACAAAACAACTTCAGACGCAACAACAAATCTTTGCCATCGCCGGCTGCATTCACTAACATTTCAATTCGGCTGCAACTATCGATGGTTGCAGCCATCGGTGGCTGCATTCGTTTAAATTTGAATTCAGTGTGCATTCTTTACGTTTTGCAATTAATGACTTGAAAACAATTTTAATCAGCTTAAAGGCTTAAGCAAGAGTTCACACCTTGAAAGCTAGAAAAAAGATTTCAGCTTTTGAATTATTAAACAAGAGAATGAAAAGTGCAAATGAATTCACACTTTTACAGCTCTGGTACTGACGAACGTGAGTAAGAAATAGGCATACATTTTCTATTTTTATAAGAATTCATGTGATACTAGGAGATTACGTTACGTTGTTACGTCAAAATAATTTAACTGATAATTTTTTAATTTAGAAAATTCTTGCAATATTCCATTTTCTTCTTAAGATATTCATCCTACTCCTAGTATCTGTCACGACATACCTTCTGATCAAAAAATACTTGGAATTCTTCTATAAAACGAAAAGAGTTTCATTATTTATCGATATTTATTTTATTTCCTTCAAAGTTATCCCCACTGCAATCAATACACATGTTTTAACGCTTCTTCCAATCTTGAAAACACTCTTTATGGGCTGATTTTGATTTCGACTTCAGCTCCTTCTTTTTGGAATCGCCTTCAGTCCTCCTTTATAGTCTCAATCGTTTTAAAACGCTTTTTGTGAAGTGGTAACTTAAGACATAGAAAAGGTAAAAGTCACAAGGAGCCATGTCGGGTGAATACAAAACATGAGGAACGGGATGAAAAGTGTTTTTGGTCAAATAGCAAGTTGAGATGTGTGAGCCGGTGCGTTGTTGTAGTGAAGCAACCATGAGTTTCTCTACAATTCTTCACATGACATTTTGTTAGAAACACAAAATTACGCCTCATTCTCTCAAATCAAGCACAAAAAACTAAACTTAAGAAAAATAAATTTCTAAAATTAACTAAAATAAATGACTGAAACAAGAATAAAATACTTGATTCTAAAACCTGGAAAAAGACTTGAATCAAGAAAATATTTTCTTAATTTAACCTTAAACCCGTTTATCGGCTCATATTGACCCGAGGCACTTTTCATTTGCATAAAAACATATTAAAAATCAAAAATTAAAAAAAAATAACCATTTTATTTGTTGGAATTTTATCTTTGCAACCAGAATGAAAAAATTTTACATATGTGACATATGTGCATTGCAGAGACAAAAAACCGACATGTGCACTATACGTTTATCTGGGTCAAAATGTCTCGACATTTTCTACCATACGATTTGTATGAAGGATCAGTTTTTGTAGTACTTTTTTTACTTCTTTTTGCTGTTGTGCGTGACCATTGTGTGTGTGTGACCATTGCTTAAAACTTTTATAATAGTTCTCTTTTGTTATAGTTCTCGTTTGGTTTTTGTAAAGAAAATTATATAGCTTAGATGTTTAGCCAAGATGCCTCACCCATCGCACTCACGAAGCATCTTGGCTAAACATGTAGGCTATATAATTTTCATTACAAAAACCAAACGAGAACTATAACAAACCGGGAGGATTCAGCGACAAGCAAGAATCTTAATTCTAAAAACTTCATTGATAAAGTGCAGGAACAGAGTGCGATGTTGTTGCTGCTTGTTGGCTACTTCAGCTGTTTGGAATAAGTCAGAAGCTTCACTGTGTGGTATAGATAAAATTTAAATACGGAAAAAACGAGTTGTAAGGAAAATATTCGATTTATTGAACTACGTAAATATTTGGATAATATTCGTTTTTTTCCCTTAGTGTAGGCATTGGGGACAAACAAAACGCTTTTTTCATGTAGTTTTCTTTAAAAAACTCTCCTACCTTTACTTATTTATTTTGTTTACTTGATAATTCACAATAAAACAATAATTTAAATGTTTTTAAACACTTTGTACAAATACTTTTCGCGAAACGATCTTGATCTTGATTTTAACAATTTCACTCTACGGAGAATGGCTACTAAATGAAGACGGGTACAGATGGTATACAATTATTTCACATCTTATGTAACGTAGAAACCTGCCTCGCGGCTTAATTCTACGTTGCCCCATGGCAGGGGGGTCGTGGTTCTAGTGGAATTGATGCCTAGAAGATTAATCTTCAGGACGTCAGTGCCATGGTAATGTATATACGACGTCCGTCATATCTCTCCTAGGTTTCACTTCCATGACTCCAAGCGCGACCAACGCCCTGTCATAGTAGTTTCAACACCGGTCGCACACCATACTTAAGTGTATATTTAAAATAATAAATATACTGTATGGATAGCAACCAATGCTGGAACGCAACAGTACCAATTATGGATGATTAGTTGGATCAACATCCACATTTATTAGTGGAAATGGAAACCCATCTAACATCTCTTGCAATGTAGGGCATTTCCAACCGGTTGTTTAGCGCAACTCCACGCCGATCACAGACCTGTTCGCTACCATAGCCAGCACTATACTCCCCGAAGGTCCAGCCCTGCGATAGTCTCCCCGGGCAAAAGGGATTTACCTCGACACGCACTTATCACAACAGCAACACATCCGCATCCATCACTCTTGACAGTGGAGGAAAAACCACCACTACTTGGACGTGCTACAGCGTAGACCGCATCGCACTTGACTGTGTGAGACACCAGGTTGCCGCTATTTGCTCCATTTCATACTGGTACTTCAAGGCAACCGGGATGAACACTTAGCCACCTGCAGCACTTCTTGACTATACACCTTATCAACACTCAGTGATACACCTTATCATCACACCTTGATACACCTCATCAATCTAGTACTCCGGACTACTCAGATAAACTTTTCACACTCGGAGTACTCAATATGACACTCCTTGATACACCTCATCAATCACACCTTGGGACACCTCACCAACTCCTTGATACACCTCATCATTCCAGTACTCAAGGCTACCAAGATGAACACCCAGCCACTCAAATCACTAACATGACACCTCTTGATTACCACCTTTTCAATCTGGTACTCCGATGCTACTAAGATAAACTTTTCACACTCGGAGTACCCAATTTGACACCTCTTGATTATCATCGTTTTAACCAGCCTCATAAGACTTACTAGACTTATAAGACTATCCCGTAGAATCAATGCGATATGTATCAGTGGAGACTGTGACAGTACGTCTGTCGAGCGTAACGACTATCCCCGTGCTAATAAATTTTAAGGATCATTGCTATTCCCTCGTAGGCATATGCTACCGTTGACCAAGTCAACGGTCCACCTACGCCCCAGATTGGGCGACCAACTCCAGGATCTGGGTAGTCCCTCTACATTTACACAGGATAAGGTGAACCTGTTGCCTGATACCATCCTCCTTTATCCTGGCTTTGGACAAGCTGCTCGTGAGAACAGGCGGAGTTGAAGACGGGTACAGGAAACATCCGGTTGTGTTTAACGTAGACACCTGCCTTGACGGCTCAATTCTACGGTGCCCCTTGGCACAAGGAGTCTTTGGGTTCAAGAAGAAGAAGAGATTTAGTGGATTAATCTTCAGGAACGCCAATATAGCAACGTACGGTAACTAACGTCCATCCAATCAGATGATCTTCCGGACGATAACCCAGCTACGTTTCATTAGCGTCCTTCCGACAATCCACCGAACCCAAATCCTTGAACCCGGACGCGACCAACGCCCTATTTTATAGTCTCAATAATGGTTTCACCACCACACTTAATCATATTTAATTTAATAAATATTCTGTATGGATTGCATACCGATAGAGAGACATAGTACCAATCATGGAAGGCTAGTGTTATTACCTTTCACATTTATTGGTAGAAATCGAGACCGATCTAAAATCTCTGACAATATGAGGGCATTGTCACCCGGTTGTAAACAAGTGCAACTCCACACCGATCATCACAGACCTGCACGCGACATTGTGCTACCACAGCCAGCACGAAACTCCCCGAAGGGCAAGCCCACGATAGTCTCCTGGGCTAAAGGATTTGCACCGACATAGCAATCACACACACTGACATAAAGCGTATCACACATGACTGTGAAGAATAATAATATTCAACACTTATTACACCCAATCATCCTTGAGTAACCAAAAGACGTCCGACAACCTGTCCAGCATCACCAATTCTGCATCACTGCGTTGGCAACCACAGTGATACAAAATACCTTGAGCATCCTGATAACCAAGCATGGGGTCAAGATTATCTTTGTGCCCAAATTCACCTTGAACGCTCTGAGACCACTTTTGGCAGAAGTGGCCTCATCACGCCCGTAAATTCTCCTAACAATCCGAGACCACACTAGGGTGAGTAGTCCTAGGTGAGTCTCTTCATGTTGTTAATCTTCAGATTATACATCAAGCAACCGCCTTCAGTTTCTTCTGATTTTTTTTCGCTCTGATTTTTACTCACGCTTACGCACTTTTAAAAACTTCGCATTTTGCTCCGTGTTATACAGCTCTACCATATACACACATCATCGCCTACTTTTTCTAGGCTGTCAGACACTTCTGGTGGCTCACCGTGTACTGCACAAGCAATCCCACAGTTTTGCAGTAATTTTACTGCCATCCATTTTTAACACAACTGTTTTACGCTCTCTAAAGACATGCTTTTTATCAATGTATTTGTGTTCATGTTTCTGTCAGGACAAGGACCATCCCCGTGCTAACAAATTATTTTTCGGATCATTGCTACTCCTTCATAGCCATTAACGCTACCGCTGATCGTGTCAGACGGTCCAGCCTATTGCCATTGATTTAGCCAAACACGCAAGGCTCAAGGCGGGCCTGAGAAGACGGGTACAGTTAGCAATAGAACAAAAAATAGCTTTTAGTTTGCACAACTCATAAGGCTACATATTGCAAAAAACCCCAGGTAAAAAAATAAAAATAGCGGGACTAAAAAGCCTATAAGTACAATGTTGTAAATAGGCAACATTGGGCATGAGAGGGTTAAGCAAATAGTAGTCTTGAATATAAAAAATTGTTCTTGAGTTTTAAGCAAATATGTCTTGAATTAAGAATTTGTTTCTTAATATCATTTGTTTTATATTTGCTCAATTCAAGCAAAACAATGCTTGAATTGAGTGTAAACTGATTTTGCTTGATGCTAGAATATACGTGTAAATTTTTCGAAAAAAAAATTTTTTTTTTTGTTTAATGAATTCTTTATAGTTTTAAGAATATACATACACATTTTTAAATAGATATTTAAAAAAAAACAAAAGGTATAACGGTTTTCGTTAACCTATGTCTAAGCTCCATTCAACAAATAAAAAACTTTAAACGCGATTTCCTCGAAACTAGTTTTTTTAAAACGGTTCGATAGATAACTCGAAATCTTTTGGTTCAATAATGTTTTTGCATTTTGTTCGTTATTTTGTCCTTTAAGCATCCCACCTAAATTCAAGTATCTATTTTTTTTTTTTTTTTTTTATATAAACAAAAAAGCGCGCGAAAATGTATCTATTTTTCGAACTTTTTACTTCAACTTCCGCCATAATTAAAAAAGAAAACCCCGGGTGTCTTGCATAGGGGGATACTTAATATAAGGTATATGCTTTAAAATGTCATTTGATTTTTTTACTTCCGATACATGGGAAAGGCAATTGGTCATAAGAAGCTAGGTCAAAGTCTTTCAAGGGCTGAAATGACCAGTTATTTATTTTTTTTTTACATGGGAATGGCCATATCCATCGAACCGTTTTGGATGTCTTTTTTTCAATGCCATTTTCAGCGCCCTCTATATAAAAGCCAGAACTGTATTTAAAAAAAAAATATTTTTATAAAGTATTTTTTATGTAAAGGGTTTTCCAATAAGAGGTGTTATTTTGGTATTTTCCCGTAAAAGATCAATGGCTTCGTGGCTTGTGTGGCACGTAGCGCCGTTTTGTTGAAAGTAAACTGTTGCCGTGTAAACGCTGCCCTGTTGTATTTCTGCATCCCTGTGCGCTCAGAAAGTTTGACACTTCGTATCTCAACAAAATTAATTTTCTTTTCCTTTGAAGACACGAGGCTGGCGGTTGCAGCTTAAAATATAAATTTATTCTTTTAAAGAAAACTTATTATTCAATATCAATTGTATTAATTCTCGTGGTAGACAGGGTGCTATATAAAGCATAAGCCGAGCACAAGTGTAAGCATTTGATTTAACCTTAATTGAATTTAAACTTAATGAATTTAATGAATTGTATAGATTTTAGCTAATTAAAGACAACTAATAAATTAAAGATTTGCTGAAAATACGTGCTTTTTAATTGGAGCACCCGACGTACCAACATACTAAAATACTTTAGCGCCCAAAATCCTCGCTTCTAGCATGAGTGACGAAGACAAAGTCGCAGCTGCGTTTTCAGCAGTAAAGGAACAGCCAGGTAACATTATGTATGAGACAATTCAATCTGCCGGTACTCTCGCCTCTGCCAACACATATGCAGCGGGCGGCACTTTAGAATCTGCCAGCACACTTGGCTCTGCTGATACTCTCGCCTCTGCCAACATATACGCAGCGGGCGGCACTTTAGTCTCTGCCGACACACTTGGCTCTGCCGGTACTCTCGCCTCTGCCAACACATACGCAGCGGGCGGCACTTTAGTCTCTGCCGCCACACTTGGCTCTGCCGGTACTCTCGCCTCTGCCAACACATACGCAGCGGGCGGCACTTTAGTCTCTGCCGGCACACTAGCATCTGCCGGCACTCTCGCCTCTGCCAACACATACGCAGCGGGCGTCTCCTTAAACTCTGCCAGCACTACCGCCTCTGCCAACACATTAGCAGTAGGCGACACTCTTACCTCTGCTAGCACACTCGCCTCTGCCGGTGCGCTCGCTACAACTGGCACACTAGACTCCGTCTCTAGACACATAACTTCTAGAGCCTCTACGTCTGCTGGCGCCTATCCGCCACCCAGCGTACACATTTTAAGTCGGGCTCGCACATCAAACGTGATAAACACTTCAACGGGCGCATACATAAGCGCGCCGACCGATTTATACTCACCAATAGACTTACACGCGCCATCTGACACGAAACTTATTACTGGAGCTCCGTGGACTCCAAACGCTTCTGCTAATGCATACAAATTTGCAAATTTTTCGTATCCTTCAATTCAGGCACACATTTCAACAGGTGCACACATTTCAACGGGCGCATACTCTCACACGCCAACAGATTTATACGCACTTCCAGAGGTATACGCCGTAACCGAAGCAAATACTCTTCAGCGGAATATACAAGTATCCAATGGAACTCCTGTCTCTGCCCACATGGCTCCTTTAATAGATTCTCGAAAAATCTTTACACCAACGAGTGTTCCTGTTTTAAACAACATTTGTAGCTCAACAGACAACCACGCTCCAAGAGATGCATATAAAAGCGTGGTAGCCAATTTATATTCAACGAACCGCGCTCCTGTGGAACTCACAGAAACATCTCAGGCACACTTAGTTTCCTCATTTGCAACACCTACTACTGCTCAGCTGCCACAGGTCTCAACCAGTTTTAGTACATATTTTCCTATAGAATGTCATGCCTCTTCAACGCACCAGTACTCAAATACAGCTTGGACTGTAGTAAAACCAAACCAACCGACTGCAAGTTTATATAATTCAATGCCACCTCATGACTACGTACGTCAAAGTGCGCAATATTTATATAATTCACCCTCCATTCCTGTGCCATCGGGTTTTATGCCACATGTACAAGATAGATCGAACCACCCAAACATATTTCAAACTACAAATCATAGTAACATTTATAGTTCAATCCCACAGACTTCGAGTGTTCCAGTTAGTACCTTCCCGCAACAAAGCAACGCGTCAGCTAACATTACATTGATGCCATCACACATCGCAGCGCGTCACGTCATAACAAAGGACTTACCTGCATTTTCGGGCAAGCCAGAAGACTGGCCCTTGTTTATCACAAACTTTACTCAGTCGACGGAACGCTGCGGATTTACGGATCAGGAAAACCTTATTCGGCTTCAAAAATGTTTGAAAGAGCCGGCTTTAGAAGCCGTACGCGGTAAGCTGATGATACCCTCTACCGTTTCGTATGCTATCGAAACGCTTCGAATGCTCTATGGGCGTCCTGACGTTATCCATCAAACTCTTCAAAACAAGTTGCGTAAGGAGCCTCCGGTCAAACCCGATAAATTAGAAACTTTAATAAATTTTGCGCTGGCTGTTCAAAACTATCGAGCGACTATGCAGGCCATAGGTTTAAGCGAATACTTAAATGATCCCATGCTTCTAAATGAATTGCTGCGAAAGTTGCCTAATGATTTGAAGCTTGATTGGGGTCGGCGCCATATGGCGCTCGGTCGTGTCGATATAGCAATATTTGATGAGTGGCTTTATAGTTTTGCCACATGTGCAAGCCACGTTACACCAGTTGGGCAAGCTACAAATTTTGAAATGTGGGAAGAAACTAAAGTTACTCGAAAAGGACACAGAGAGAGGGTTATGGTGCATGATATTTCTGTAGCAAAAAATAATGCAACTATGTCTCAAGTGATCTCTTGTCCTAAATGTGTGGAGGCTCACCGCATAAATGAGTGTGATGAGTTCCGAACTATGAAGCAGCAGGACAGATGGAAGTTTGTCCATGATAAGAAACTTTGTCTTCGCTGTTTTAAGAATCACAATGTTCGACGTTGCAACTCAAGAAAACAGTGTGGTGTTGAAGGTTGCAGGATGCCGCATAATCCGCTTCTCCATGGAACAGTCATCAAAAAAGATATACTTCAGAAAAGCTCCACTATTTTGCATCATGCCAAGGAGCATAAAAAGGCTATTTTCCGATACGTACCAGTGGTCTTACATGGAGAGAGCAAATCATTGCAAACATTTGCCTTAATCGATGAAGGTGCTGCATGTTCTCTGATCGATAGCAGCATTGCATCCGAATTGGGCCTAGAGGGAC
Organism: Pherbina coryleti; assembly: GCA_943735915.1. Taxonomy (NCBI): domain Eukaryota; kingdom Metazoa; phylum Arthropoda; class Insecta; order Diptera; family Sciomyzidae; genus Pherbina; species Pherbina coryleti. The sequence goes on from OX030951.1 coordinate 71,596,175, forward strand.
CGACTCAGGAGTTATGTTTACGATGGACTGGAGATATTACTCAAAATGAAGCCGAATCAAAATGTGTAACTCTGCATATAGCTGCACTCGAAACAGGTGCTCAAAAGTATCGGTTGAGTAATATTCGTACAGTAAAAAGTCTGGCTCTTCCAGTACAAACGCTCGATAATAGCACAATTGCTGAACGTGATCATTTGAATAAGTTACCAATTCGACCTTACAAAGCAGTCCAAGCTAAAATTTTAATTGGTCTCGATAACGCCAAGATTGGAGTTCCACTGGAGGTCATAGAAGACGAGAGTGATGATTTGATAGCTTCTAGATGCAAAATAGGTTGGTCTGTATATGGCAGAAAAGGCACCGACAGTTCTACAAATCAGAGCATACTTCATGTCTGTGACTGTAGCTCATCTGAACGAGTAGATGATCTTATTAAGGAGTATTTCTCCCTGGACTCGATGGGAGTCACTGCAATGACAAGTAAAATGTTGTCAAAGGCTGATGATCGCGCTCAACAACTAATGGAATCAACGACTAAGTTCATAACAAGAGATAAGAAATGGAAACAGGTTTGTTGTGGAAGCATGACCACATTTCTCTGCCAGACTCTCTACCAATGGTTCGAAGACGGTTCCAATGTCTGGAAGCAAAAATGAAGAGAGACCCATGTCTGAAGGAAGTTTTAGTAAATAAAATTCAAGATTACGAAGAGAAAGGCTACATACGAAAATTAAATAAAAGCGAGATATCGACGGGAGGCAAATCGTGGTTCATACCAATTTTTACAGTCATGAATAAAAACAAAAATAAAACAAGACTGGTCTGGGATGCTGCTGCAGAAGTGAGTGGTACGTCTTTAAACTCAGTACTTTTGAAGGGTCCTGATCTATTGAGGTCATTAGTTGGTATTCTTTTACGCTTCCGAGAAAAACCTTTCGCAATTTGTGGAGACATCCGTGAAATGTTTCACCAAGTACGAGTTGCAAAAGCAGATCAAGTCGCACAACAATTTTTATGGCGTAACGGAGATATAAAAAAAGAACCCGATATTTATGCTATGGTTGTTATGACCTTTGGAGCTTCATGTTCTCCTTCTTTGGCTAACTATATTAAGAACAGGAATGCCGAGCGTTTTCTTGATGAAGAACCAGTAGCGGTGAAGGCTATACTAGACAACACTTTCGTAGATGACTGGCTGCAGAGCGTCGAAACCGAAGAGGAACTGATCGAAGTGGCACTCAAGGTGAGAAAAATTCACGACGCAGGGGGATTTGAAATGAGGAACTGGCTATCGAATTCTAAACAGGTGTTGCACATGTTAACTGGTAAGGCTGACCAACCAAATAAACTTATTGAAGAGCCGAACTCGAAATACGAAAAAGTTCTGGGAATGTGGTGGCTGCCTAGTTCAGATGTGTTTGCATTTGATCAAAATTTTGAAGAGTTTGTTTTTGATGAATCCACCTTTCCGACAAAGCGGCAGATTCTACGAATAGTCATGACTATTTTTGACCCTATGGGCTTCTTGGGTTTCTACGTCATTCATGCCAAGATAATTATGCAAAACGTTTGGCGTTCAGGAGTTGCCTGGGATGAGGCAATACGTGATGAGGATCGGAATGAGTGGTGGCAATGGATTCGATGTTTACCATTAATCAGCAACATACGAGTGCCACGGTGTATTCCGCTTGTAAGTAAATGCACGAGTTGTCAACTGCACGTTTTTGCAGACGCTAGCATTAATGCATTTGCTGGGGTAGCATACCTTCGAGCTAAAAATGATCAAAATATACGATGCTGCTTTGTTGCATCAAAGACCCGTGTGGCGCCTTTAAAACCTATATCAGTTCCAAGATTAGAATTGATGGCGGCGATTTTAAGCCTGCGATTGTCAAAGTTTATTTTGAGTGAGCTGTCCGTACGAGTAGATCGTCGAATATTTTGGACGGACTCAAAAAACGTATTATATTGGATAAAGGCAGATGCTAAAAAATATCATCAATTTGTGGCAACTCGTGTTGGCGAGATTTTAGAAGATTCGTCTGTGAATGAATGGCGCTGGGTACCATCAGCCGAAAATGTAGCAGATGAGGGGACAAAAAAGAATAAGAATACAGAATTTAGCGGGGAGTCAAGATGGTTTAATGGCCCTGAATTTTTGAATTTATCGGAGCAGGAGTGGCCTATAATGAATTTAACGGAAACCTCTGCAAATAAAGCTGAAATTCTGATTCATGATATACCTGTAGAAGCTTTGAAGAAATCATTGGCGTCAATATCACCGAATCCGTTGCGTTTCAGTCGATGGGAAAAGCTGCGAAGGGTGCAAAGTTGCGTCTTGCGTTTTTTGCGGTTATTGCTGAAAAGACCAGCACAATCTAAGAATGTTGAGAACCTTATTAATTTAAAAAATTTTGAAGATATCGAGTTCGTCATAATACGAAACTGTCAAGAAGAGACTTTTGGCGAGGAGATTAAGTGTTTACAGACCGAGAGTGGGGTAATTAGCCGTAAAAGCGCTATTTTTAAAAATTCATCATACTTAGATGATACTGGGTTGCTCAGAGTGAAGGGCTGAATCGACGCGATTGACGGAGTTATATTTGACGTCAAACGACCAGTTATTCTTCCACGTAAGCATCAGGTAACAGCTTTAATTGCAGATTTTTATCATCGAAAATTCCATCACCATCACAATGAAATTGTTGTGAATGAAATGAGACAGAAGTTTTGTGTGAACGGCTTAAGAGCGTTGGTCGCTTCAATTTCAAAGAAGTGTCAAGCTTGCAAAATTCGACGTGCAAGACCAAACCCACCCGAAATGGGAAATCTTCCACCGGAGCGATTGGCAATCTTGACAAGGCCATTCACCTACACCGGAGTAGACTATTTCGGGCCATTTGAGATATCGGTCGGAAGGCGCCGCGAAAAACGTTGGGGAGTTTTATTCACGTGCTTAACGGTGCGTGCCGTACACATCGAAATTGCACCTACATTGTCTACTGATTCCTTTCTACTCACACTAAAACAATTTATTTGTCGTCGTGGTGCACCCAGGCGTATTATGTCAGACAATGCGACGAATTTTCGCGGAGCTAGTCGCATACTATTAAATGAAATCGAAAAAGTTTCTTCTGAAGAACTGGAGCGTCAGTATCCCGAAATCGAGTGGTCATTTATCCCACCGGCTTCGCCTCACATGGGGGGCGCATGGGAAAGAATGATACGCTCAGTAAAATCAATTTTGATGGATATTCTACCTGATTCAGGATTACGCGAGGAAACTTTACGAGCCGCATTAGCAGACGTTGAGAATATATTAAATTCACGGCCTTTAACTTATATTCCTTTGGAGTCAGCTGAAAGTGAAGCGCTTACTCCAAATCATTTTCTTCTTGGATGTTCCAGTGGTGTACGTGAGCGAAGCAGTGAGGACGACAGTGGCCCGTCTCTTCGTAAGAGGTTCAGAATAGCTTGCCAAGTAGCAGATAGGTTTTGGCGCAGATGGGTTCGAGAGTACTTGCCGTGTCTTACCAGACGAACGAAATGGTTTCAGAAAGTGACAGAACCTATTCGTATAGATGATATCGTTATTATTGTCGATGAAAACAGCAAGAGGAATTCTTGGCAGAAGGGTGTGATTGTAGATATTAACCGATCAAGCGATGGACAAGCTCGAAGTGCAGTGGTCAAAACGTCGAACGGGTTAGTAACTAGATCTATGGTAAAGTTGGCGAAGCTGGACGTGAACTCGGTAAACATCACACAGGGGCATGAAGTTTACGAAGGGGGGTATGTTGCCGTGTAAACGCTGCCCTGTTGTATTTCTGCATCCCTGTGCGCTCAGAAAGTTTGACACTTCGTATCTCAACAAAATTAATTTTCTTTTCCTTTGAAGACACGAGGCTGGCGGTTGCAGCTTAAAATATAAATTTATTCTTTTAAAGAAAACTTATTATTCAATATCAATTGTATTAATTCTCGTGGTAGACAGGGTGCTATATAAAGCATAAGCCGAGCACAAGTGTAAGCATTTGATTTAACCTTAATTGAATTTAAACTTAATGAATTGTATAGATTTTAGCTAATTAAAGACAACTAATAAATTAAAGATTTGCTGAAAATACGTGCTTTTTAATTGGAGCACCCGACGTACCAACAGTAAACGTTATCCAGATCGATACCATCCAACTTCGACCATAATAATAGCGATAGCGCAATCCATTCACCGTAACTGTTGATCCAACCTCATTTTCGAAAAAGTAAGGTTCAATGACCCCACCGGACCATAAACCGCACCAAACAGTCACACGTTGAGGATGAGAGGCTTCACAATAATAACTCGTGGGTTTTCCGAGCCCCAGATGCGACAATTTGGCTTGTTGACGTAGCCACCGACGTATAAATGGGCCTTATAAGTCAAGATGATTTTTCGATTTTTTTTTTAGTGAATTTTAATAATTTCAATGCGTTGTTGAAGCGTGTATCGTTCCATTTTTAGTAATGGCGTAGTTTCTACTTGTCAAATGTCAAGGAATAACAGCTTTAAAAGTGAGCGATTCACAATAGCGGGCGATTCACAATAAAACCTCTTATTTGACAACCCTTTACAATAACCTGTATAAATTTACTGGTTACAACTGTCTTTGGTTGCTACACGTATACCTTAAGCACCAGATGATAGATGTACCAACCGAGAAAAATAAGGATTTTGACAATATCTCAAGCGCGGCTTGTTTGAATGGATAATTACGGGTACTTAGTTACACCAATTACCTTGATCAGAAGGAATAGTTTTATTTATTTTTTTTTAATTTTGTTTTTTTGATTGAAAAACTTTGATTCAACAGAGCAAAGGGAAAAAATAGGTAGGAAGCATTTTTATTTCGTAATTATGTAAAATCATAAAACTTTCACGGCATACCTAAGACCAAACCAGATATGTGATTGTATATGAATGTGCAACTTAAACATTCTTATAAAATATTCAAAAAAATTGATTGACAAAAAAGCAACAAAACTTAAACACAAAAAAGTATCTTTGGCTCAGACACATCTACATTTTGTATATTTTCTCATAATAAATGACACGATAAGATATTTTGAAATTTGTGATTTTTTTGAAATAAGCTCGGCACAAAAAACAAACGTGTTCGTTGTTAAATACCAACAACAAATAGCGACATTTTTCAGAGCGAAACATTTTGAAAACTGATATGATATGAATATGTTAATGAGGAGAAATTCAGCCATATAGGGTAAAGGTACAAACAAAGACTAGAGCCGCTAACAACTTCCGTGGATTATTGGTGAAAACAAGTGCATTTCATCGCCTAGTTGAACCTGGAGTTTCCTCTATAAATCACTGAAATCACAACTACAACAACAACAACAGCAACTCAAGTGGCAATAAATCTTTAGGCATTCTCCACATACGCAATAATGTGAAAAATTGCAAAAATTATATAATTATTGAAGTTATCGGCGAAAAAACGCTTGCAACCACAAAGCATGAAAAAACATTGAATAAAACATATGCAACAACAACAATATCAGCAGCAAAAACAACAGAAAAAGCAATAAATAAGTAGTCATAAAGTAAAAAATAATACAAAAGAAAAATGCAATAAAAAAAAAAAAATTATGGTTGATTTGAATTTTTTTTTTTTGGTTTTGTTTTGAGGCCGGTTGATGGTAGAAGAAACAGGTGAGTAATAAAAATAAAAAACAAAAACAACAACAACAATGAAACGTGAAACATCACAGAATTAATTTGGTGTTTTCCGAACCATATGATTGCAGCCAAGGATACACTTAAAGAAAAAAGTTAGTTGACTCATGATTTAAATTTTCTTTTATATATATAAATTTTCAATATAATTGTGACAGGGTCTTAAGGCATATATATCCTTTATAAATCGTAAAGGATGACCCCATCATGCCTTTTAGAAACAATGGAGATATGATGCAAAAGTGAACTGTAGATAGGGAAACTGTAATATCATGGCTTTTGTGCAGAAAACGGAGGAAATTAAAAAAATTGCAAGTTATAACGGTGATACCTAGAAAACAGGTGTTTCTACTTTTCAGTCAAGTCAGTCTTGGTTCGAAATTGAAAGACAGTTAAGTTGTAAAGAACCTGGAAATTAAGTGACCCGTGTTAAGGATGTTCTTAATGTGGCGAAAAGCTGTATAAACATGTAAATTTCCGTCTGAGTGATGTGCCTTGCCAATTCCCAAGGCAATTCTTATTACCAAGCTATCCTCTCCACAAACTTTCCGTTCAGTAACTACAGATGTAATGTCGTAAAAAATTTGTTTGTGTTTTTTTTTCTCAGTTGGTAAGATATATGGGCAGAAATGATAAGTTGTAAAAGCTGAAACCCATGCCTTGCTCTTTTAACCCCAAATTGGGTAGAGAACTGTTGAAAGATGTTCATCACAAACTCAACTTTTAAGCTATAACAATAAAATTTTTAAAAATTTTAAATCTTAATATTTGAATACGGCCTTTCATTATTTATATTGAAAACAAATTTGAGCTTTAGGCCAAGCATGTTGACAACAAGACAACATGAAGACAAAGAAGGCAACAACCAACAACAACAACAACAGCTCTGTATTGTCTGTACTGTTGAAGTAGATAAGAACTTAAGCGTTCTTCTGTCAAAATAAATTCCCGGTAACTTTCTCGGCATAATTGTCAGTATTAGGTTCTACTAAGTAGCTTGAGTGGATCACAGTGAAAAGTCATACAAGACTACTGATGAGTTGATGTAGCGGCCAACGAAACAGTCTCTATAGTCAAGCTGTGTGATTTGCTCTATACAGAGCCGTTGTTGTTGTTGTTGTTTGTTGCCTTCTTTGTCTTCATGTTGTCATGTTGTCATGTTGTCTTGTTGTCAACATGCTTGGCCTAAAGCTCAAATTTGTTTTCAATTTTTAAAAATTTTGATATAGGTTCCAGTTTTTTTTTATACTGATTTTATGAAAGAATATAAAACCATTCATTCCTAAAAATATAGTTTTCATGGAAAACTTTGTAACTATCGTCTTAGTATGAGTATCTGCAAAAGTTATCTTCATCTTGGATTCTATGAGGGTGCTAGCCCTGAAGAGTTTTTGAAATCCCGGAATATTTGAGATCGAAAATTAAAAACCTTCGATTTTAGGATATTCCAGGATATTATTCCAAAATTACTGAAAAATGTTGACTCTTAACCAAATCTAAGACCAAATAATTTTAAAATGGGGACAATCGTTAATGCATATTCTAAATTTCGAGTTTGACTAATGTTGCAGCAGCGACCGAACGCGTTAACGTGCGTGGATCGTTCGATATCTTACAAACCGAGAGATTTGTGGTTCGAATCCTACTTGATATAGGAAATTTTTTCGATTGAAATTAATTTTTGGATCGGAGCCGTCACCTGTCTGCAGACAATGTCAAACCTCAGATAGTAAATAATGTATTGTACTCGTAAAACCTACTAAGAACATGAAAACTAGCCGCTCAAAACCAACATAATAGTAGGTCCTGTTCTGGATCATTAATCCAAAAAACTTTCGATAACATGTAAAACACAATTTGACCATAAGAAGCTCAGTCGAAGTCATTTCAAGAGCTGAAATGGCCTATCGTTTTTTGTTTTTGTTTTTTTGTCTAATGACCATATTGGTAAAATTAAACCTTCATCTGGAGTTTTACGGATACACATTTTTTTAAAGTGGGTGGTTGCAGGTTCGTCAAAATTATATATCGTTCATTCCAAATAAGGCATTGGGAGATTTGGAGTACATATTTTGCAAATGGAAATACATTTAAGTTCTGAACTTTGTGGAATATATTTTTAATTTTTTTCTACAATAGAACTACTTATGTCCTTACCAAATATATTTATATTAATTCTAAATGTGCAAGAGTGTTTTAGAATCAGGCATCGGGACACGGAGAATTTTTTTTTGTGAGATGACATTTTGTAACACAAATCTCTGCTCTTTGGATACATTTACAAAAAAAGGGTTTTCTGCACATTTTTTGCAAAGCATTACCTCTTCATAACATAATATAGCTTTATAATCTTTATAGGTCAGTTCAATGATAAAATATCTCCTATTTATCTCGTATGGCATCGGGACACAAATTGTAAGGCGTTGGGACTTTTCCGTATTTTCATGAATAATTTCATATTAAACCGACACACAAAAAAAAGTTTGAGTGCGGGAAGGTAGACCCACATATTCCCGTGTATCTTGACCCGCTGAACACGAATCTGGTATCTATTTTGACTAGTTGGCTCCAGGTTATCTTAAAAATAATTGGACTGAATTATTTAACGGATGTGTGGTAGACATAAAGATACATAAAGAAACATAAAAGAAACATAAAATTAATAGAACAATTATAAAAACGATAAAAATTTTCGTTTCTTGTTTTCTGTTCTTTCTTAAAATTTGTTCAGATATCGGTTGTGTTCATTTATCGGACTCTTCGTGAAGTGTCTTCACGTGTCTGTTTTTTGTTTTTTTTGCTTGTATCAACGATTTCAGGTGTTAAATCTATTCAGTCAAGTCTTTCTTGGTTTGAAATGGGGTGACAAATTAGTGGACGAGAACATGAAACATAAGTGTCACGGAAAGCCGTAGAAATATGTGAATTAGCATCTGAGGTAAGTCCAATTCTACGAGTAGTGAAAAGGCAATACCTTCCACAAACTTCTCTACCCCTCATAACAACTTTTTTTTTGTCGTAAATATTGATGAATTTTCAATTTCAGTTGATTAGAAATGAGGAAAGAAATACAAAAAAGTTAAAGCGTGGACGGGATACGAGCTCGGGACTCTTAGAGTAGCAGTCAAGCGCGCTACCTACTAGACTACCGAGGCAACCTGGTCTGTATATTAATAAAAGACATAAAATATCATTGTCAAGCTACAATAAAATCTGTCTAGTAGCTTTCTTCGATTTTCGAATGTGCAGTCAGACGAAAATGTTAAATAACTATTTTGGCCCAAGTAGCGCCTACTTTCGCCTTTTCCAGTCGAATTGCTGAAATAACATTTTAGGGATAAAATATATTTGATTTTTTAAGATTTGTTCCAAAAAATCTAAGTGATTGCTACCCGAGTAAATGTAATTTTTTTGCAAATATATCAATGTAAGGAAAAGCACCTTTCAGAGGATGCTATTAGGGGGATAGTGATAACCAACTAAGTCACCATTAATAATGATAGCTTTTCTTATATTAACAATATATTTTTCTTTTTATAAATTAAAAAAAAAAAAAACAAAAATGAAAATACCTTTATTATTCTCAGGATATTCGGAACTGAATATGATCGTGATCACGGTGTTTCAGCAGTATACTTGCTTTCAATGGCTGTCAAACACAAACTAAATGACACAGCTTGCTCAAAATTTGACAGTAGTTTATTAACAGATGGTAGTTGTCAGGACCAGTGTTGAATTTAAATTTACTACCCGGGAAATTCAAAAAGTCAGTTCAACAATTCAAATTGCGCTCGTATGTAGTATATTCTCTCATAATCAATCTTTGCGTTGATGTGTTGGGTACCTAGTTATTTTAAAAAATTCTTATGCGTAGAAAGATACTAAAAAGATAGTTCTACTTTATTGATGGGTTTTTGTGGGTGTATTTTGGTAATACCTAAGAATGATTCTCTGATGGTTAACAAATAGTGTTGTTATCTTATGAATTTGAAGTAATGAATAACGAGTAACGAATATTCACCAAGTGGTAAAGATGAATTTTTATTCTCTTTTGTAAACTTTCTCATTAATTAACTTGTATAACCACTAGACTCTATAAGAGAGGGTATCTAGTAGAGCTATGTGGAGTGGTTTTGGGGCATGCTATTAAATAAGCTTCTTTGTTTCAATTTTCTTTAGAATTCTGTAAATCATAATTCGTCTTTATGAAAACCTGTTTCTTAAAGACCTAATGCGGAATAGATAACATCTTTTTTACTCAAGCTGATTATATAATATTTCTTCTTTGGTTTGTTGATCGATCGAATAAACTTATGCATAAATCTAAAGAAATGTGTGAATAGTTTTAAATTTGCAATTAAAAACAAAAAAATGACAAAATTTGTTTTATATATATAGAGAAGAAGAGGGCAACTAATTGATAAATACAATTATCAACCTTGAACTCGATGAAGTCATTAAGATTTTTTTTAAAATAAATTATTCACATATTTTTTTGTCTTATTCAATTATGAGACTTTTATTTAAAAAATTTAAATACACTTAAATGTTTTTGTTTTTACTGAAACAAGCTTTTTTTTCCAAGACATAGTCTCATAAGCTAATAACATTTTATTGAATTCAAAAAAATTAAAGGTAAAAATTTGTTTGTTTGCATTTTATATAAAATTCGAATCGTTTTCATGGTTCATATCACAGGTTGACATAGAGGGCACGCACTTTAACCAACTACGCCACGGACGTTGCTGGCATATGTCAATTTTTATTCCCTACACCTGAATAGGGGGGCTTTGAGGGTGGCCCGGAGAGGTTTAATATGTATGACCGACCCCCCATTACTTTTGCAAATGGAACATTTTTCCCTTGGGGACCTATACCCTCTGACCACTTCTTATGTTACATACAAATTTTATGATTTTTTGTATATTTATTTCCTACACCTGAACAGGGGGCTTTAAGGGTGAGCTGGAGAGGGTTAATGTGTATGACTGACCCACATTACTTTTGCAAAAGGAACATTTTTTCTTCGGGACCTATTCCCTCTGACCACTCCATAAAATTTTTATGATTTTTGGAATATTTATTCCCTACACCTGAACAGGAGGGGGAGCTTTAAGAGAGGGCTGGAGAGGGTTAATTTGTATCATAAAACTATGTGCTATGTAGAATTTTGTATCAAAACATAAAGATATAAGGAAAATAAATACAGAACTATACTCTGTGTACTCTTTTGTTACTCTCAAAAAATTTAAATATACTTTAAAATGTTATTCATTAGAACTATGTTACTATGTTAGCAGCAGCCAGTGTCTGTTTTTTCGTTTAAGGTTGATGTTTTCAATATGAATATCAAAGACATGCTCCGTATGCTTCGAATTTTTATGGCAATATTATAATTACTCGATGTATGAATCGTGCAGTTGAAAATCTACTGTGCCCATACTATATTATAATTATTTAATTTTGCGTAACGAAATGTTAAAAACACGCCGAAGCGATTCCCGGCGAAGTGTTTCATCGGCGAATTGAATCATCGGTTTTACTCCCCATCGCGGCTAAAGAAGTAAAAAATAAAAAATAAATTACTGGCCATTTCAGCCTTGAAAAAATAAATTACTGGCCATTTCAGCCCTTGAAAGGACTTTGACCTAGCTTCTTATGATCAATTGTGTTGTGCGTGTTATTAAGGTTGTACACAATTGACCGAGAACTGGACCTACAGGTTTAACGCCAACTCCTAACGGCGATGAACGGAATGTTCTTGTTCTCAAGAAGCTTTACATGGCATTTTGATTACTCTCTGAGGTTTGCCATTGTCTGCAGAGAGTTGGCGGCCGTACAGAAAAAAATGCTGACTTTTGAAGCAAATTTTCTTTAGCGATGAGCCCCATTTCGTGCAAGGTGTAGGGGCAAAACTAGCAGGGGTAAGGGGTAGTCTTCTCCCCTTACTTTTGTAGAGTCGGCTTTTTTATTATTTTTTACTGAAATCTGTTTAAAATATTGATTTTTATTGACAATAATTATGAACGCATAAAAGTCAGTCGTACCTTTTATTGCCATTTTCATAACAAGAACAAACTTTAGTTGCCTCTTTAATTTTAAGTCAAACCCAAAATTATCTTCAGTTGGCCAATTCACTTTCAGTTGTACCTTAAACCAACTTCAGTCGCTCAACTCACTTTCCCTTAAGATTTATTTATATTGATCGAACGGATGAGTAACTTTTGTTAATTCAGATATGTTGTATTTAAAAAAAAAGTCCGGACTTAAGGTTATCCAGTCGGATGTCCCCCATTCGGAATGGCCTCGGGACGCCCCTGGCAAGGTGGATACGTGAATAATCATAATTGCCATATATGGGGCTCTGAAAATCCCAAAGCGATTGTGGTGAAGCCATTGCATCCGCTGAAAGTGAATGTTTGGTTTGCATTATGGTCTGGTGGTGTCATTGGTCCGTATTTTTTTTAAAAACGATCAAGGAGCAACCGTTACAATTAACCGTTACAGTATGTTAACCGATTTTTGAAGCGAAGCTTTTTACGCCTCGTTCTGGGATTTGCTAGAGTGAAATCAGAAAAAACGACACTTTTTTCCGACACCTTTTTTCTTAGAATCGATATTGTTTTTTGCTTGCATCAATTGAACCAGAAAATGTTAAATTAAAAATAATTTCTTGCCCGCTGCAGGAATTGAACTCATGCCCGTTGGCTGATAGTTTTAAGCTTAAGCCATCGAACCAAAACCCTTGGATGGTAAATATTGCTGATTCAATATCAAGAATTAACTAAAGCTATGGTTTCAGTAGATCAAAATAATCTATTTATAGGAATTGTATTGGCTACAAGCCTTCATCTCCTACAATAACCATTAGCCAATACACAATAACCACTATAGATTGTGTATTGGCTATACAAACAAGAGTACTAAAAAACACAAATGTTGCTTCTACTTACTACTAGATGTCGTTACGCTACAAACAAATTTACTGATGTTTGTATATTTATTCCCTACAACTGAACAGGAGGGCCGGAGAGGGTTAATATGTATTATCAACCCCCATTATTTTTGCAAAGGGAACATTTTTCCCTTGAGGACCTATCCCCTCCGACCTCTCCTTACGGGTGCTCCCATACAAAAACGAAAAACTTTGTTATTTTAAAGTTTTAAATTCAAAAATTATTTTAATCGAAAAAAGGCATTAAATTCTCAAATCTTTGAAATTGCGAAAATGCTTCGCTTCTCTCGTGTGTCCAGTGACGCACCTGTGTTTTTGTTTTTTGGCCTGAAATTGAAGATATGTATGTTATTTGGACGATATGTGGTTTCAACAAAATGGGGCCACAAGCCGGACAACAGCACTTATTAGATTTTGTCGCTACAGAAATTTCCAGGACTTTTTTTCGAGATTTAGCGATACCAATTGGCCTCCGAGATTGTACGATTTGACGCCACTGGACTTTTTTGTAGTGGTGGTCCGCAGAAGAATGTGTTTCCTTGAAGAAACCTCAAACTCTGACATTTGTCAAGTCATGGCCGAGCTATTGCCCGAAATGTGCACAAAAATCATCGAAAACAACCTCAAAAGGATTGAATTCTGCGAAAACTCCAGTGGAGGACATTTGAATAATATTGTATTTTTCTATAATGGTTCAAACATTGTAACGAAATAACAATTTCATCGAAATCTGCATTTTTAGTGTGTTTTCTTAAACTTTACTTTCTTACATTGAAATAGAGAACCCTGAACTTGTCCTTATTTTAGGTTTTTTATTTTTATTTTTGCGTTTGCATTTAGTATATTTACGAAACTTTAAGGGATTCCCTGATAGGCCTCATGACTCCATTATTTTATCTTTTATTTTTATATTATGTGACCGAAAACTCCAGCTTTACTGTCGTTCTATTAAATTTACCAACAATAGTGACGGAGTTATAGTTCCATGTAACGCTTTTTCATTTTTGTTGCATTTTTAGTGAATTTAGCAGTTGCCTCTGTAATGTCGTGCCTCTAAAATTTTTTTATTCATTTGCGATGAGGTTTAAGTACCATTTTTTGGTTTCGTAAATTTAAATTTTTCGTGGCGCTTCAACTCAGCGAGTAATAATTCCATGCAGCAATATTGCATTTTTGTTACGTAAGCAGCTTCCTCGGCGACCTGACGAGGTCATAATTTATTTTTATACCCCCAAATTTAAAAAAGTAAAAGGGGTATATTCATTTTGTCACTATGTTTGTAACGCCCATAGGGAGGCGTGGCAGGTATAAAAAAGTGTTTATATTCTTGATCAGCATCACTTCCCGAGTCGATTTAGCCATGTCCGTCTGTCTGTCTGTCTCTCTTTGATCACGATTACAGCCGTAATTTTCAAGCTATGACCACGAAATTCGATATTTATGCTTGTAATTAAAAAATAAAGATCAAGTTCGAAAATGAGCCAAATCGGATGAAAACCACGCCTACCTCCCATACAAAGTAACTTTTTCAAAACGGTAAAATCTCTTAGAATTCCACAAAAATTTATATATTGACTTGAAATATGTATTGTGTATGAGCTTTGATATTCAATATACTCTGTGTATGAAATTCAACCAAATCGAGTGAAACCGCATCCACCTCCCATACAAAGTGACTTAATCAAAAAACAAAGAGACTATTTTGTGTTAAAACTATGACGAAAATGTTTTTACAAATAAACATTTTTTGACTGCTTAAAACTTTGAATATACTTCGGTTTGGACATGGGGGTATTTTAACTTCGGCCCAGTCGAAGATCATTTCTTACTAGTTTTTATTATTTTTGTCATATAACCAAGAACAAATCCTTCCTTTTTGGTTGAACACATTTACTGTAGCGCTTATACTTATGGAGAAATAATTTCATGCAACGCCGTTGCATGATTACTGCATTTGCAATCTTGGAGCAAACTAAAGCATTGGCCTCATTATGTCATGGATTTTTTTACTTTTTATGTTTTGAGGGCTAAGAACTAGGCTTTACGGGCGTGTAGTGTTTTTTTACCGGAGCACCTACATATACATAGCGTGTTATAATTCTATGTAACAAATTTTCAGTTTCGTTTTTTAAGCAGCTCCCTCTGATTCGCGATAACGTCTTTATTTTTTTTTCTTTTTTGTCATAATGGCAAAGGATAACGCTTACTGGCGTGTCATTTTTTTTTCATCATAACACCTTCGCCGATACATTTTAAAAAAATGCTTTTTTCAACTTTTTTTCTTTTAAATCTGCGTGGTTAAAAGTGCTCTATTTTTTGTTTTAGCTTTAGGAAACGAAGTGTTTAACTTTAAATTTTAGGCTTAGGAACTAAATTGTCGAAGCTACTCAATGGTGCACATCACTAGTGCAAGAAAACAGACCGTAATAATAAGGAATACAGTTGAGTTGATTGTGACGTATTTGCCTCAATTGTGTTAAACTCTCTTCATTCATAGCGGCAGAAGCATTGGTAATTTTTTTCTCCCCCAACGAAAATTGGTAACACCGATTATACGAATTGGCCAAATGTGAAGACATCTTCAGTGTAGACCGTGTTTTTAGGGCGACTAACACATGTTTGCATTCAGCATGCGTTGTGGCTGTGAAGGTGTTTTAGGGAGGGGAGGGGAGGGGAGCGAAGGCATAACTCGAAGGCTGCTTGCCTAACAACGCGAGGGTCTGTCTGTTGTATGAGCTTTGATGCGCTTAAAGCCAAATAAATTGTTGCTTTTGTGCTTTTAAGTGTGGGTATTTGTTGTTGTTGTTGTTGGTGTTGTTGTTTTATTATTGTTGCTCATTCACATGTTGCCTGTCTGGTTTCGTTTGATACCGATTTTTGAGTCAACATTGTTTACAACAACAACAAAACCAAACCCCAAACCAGCACCAACAACATCTTTTCAAGCATGCCATGATTTAGCTGTGTTTTTGTTGTTATTATTATTGATGTTGTTGTTGTTGTTTTGTATTTTGGTCTTCATATATTTTATTAACCTACGTTTTTTGTTAAGCCCAACATTTACAGGTTTTAGTCGAGTGACAGCCGGGGAGCCGCTAAGTTCAACATCTGTGAAAACGTCGAAATGAACCAATTTAACTAAATCGAAAGCAGTCGTTCGCATAGAAAACCGCTTCGCGGGCGTATCGCGCGTAGGAACCTGTTCTTGTCATTAACAAAAAACCCTTAAAAGCTTCGTAGGGTAAATACACCGCAGTCAGCTGATGTGTTTGATGCACAATTGTTATTTTTGCTGTTGTTGTTGTTGTCGTTGTTCTTGTGGTATTGATAAGCTTATCGATTATTGAGAAAGAAGAAAAATATATAAAAAAAAAAAACAGCCATAAAAATTAAAAACCATAAAAAGCTACGACAGCGTTTCAAAGCGTCTTTTATTGAATTTGTTGCTTCACAGCGTTTGACTTGTAACAACATTTATCATAAAAATAATTTTGCTAAATGTTTGTTTGACACTTGGATTTTGTTATTTTAAAAGAAGGCATGAGGAATGCATGTGACCATAAAATGTCGCGTTATTGTTGTTACCTTTGTTTTTACGTGTTACACGCGCAATGAAAAAATTTGTAAGTGTTTTTTTTTTGTGTTGCTGTGTTGTGTACAGAGCAAGCAATAATAAAAAATAAAAAAAAAAAAAAATAAAATAGAATGACATTGTGCCAGTGTTGAATAGTGAAAAATAAACAAACAAGAACAGCTGAATTTAAAAGAAAACAACATGAAATAGTTGTTCCACCCGCAAGATTTGCAGACCGAATTTTTCAAGTGTCTAACTACGAATTGGTCAGTGTTAAGATTTGTGGTTGTGAAAAAAAGCAGTTCCATCGATCGAACTTCATCCAAGCCAATGAATATAATAAAAAAAATGTTTTCTTATGACTCAGTTGGTGTTAAATTCAATGAGTTTTTTTTTCTATTTTGGAGAAAGCGTTTAACTAGAGAAGTTTAGAATTTTAATTCAAATAAATATAGATAAGGGTGTTCTTTTTTTGTGAAATGGCTGAAATGGAGAAAATAATGAAATGGTTAATATGGCCTTACCTTCTATTCAAAATTAAACAGGACTGTGCAAATAAAACAACAACGGTAATTATTCTTCGATATATATTTCAGCACCTTTAAAATAATCACGATCGGAGGCGATACACATATGCCAACATTTTTTTCATTCTTGAAAACATTTTTGGTAGGCTGATTTCGGAATGGCCTTTAGCTCCCTCTGCGAATTCTTTGAATTCTTCAATCATGTCAAAATGTTTTCCACGAAGCGACAATTTGAGCTTGGGGAGTAGAAAAAAGTCACAAGGATCTGTCGAATATGGTGCTTGTTGAACTATATTGACATTGTTTTTGACCAAATAATCGCTTACAATGCGTGATGTGTGAGATGGTGCATTATACTGGTGCAAAAACAATGAATTGCCCTTCCATAATTCTGGCCTCTTTCGCCGAATATTCTCGCACAAACGCTTTAAAATACTTAAATAATATTGAGAGTTGACCGATTGATCTTGAGGAAGGAGTTCCGAGTGCTGTTTCGACGACATACTCGTACACCCAAGCCTCGTCACCAGTAATGATGCGCTGAATATCCGTATCGATCATTAAAAGCATCTCTTGAGCGACAATTTTACGAAAATTTTTTTAAAGGAAATTCAGCAATTTTGGCACAAGTTGCGCTGCAACCTATCGCATGCCTTTGCATATGCGTCCGTCTACTCGCTGAACGCAATGGTTCGTTACTTATAACGAACAGAGAGAAGAAATAAAAGCAACGAGTCAGAAGCTCATTACTTTCAGGGATGGCTTTTGTACATAAATCTTAAAATTAAAAATTTCTATTATTTTTTATTGTTAATTTATTTAAATAACGTTTTATACTGAGGACTTAAGATTTTTGTAATTATAAATGAAGACATTTAAAGTATTTTGTGTAAATACGATAAAATTCCCCATTAAGAACATACCAAATATTTTACAAGTTTTACGCACTCTGTAAGCTCTACTCTGAACGTAAAATGTAATGATTGAACTCTGCCATAATTTTCTTGCGTAAATTGTACCAGCGAGTAGATAGACGCATATGCAAATGCATTGAATGAACTTCCAGCTTAAAACATAATGTAAAATGGTGTGTGCCGAACCAGTCGATATATCAAGCTCGGCAGCTTTATTTCTTATGATTTTCGAGCACAATTTCCTTTACTTTTGACGTAGAATACGTCATTCTCGGAGGTAAGTAGGGTGGTTGATAGTGATCAGGTGTCGGTATTTACATTACTTTTTGAGCCTTTGGTAGGCCTAAAATACTGATCGTACAATGTTGATGTTAGCACTTGTTGGTCTGTTTGATCCTCAATGCGACAAAAATTCATGTTAGAACTCTGTAACTTACACAATAAATTTTACACAATTACATGAAATATAAAGCCAACATTTGATGTTTTTGTTTGCTTAAACTTGCTACCTATTTATCGACAGTTTCCGGTTTTATCGACAAAACCATAAAATTTGTATGGGAGCCCCCCTAAGGAGTGGTCTGAGGGAATAGGTGTCAAAGGCAAAAATGTTCCTTTTACAAAAGTAATGGGGGTCAGTCATACATATTAACCCTCTCCGGCACTCTCTTAAAGGTCATATGCTCAGGTGTATGGAATAAATAAACAAAAACCATAAAATTTGTATGGGAGCCCCCCTAAGGAGTGGTCGGAGAAAATAGATGTTAAAGGCAAAAATGTTCCTTTTGCAAAAGTAATGGGGGTCGGTCATACATCTTAACCCTTCCCGGCACAAACACAATAAAATTTGTATGGGAGCCCCCCTAAGGAGTGGTCGGAGGAAATAGGTGTCAAAGGCAAAAATGTTCCTTTTGCAAAAATAATGGGGGTCGGTCATACATATTAACCCTTTCCGGCACTCTTTGAAAGGTTATATGCTCAGGTGTATGGAATAAATAAACAAAAACCATAAAATTTGTATGGGGGCCCCCTAAGGAGTGGTCGGAGGCAATAGGTGGCAAAGGAAAAAATGCTCCTTTTGCAAAAGTAATGGGGGTCAGTGATACATATTAACCCTTTCCGGCACAAAAACCATAAAATTTGTATGGGAGCCCCCCTAAGGAGTGGTCGGAGAGAATAGGTGTCCAAGGCAAAAATGTTGCTTTTGCAAAAATAATGGGGGTCAGTCCTACCTATGAACCCTTTCCAGCACTCTCTTAAAGGTCATATGCTCAGGTGTATAAAATAAATATACAAAAACCATAATATTTGTAAGGAAGCCCCCCTAAGGAGTGATCGGAGGGAATATGTGTCAAAAGCAAAAATGTTCCTTTTGCAAAAGTAATGGGGGTCGGTCATACATATTAACCCTCTGCGGCACTCTTTTAAATGTCATATGCTCAGGTGTATGGAATAAATATTTTGCTAAATAGTTTTTAAAAAAGATGTCATCAAAAGCGAATTGACTAATTCTACGTCTTGTGTTACGACATAGTCGAAACTACTGTATCTTTTTTTGACATTTTCATCGTTTATTGAAGGTGCTTGACGAGAAAGGTGAGGCAAGTTGTCAACTGATGTAAAGCTCTCTTTAAACACTCAAATGCCTGCGTACGTCATAGTGTAAACTCCCCACAGGTTTTCTGTATTATTTTCAATGCATCCGGACAAGAAATTTCGTTGGTAAAATACAATTTCAAATACACTCTTTGCTCAACTTTTTTTTTACATTATGAAATTCGCAGGTCAGACTCGAGATGAACTTGTTTACAAATCAATAAGAAAGAAACTACGTGGTAGATCGCTCTAAAAATTAACACCCTACAACAGTCTTACCAGCTTTAAAAACAAAAAAAAAATTAGTGCGTCACCGGGACTGCGTCTTATCAAGACCGTTTTAAAGTGGTCGGTCGTAGCTAGTTTATTAGTATAGACCAGTGACTTGACGTACCCCACAAAAAGTAGTCTAACGGAGTAGGTGGTCAACTGACAAGCCCATTTCTGAATATGGATCGGTCACCAAAGGTTCGTCCCAATAAAGTGATTGTTTAATGGGCTGTATGGCTTGTTGCACCGTCCTTCTGAAACCATTTAGCACATGCCGCCAAACCAAAAAGTCGGGAATCATCAGCCTGCAGCTCTCACCATTGACAGTAACATTGGCTTCATCTTCAGATTTGAAAAAGTATGGACCAATGATGCCTTCGGCATGCAAACTACATCAGACAGTTACTTTTTCCGGATCCAAGGGAACCTGGGAAGCCTCTTCAGGACTGTTCTCACTCCAAATACGGAATTTTGCTTATTTTTTATATCAGTTAAGTCAGAAATGTGTCGCACCGTAATGTGTGTTAAGTATTCTATAAGCTTTTACGCATAAATTGCGAATTTTGGAAATAAATTTCCATGATTTGTAGACGTTGTTCCGGTGTAAGTCTTTGCATGGAAATTTGCAAAAGGATACTGAACAAAAATGTCAAACACATGTGTTTACTTTGACAACTGGTTTGACAGCTATCCCTCTAGGAAATTCTATACCTCTAAAAACAGAACACCCTTTATATACATACATATCTAGTTATATACATATAAACATATATAGTAGACGATTGGTTCTTATCTGATTTCAAAAAATGTATTGCAAGTTAAAGGAAATGTGCCTGAGTACTTATTTTACAGCTTTAACCTTTTGACGACGAATGGGACATATTCATATATCAGGGGCTTACTTGTTCATTTTTAAACAAAGTTAACCCATTGAGAACCCAAAAAGTGGGTTTTTGACCAAAAAATTCACTTTTTTAAAAAATTCCAGGAATTCTATGGGTTAACACATTGCGAAATCGTTTTGTGGAGGGTACAACAATGACCCAAGGTACATTTTAGACCGAGTTTATCGAACATTTTTTAGCGACCCACCCTAATGTGCATGTTCTCAAGAAGGTTTACATGGCATTATTTACTCTCTGAGGTTTGCTGTTGTCTGCCGAGAGGTGAAGGTCGAAGAGAAAAATTAATTCAATTGAAAAAACTTTCTGTGTCAGATGGAATTGAACCGGGGTTCTCTGGTGTGTTGGTCACGTACTCCACTCACTGCGCCACGGCCGCCACATTCACTGCACTTACTGCATTTTTTATGTCTCCCAAAAGGTTTTATATTGGGTTCAGGTCCGGAGTCTGAGCAGGCCAATCCATTCAGACGACTTTTTTCTCCACAAACCATTTTTGGGCCCGCTTACTTGTGTGCTTCGGGCCATTATCCTGCTGATATATCCATTTCAGCAACATATTATCCTCAACAAACGGAGCATAAGAACAAAAGTTTTTCAAACATCTGAATGTAAAGAAACTGATCCATGTTTCCGGTTATAGGATATATGGGCCCAATGCCATGGTAGGAAAAATATGTCCAAATCATTTTTCGATAGGCCACTCCACTTGTGTTTTAGCGAAGGTTAGTTTTCAAATGATCTATTTTTTGACAATAATGGTACTTCTCGGGGGCGTCATGCGGCCAGCTTAGCCTCCAGTAACGGCTTCTTATTGTCACTGAGCTAATAGTCAGCTTAAAATCCTCTTTTATTTTTTATAACTGATTTGCGGATTTGCACTTGTTTTGCCATTTGCACTATTTTTCGATTGTGCGGAAGCTCGTTGCACGTTTTGGTCCACGTGTTTCGCGTTTGTTTTGCCATTTCAAAGCATTTAAAATAATTTTTGAAGAGTAACTGACAACTTTTTCAATTTCCCGGTACATTTTCTCTTCCTTTCGCAACATTTTTATAATATTCCGTTTTTATAAGATCGGCCCATTTCGCTAAATAACTGAATGAAATGAATTAAATCAATAAATTTATAAATAATATTATATCTAAATAAATAATTGCTTACGTGTCGTTAGTAGGTTAGGTTAGGTTAGACCGGTCGCCTCTCGTAGAAGTCTCACATAGACCATACAGGTCCTTAGTGATACCGGTTAGGTGGAGGCTGAGTGGGTCAGGAGAATTTATTAAAGATTTGCGTCGTGCTGACGAATTTTAGAAGGGATTCAAGAGGGGTTTTGGCTACTTCTTTTAGTGACGAGAACGTCGGAGAGCCTAAGAGTTTATGTCTTGATTTGAGTATAGCGGGGCATGTGCATAGTAGGTGTTCCAGGGTCTCTACGGTGCCTGGTTCCATACACTTCCTGCAGCTTTCATCCCTGGTGATGCCCATCTTCTTTGCGTGGGCTCCCACCATGCAGTGGCCAGTAAGAATACCTACTAGTGTTCTGCAGACACTCCGTGGGTGTGAAAGGATGTATGTAGTTCGTTTTTCGCAGCGTGCCTCGCACAGGGTTCTGTCAATTTTGCAGGTTGCCGTGTCTTTCCACCTGCGACTCGCTGTTAGTGCGGATCGTTTTTCTAGGTTGCTGTATAGTTCTTGTAGTGGGATCAGTATATGCTCAGTGAGCTCTGCTCCCAGCCCGGTGCCCTCCTTTGCTAGTTCGTCTGCCATCTCGTTGCCTTCGATGCCCTGGTGGCTTGGAACCCAGTAGATACGCACTTCCTTTCTGTCGGACAGAGCGTCTAGTGCTTCCCTGCTCGCCAGGGCATTTCTGGACTTGATGGTATCGGAACTCATGGATTTAATCGCCGCTTGGCTGTCTACATATATGTTGATTCGAGAGTGATGAGTGTAAATTCCGAGGGCTAATTCTGCGGCCTTCCTTATAGCAAATACCTCTGCTTGGAAGATGCTGCAGTGGTCCGGCAGTTTGTACGGCTGCCTTATGTCGGGCTCTGCACAGTACACTGCCGCTCCCGCCCCTGTGCGCATTTTTGAGCCGTCAGTAAATATGTTTACTGCCCGCTGTGTTTGTTTAATTCCATTGCACCAGTCGTTCGGTCCTACGAGAGTTGGTACTCTTGATCTGGTGGTTATGCGGGGGATCATGTAGTCCATGAGACTGGACAGATCTTTAAAGATTGTACAGTGTCCGAAGTTCTGATTCTGTATGTTGTCAGCCGCTATAAGGCTTTGTGCCGTTTTTTCGGCTATTAGTTAGTTTAGCGTGTATGTCCGGGGGGTCCATACTTAGAATGGTTTCTAGGGCCCTAGTTGGAGTTGTCTTCAACGTCCCCGTTATACAGATCGCTGCCTGTCGTTGGGATTTCTCCAACGTTTTGAGTCGTTAGTATAAAATAAACTAATTTTGCATCAGAGAGGACAATTTCATATTCCTGCTCAAGAATGATAGAAACAAGATTACGCGTTTCGCAGTACCGTTATCTAATGCTCTCTTTCTCAATTGAGTGAGTGCATGACGTCACAGAGTACTTTTGCTTGACAAAAACGTATGCAAATGTGCGATCGCTTAGGCAAATTGACGAAATTCTTTCGAAAAAGTAAAGTAAAAATAAATACTTTTCTGTATAAAAATATAAATATTTTCGTAATCGGAAAATATGAATTTTTTAAAATTTAAGATTTTTATCTCCTAAACCATTCGAAACCGACAAAATTTTATTATACTAATAGGTTTAGGAGGTATATTATAAAAATAAGAAAAAAAATATTTAGGCGTTGGCCCCAAAGTAAAATTATTCCAAAGTCTGAAAATATCGCTTGTGACGTCACGCTCTCTCTCTCTCTCTCAGTTGCGGAACGCGTAATCTTCTTTCTATCATTCTTGATTGCTGCTATTATTATGAAAAGCTCTTCTCGGAAGTGCAAGATCAAATGAACTCATAAAATATAATGAATCTATTTTTTTGAGCACTCGCGATAAACTGTTATAATGGTATTTTCATGCGGTTAACAATAAGTAACAACCCTCTCTATTGGAATTATTTTAATATGTAATTTTGACCCTTTCATAATATGAGGCATGAAACTACTATTTTTATGAACACAGCTGTAGATCATCTTCATATCATTGACAAGTGATTATAAGAAGGAAGTTTTTGGAAAACTTTTAATACTTGTTTTTTGACAACATTTCGCATAAAACCTTTTAGTGCAAATAAAAATTCTCAGACGTGCTGGTCATAAACTTTGTTCAGCAAAAATGGTCCACTTTCAGAAATATTACCTGGTTAAACTGTTGCAAAAAAAAAAAACATTTAAAAATAGGTTTGAAAGAGCTTTCTTCGGCAGGAATTCTGAAAATGACTTCTTTAACATATTATCATCTGATTATATCAGCTTCCCATTTAAATATCAACATAACTTCTAAAAGCTTTACAACGCAATACATCAACCTACACAATTCAATAATTCTTAAATAATCAACAAATCGAATTTTGCCTTGACTATCAGTTAACCACCCCTGCCTTGTAACAGTCACCTAATTAAGAACAATTAACCAACACTTAAAATTTGCAACGTTCGCCACTCTTTCTCACACAGCTCTTTCGCGATCACCTCATCATGTATTCGTTTCAGTTATCAAAGCATTGACAGAGTCAAACAAAAAAAAAAATAATTGATAACAAATACAGCCACGTTAAGAGCTGAAGACAACCAGCTCAATTGGCCAAATTAAACTCACTTGAGTTCGACGAGTAGTTAATTTGTTGCGGTCCTCGACGGTTCAAACATAAAAAACCCAATAAAAACCCGTATAAATACCATAAATGACACTGAATACAACAAACACAAAAAAAAGAATCAAAATAATAACAAATAAACAAACAATCGAGAGATAAGTACAACAAAAAAAAAAAAAATAATAAAACCACAAACGGTTTATTCCAAGACGCGTGAAATAAATGAAAAAAAAGTGTATGAAGCCAAGTGTTTGCCGTGTTGACCAAGTCTTGAATGTGTTCTTGAATAAAATTGTAAAATTGACATACAAATCAGTGCATTTCTATAACCAGAATGGATCATGTATGACATGTGTTTATAATCTGATTAATGGATTCCAGTAACGATTTACTACAACTGGAGTGATAATAGGGAATCATTTTGTGCGAACATGGCGCAGGAAACCGAGTATCACACTGGTTATCGGACTCTTTTTCGAAGCATTTCACAGGTTTTGTACCCGAAAGCAGAGAAATCTCCGCCACTAACCATGAGAGAAATGCCGATATTGGTGAGTAAATTTACTTTGAATATATTTTCAGATGCATTAGAAAATATTTTTCCAATTTGCCGCTTCAATCTGTGTTTTCTATAGAAATTTTAATTTTTTACCCTTTTTTTAATTAACTGCTTTGATTTCGCGCAAACACAATAAAAAAAAAAACACCAAATTTACGTCACTGATGCCTCGCTCACTCACTTACTCTTATCTCAAAATTTGCCACATCATACAGCTGTCTTTGATGACCCTTTGGGAAATGTGCTACTCTGATATAATATTTAGTAGCATATATTTTTTTTTAACTTTTCGGCTAACCTTTACTACTCGGTGTTTTTACTACAAGTTTGAATTGTAACCCAAAGCAAAGTAAAGCATCTTAAAGAGAACTAAAATACCAAATTCATCAAATCAAAAGCATACACGGAGATATTAAAAACTAGCATTTTATGCTTGAATCAAGCAAAAAGGCTATAAGTTTACACTCAAGCGTAAATTTCTCAATTCAAGCATTAGTTTGCTAACATTGAGCAAATTCCAAACACATCCTATTAAGAAAAAAATGTTTAATTCAAGAAACATTTGTTTAAAACTCAAGAATATTTTTTCTGGATTCAAATAAATATTTGCTTCAAGTGAGAAAAATTTGCTTGATTCAAGTAAACAATTTGCTGAAAACTAGACTTACAGTGGCGAGCAAAAATGGGACAATGATTGACAGTTTCATACTTACATAGTTATAAAATTATAAATATAAAACCGATTTGAAAAAAGTATTTCATTTTTAGATCTTTGCTTATTTTACTTTAATACAAAAAAAAAAGAATCAATTAAAAACAAATATATAATACTTAATTTTTTGCTAATCTCAAAAAAGTGCATTTATCCATTTTTGCACGTGTATGGAGAACTATTTTTTTTACTACATTTTCAGTATTTGGTCCATAGACCTTTATTTTTAATTACACTTGCGATGCGGTATGGCATACTTTCCACCAAGTTTTGTATGGTTTTTGCAGGAATACTTCTCCACTGTTCATCTATTCTTACCCACAGCTCCTGTAGGTTCTTGGGAGCCCACTCGAGTGTTGAAAGTCCTCTTTTGACGATAGCCCATTAGTTTTCAATTGGGTTCAGGTCTGGGCTTTACGCCGGCCACTGCAAGACCTGAAAATGCTGTTTTTGGAGCCATTACTTTACAATTTTGGAGGTGTGTTTTGGATCACCATCCTGTTGAAAGTATATTTCCTCATCAGGATAAGCACACATCTCAATGCCACCAATAAAGCAGCTCCAAGCCATAACGTTGCCACCACCATGTTTGACGGTTTGTTTGACTTGGTGCTTTTGAATGGATTCTTTGGGCCGGTGCCAATAATATGATTTACCATCTGACTGAAATCGATTAAATTTTGTTTCGTCGGACCAAATTATTCGTTTTCAGTCTTCCATACTCCAATGCTTATGCTCCTTGCAGAATTTAAGTCTCGCCTTCACATTTCTTTCTGATAATACAGGTTTTTTTTGTTTAATAGCTGATACTAAGCCAATCCTACGAAGTGCTCTGCTTGCGGTCCACTCGCTAACGCTTTTGTTTATCAAAACTGCAGCTGACTTAGGGGTTGTTAAGTGATTGCATCTTACAATACGTTCCATACAGCGGGCATCTCTGTCCGTTAGCTTTCTAGGTCGGCCTGCCTTTATGATTTTATGGTTAGTATTACGCCGTTTTTGGACACGAAGAACTGTTCTATGACTAATTCTCAAAGCTTTTGCTATAGTTCTTGATGACTGACCATTTTGAGTCATAACAACTACATTATCTTCGGTTTCAATAGATATTTTTTTCATATTAATTACGTTATTCTTTTTTTATTAAATAAGGAACGCTGAGGTATTAATTTGCAACTGATCTCTACACTTTGATCACTTCGAACTGAAAATTAACATAAAAGAAGCTGGCCACAAAAATATTTAATAAAATGAAGTGAATAACGGAAAATGTACAGCTGCAAAATAAAAAACAGTGCAGACGTGCAAAAATGGATACATGCACTTTTTTGAGTTAAGCAAAAAAAGTGGTATTTTATATTTTTTTTTAATCGATTCTGCTTTTTTGTATTGAAGTGAAATAAGCAAAGATCTAAATATCAAATACATTTTTTTAATCGGTTTTATATTATTAATTTTATAACTATGTTAGTATGAAACTGTCAAACATTGTCCCAACTTTGCTCGCCACAGTATGTGATTGATTTTAGAAACTTATTCCGCTTGAATTGAGAACAAGAATATTTTGCTTGATTCAAGGAAACATTTTTCTTAATACTAGAATGATTTGCTTGATATTTGAAACTTAATTTGTTTTCTTAGAATTGATATGAATGTGCTTTATCCAAATAAACGATTTTCTCAATATAAGAATGCTTTGATTTTTTTCTTCTTATAAAGAGAAGAGTTTGTGATATATTGTGGTAAATAAATTAATTAATTAATTGTGGTAAATAAACTGTAATCAGATAATGAATTATATATGTTTAGATGAGAAGTTAGCAAGAGATTTTTTTGTCACTCAAAATTTTACGACTAAAAGTTGAAAATTTAAGTTTGAAAGTTTTGTATAGTTTTACAAGCTTGAATCACATAATTTTGAAATAATTTTGTATTTCCTTAAATCAAGCAAAACAATTAATAAATACATAAGAATATTTTTAATAACCAACTTTGTCTTTGCTAAAATTAAGAAAATATTTTCTTGATTCAAGTCTTGTTCCAGGTTCTATAATAAAGTATCTTATTCCTGTTTCAACCAATTATTTATTTTGCTTAATTTTAGAAATAAATGCTCATTATACAATTTTTTCTAAAGCTTAGTTTTTAACATATTACTGGATTTTAGCAAATGAGGTTTAATTTAAAATTTTCTCAGATCAAGCAATATATTTGCTTAATATAAGAATATTATTTCTCTCCGTGTTAAAGGAACTGTACAAAGAACAAATAAGTAGTATAGCTCTATTTAATTCAAGTATTTCGAACTACTCATGAACAGATATGGGCAGAGAGCGCTCTGGGAGCGTTGAGAGTAAGAATGGATAGCAAAGGCTTATGTAGCAACACAAAATGCAACAACAAATCAAAGAAAAAAAAACACACACAGAAACAACACAGAAGCTTTTAATGTAGTGATGCCCATACCCGCTCATGAACCATGAAATTATTTTTGGAAACACGAACACCCGCAAATGTTAAACACGAATAACCCGTGAAGCAGCAAAAGTATCAAATTTTTTTGAGACAAACACAAATTTTTAATAATTAAAAAGTCTTTAAAACCCTCTGAAACTTCTAAAGCCAGCCAAAGGAGCTCGTGTGGCCCGAAAATGCTCGAATGAAACAATCTCGAGCTGGCAAATCTATTGGATTATCTTGGCTTAATGTTTTTTTATTCATTACTTAGGAGTCCACTTAGCTCAAAAACAGTTCCAAGCACAGTAAAAATCTGAAGGACGTAATAAAGTCACAGAATAACGTAAAAATGTGAACCTATGATTTTGTGAACACGTACTTCTGCAACTTCACATGCTGTGAAAATGAATGAATTCAGTGAAAATTCTTAAAAGCACTTGAACGCGTATTTGCCGTGTTCAAGTGGGAAATTGACAACTTTCGCAATTTTTTTTTTTTTTAAAGGTCAAAAGTTTACTTTTGACATTTTGGTTTTTTTCGCCTAAAAGAAATCGTCTACTAGTCGATTTTTTCCCTTTTTAGCAAATGGATAAAAAAATGCTTATTTTTTTTTTAATTAATACATAATATTATATCGTTACTTAACCCTCTCATAAAAATAAAAAAAATAAAATATTCGGACCATTTTTCTAGCAGAATTATGACCTATTAAACTCAAAAATATCATCCTAAAGCAATTTACGTGTTTAGCTTAGAAGACAGGTAAAAAAAGTTAAAGAGTGCACCAGGGCATTGTTGCGGGTTAAGGTTAAAAAAAAAATGCATGTAAAAATTTTCCTTAAGCGAAGATTTTATTTTAATTTTAATTAGAAAAAAAAATGTATTTCACTTTTACTGGCGTTTAATAATTTGATTTAAAATATATTAATTTTTTAGGCTAAATTTCTCTGTGTTAACAATGCAATTCGCTCTAAAGCAGTGGTCATCAAACTCTATACAAGCATACTTTGTTTATGTATAAAAGCTCATTGAAAGCTTTGCACTGAAAGAAATACTACTTGAGTCTCAGTCCAGCTTTCATGCAAGACGATGGTTCGCTTGTTTGATTATTCAGTGGCGCCGGAAAAAATTCTCATCTGGTGTATTACAAATCTATGGGAGAGGCATGAGGGGGAAATGTTTTTGCGATTTATGTATGCTTAATAGTGTTCATAATAACATAATTCATATCGAAGAAACATATTAACATTCACTATTTTATGCACTGTTACAAAAAAGGAGAAAAATAAATAAAATAATAAAGGTTAATTTTATAATTTAATTTCAATTTTTAAAATTCAATTTTTATTTAGAAGTGTCAATACTTACTATACGAAACTGTGTCTTTTTTTTTCTTTTTGCTTTTTTGTTTTTTTTTTTAATTCTTTAATTCTTTTTTCGTTTCTGATTTAATTTAATCATACATTGATTTTCAGAAAAAATATTTTCTGCAAAAAAGAATAGCAGCTCCCATTCAAGTAGAGACATTTTGCATAAAAATAGCAAAAACTGATATTTTTATGAGTGTAGCAAAAGTTGCGTATGCGCAGCAAAAAAAACAATCTAACAAGCATGCATGTGCCACAGGTCTGTTCTGCATGAAATTTCAATAGATACTGACGCATGAACCAAGAAATAAAGATCATGCAAAGAAAAGAGCCGCCATATTGAAAACAAAACAAAGCTGGTAGGTCTGACGTCATCGGTCACAAATTGTTTTGATTACGTGTAGCGATTATATGTGAAAAATTATTTCTTGAAGTTTTAAAGAATTATTAGTGTTTATAATTCAGTAATTTTTTGTGTTTTTTATA
Source organism: Pherbina coryleti (assembly GCA_943735915.1). NCBI lineage: Eukaryota > Metazoa > Arthropoda > Insecta > Diptera > Sciomyzidae > Pherbina > Pherbina coryleti. The sequence goes on from OX030951.1 coordinate 71,626,026, forward strand.
AAAATGAAGTGTGCTGTAGCGACGTGCAATAATTGCAACAGCAAAAAAAAAAATTACTTTAAATTTCGTTACTGCATGAAAATATAAACAAACAAAGTATTCAAACATTTTTTTCGAGAATTAAACTTGTTAATTTTATAATTTTATAAGTTTTCACATGTTTTGCATGAAAAACGTATGCAATATAGCTTTTTTTGTGACCGATGACGTGGCACGAAAAAAATACTTTTTTCTCGCACTGCTGATTGCTTGATCTTGTATTGTTGGTTCATGATACTGACGCAGTTCAGTGCTCGTCCGTGAATTAATATGTATACAGAAAGCTTTTAAGCACAAAAGCTCAAATGCCCGCGGGCATAGGCTTTGATGATCACTGCTCTCAAGTGATCACAGTAAAACAGCGCAGGGCGCTCCATAGCTCACTGAGCTCTCTGTGAGCGTAACTTTTCACATGTACATAAAGCTCACAACAGAAGAGAATATAATTCAGTCGTTCGTTGACGGTGATGCTGTTAAGACCTATGTCGTTTTGCGCTGCAAATTATATGTACACTCGTGAAAAATAAACTTATTGTAGATTTATAATACTTATGCATAAATTTTTTTATTTTGTAGAATTTTATATTCGTATATATTAAGGTTTCATATAATTAATACATATAAGCTATTAAAACATTTTGCATTGTTCATCCACATTCCTTATTAATTTTTTAATACTTGATTTTTTGATTACTTGTTTACTTATTTTATTTAATTCCTTATTATTTACTTACATATTTTTCGTTATTAATTTTAATTATTCATATATATTAAGATTTTATATTAAAATAATTATTCGTATATATTAAGGTTTTATATAACTCATTCATATTATCTATTTAGATTCTTTACATTATTAATTCATATTACTTGTATCAATTAATTAATTAATAGAAGAAATAATGAACAATACCGATGACTAAAAATAAAAACATAAAATAAAAAAGAAAAACTTACAAATCTAGATAATTGGGACAACTATTTCGCTCAGTGTGCCGAATTCGAGAGAGCACCAATACTAACAAGACATAATAATATGTGACTGTGTTAGAATGCCCAGCCCTGCAGTAAAAATATCGCAACAATAAATGCGAACAATCCTTCATGAAAATTACGACGAGATATATAACCGTTATGACCGCTACCAATTCAAATAAGAAAATTTTGTTAGAGTTTGTGGTTCGAACAAAAAATCATGGTAAATTCTTTGTCTAACAAAATTGAGTTAGACTGTTTCTTCCTCAAGCTATCCTATGGAGTTTAAGACGCTCTCCGAGTATAACAATAAGAACAACTCTGAAACTGTTTGTGTATAAGCCCATGAGATTCCAATTAATAAATTTTTCATTATCTTGCCTATAACTTGACAAAACATAATAATTAACCCTTAAATGCACCGTGTATCTTTAAAGATACAACCATTCAAGAAATTCCTACGGCTATATTTTTGGTTTGATTTTTTTCAAATCGGTTCCATATTATTTAGAATATTATAAGTCTTAAATAAAAAATAGTTTTTACTTCTATTTGTCATACTTTTTAAAAAAATTATGTACAAAGTCAAAAAAAAAAAAATTTTTTTAAAATTAAATAAACACTATATTTAACAGTTTAACTTCTAGGAACAGATAAATAATTTTGATTAGGAAAAAATACTGACTGCTTTCAAAACATGTCCGTTAGTGATTTTAAGTGGTTCGAAAAAATTTCGATCATTTGGCACCTCACTGGGTCACTTTAGTTGGTTGTATCTTTAAAGATACAGTGTGCACTCCCTGCAGTTTTTGATAATTTTAAATTTTTAAAATAAATGAATTAATAAAAATTTCAAAACATATATCATTTATTTTCATATATTTTAATAGGGATTTTAGATGTGGGTAAATTCACATTGTATCTTTATAGATACAACCACTTTAAAAAAAAAAAATTTAAAAAAAAAAAAAATTTCAAAACCAAAAACGCAGTTTTTATTTTTACTCAATTTTACATAAAATATATTTTTTTGGTAAAAATCGGGGGCCTTGTGCATTTAAGGGTTAAGGAATACAACCCTGGGATCTCGAATCCCGTGATCCTGTCCAATTTCAATAGCCATGAATCTTGGGATTTTCCTTCGAAGTCTCGGAATTTAAATATAAAAAAAAATGTACAAAAGAGATTTTCAAATGCAATACTTATTATTTAATCAAAGGTTTAATGATGAAATTGCTTCATCTTCTACATTTACCAGAGTTAAATATCCCTGGTTCAAAGCTAAAAAAATAGAATTTGTGAATTTCAATTAATGTTTTCAAATTTTAATTGATTATTTATGAATTACGTTTCTAAAGGGGAGTTTATTTCTAAAATTTGTATATTTTTCCAAGTATTTTAAGATAAAATCGTCAAAAGAACAATTTAATTTCTTCGTTCTAAAAACTTTGATAAGGTTTTTTACATATAAGGGTAAATTTCTATGAAATTTTTTGTTCTGCAATAATATACATAGATTAGATAGTGAAAAAAAAAAATTTAAGCAATTTATTGAATCATGAATGTAGTTAAATCAAATGATTCTGAGTGGTGTAAATTTTTATATTTTTTTTTTAGAAATTTAAGACCGTCGGAAAAATTTAAAGAATCAAAAATCTTGATCAATTTTGTGTGGCATACAATTTGCAATTAAAGGTTAGGCCATAGATCAAAGTGATATACGAGGGTAGTCCCAGAAGTACCCGACCTAACAAAGAAAATACAAAAGAGCCTCTTTTAAGCTCGATACACTTTTTCCAGCAATGTTCAATACCTTTGATAGCCTGTTTATAGTGAGAATCGTCGTGGTCCTCAAAATAGCCATCAAACGCAGACGCCACCTATACATTGTTGGCAAATCTTTTACCACTGGCTAATTTGACAACAGAAAATAATCCTAGGGGGCTAAATTTGCTGAATAGTGGACGTGAGGAAACAATTCGAACTTTAACTCGCTCAAACGGATATGAACCGGTTCATTGTTGAAACAAAACTTTCTTTTTCGCCAAATGTGGTATTTTTTTTACTTCATTGCACAACATTACAATAAGTTCACATAATAACCTCTTATTGATCATAAGAAATTCGGTGAAAGTCCTTTCGAGGGCTGAAATGGGCAGTTAAAAAAAAAATAGTCTCCGTTGATTGTTATTTATTTTTGAAAATAATCAATGAAAATTATCTTAAAAATAAAAAAATAAATAACTGGCCATTTCAGCCCTTGAAAGGACTTTGACCTAGCTTCTTATGATCAATTGTGTTGTGCGTGTTATTAAGTTTGTACACAATTGACCGAGAAATGGACCTACATGCTTAACGCCGACTCCGAACGGCGATGAACGGAATGTTCTTATTCTAAAGAAGCTTTACATGGCATTTTTTTACTCTCTGAGGTTTGCCATTGTCTGCAGAGAGGTGGCGGCCGTACAGAAAAATTATTTTAATTCAAATAGTTTTCTGTCGCTGGCTGGGGTTCGAACCTGGGTCTCCAAGGTTCTTTGACATAGCGGCCACGCACTTTAACCAACTACGCCACGGACGCCACATCGAATTTAACATATTGTATTATAACTCGTCGTTTGTTCGCCTGTTTTGTTTTTTGGTATGTTCGTGATGTGACTTTTTATACTTGTTTTTTTCTTCTTTATAAAATAATTTCTTAATCTTCTTTGAAATTTATTTAATGATTTAACTTCAAATTTTTAACTGAAAACTCTAAATTCCGAAGAGTTCAGACAAAGTTTCAAAGAATTTGCTGATATCTTTATGAAGGCCTTAACAATAAAGAGTTGGAAATTAAATTCCTTAATTAAAAGAATACTTCAAAATTGTCCAGTCTCGTGAAAATTTAGGAATATATCATATTTTCAAGAAAACCAAATTGTAGACACATTTCCAAATGTTGAAATTGCATTGATAATCTTTTTAAGCATGATGGTAACTAACTGCAGTGGGGAAGGGTTCTTCTCCATATTCAAAAGAAAAAATATTAATTAAGAAGAACATTCTTCAAAAGAGATAAAACAGTTTGTCGCTAATGTCCGCTAATGTCGCTAATGTCCTCTTGAAAAAGTAGTTGACGATTTTGCTTATCTCAAAACTAGAAGATCATAGATTTTTAAATTAAGATTCTTATGCACTAACCTGCGTTTCGTAAATACTAAAAGCTTTACTTTTTTGAATTATGTTATAAATCCCGAAAGTCGGATGTACTTACCTACTGAATGTGTTTTGAACTCGGGATAATACTTTAAAACTAATGCAATTGTTTTTAAAAACTTATGTAGGGCAACTCTTAGTCTGGGACGGTCTCTTTAAATTTTGAATAAGTAAGCCGACGCTGTTTTTGTTACATTGTGAGTAATCACGGCAGCCATTTTGCTTTCTTATGTCCAAATTTTCAGTTACCACGCGATACAGCACTTTTTGAAATGCCTATCATATCTACTATCTTGTGCATTTTCATTCGACGGTCACCCAATACCATTTTTGGGATTTTTTTTTACAATTTCTGCGGTGGTCTCACTTTGAAAGATCCAAACAGTAGATTGCTACTTTGTTTCGGGCTCATAAGCGTAGATCAATGTTCATCATCTGTGATAATGTCGTAGACGTGTTTGAAACCACCTTCGCTGTATTTTTGTAGCATTTCCTTGCACCAATCGACACGAGCCTTTTTTTGATCAACCCTCAAATTATGAGGTATCCAACGAGAAAATTTTCGAACTGGAACTGTAAAAATTCATCTGACAATGGTTAGTGTTGTCGAAATGCAAGACTTATATGGCAGTCCTAGTAGTTTTTTGCCAATAGGCCATAAATTTTGCCATTTCGACTTCAGAGCAGAATGTTAGTGTACGATCAGGAGCATAATTAATTTCTCCCAGCAATAAAACTAGCTTTCATAAAATTGCTAAGCAAAAAATATTAATCGCTTGCGGGCGATAACATTTTACACCTAAATAGTGTTGCGACTTTGCTATCGCTAAATGTCGAAAAAGCAATTTCAATGTCAATTTCAGATAACCTTACCTCGTAAGATCATATGTAAAGGGTGTTTTTTTTTAGAGGTATAGAACTTTGAATTGAAATAAAACACAAGAAAATCGTTTTAATGTCCATCAATTTGGCTTTATTGGAAGGATAATTTTATGCCATTAAAGTTTAAATATGATTTCGGGCATGTGGCCACCGCGGTTGGCTCGAATAAAGCCAATTCTACAGGTCCAATTTTCAACCACTTTTTCGAGCATATGGGGCCGTATGTCGGCAATAACGCCACAAATGTTGGCCTCCAAGTCCCCTAACGTTTCTGGTTTGTTGGCGTAGACGAGCGACTCCACATATCCCCAAAGAAAATAATCCAATGGTGTCAAATCACACGATCTTGGTGGCCAATTGACAGGTCCATTCCGCGAAATTATGCGCTCATCGAATGTTTCCTTCAATAAATCGATTGTGACGTGCGCTGTGTGGCATGTAGCGCCGTCTTGTTGGAACCACAACTCATCCACATTCATGCCATCCAATTCGGGAACAAAATAGTCGGTTATCATGGCTCTATACCGGTCTCCATTAACGGTAACTGACTCTCCAGCATTATTTCGGAAGAAGTATGGCCCAATGACTCCACCAGCCCATAGAGCACACCAAACAGTCAGTTTTTGTGGATGTAATGGCGTCTCAAGGATCTCATGTGGATTCTCTTCACTCCAAATGGGCAATGTTGCTTGTTGACGTAGCCATTCAACCAAAAATGAGCCTCATCACTGAACAAAATTATGCGATGAAAATCAGCATCGAGATCAATCCAAATCCACCAAAATCACGACGCATTGCATGGTCTCGCGGCTTTAATTCTTGCACAAGCTGGATCTTGTAAGGTCGCAAGCCAAGATCTTTGCGCAAAATCTTCCATAAAGTTGATGGACAAAGCTCCAATTGCTGTGCACGGTGGCGAATCGATTCATTCGGGTCCTCTTCAACATTTTGCTCTACAGCGGCAATTGTTTCTTCGGTGCGCACTGTTTGACGTCTCTGCGGATGCGTATTATCACATAGAGTAAACGTAGTGCGAAAACGACCCATGGTTAACCGAATTAATTGCTCTGATGGACGATTATGTCGACCATAAAATGGACGGAGCTTGCGGTAAACTTCACGAAATGAACCATTATTTTCGAAATAAATTTGCACGATTTGCAAGCGTTGTTCTTTTGTCAACCTGTTCATGATGAAATGGCAAACCAAACTGAACATAAATGACATTAGAGTTGCTAGATTTGACCACAAAATGCCAGTTTTATCTCTATTCGAAAAACAAACCCCTAAAAAAAACACCCGTTACTAATAAGAACTGTAGTAAAAGCTAGAACTTGTCAATAAGTTCTCATTCCAACTAAAAAACTATGGATTCATTAATGTTGTTGATTCTTGCTAAAGGGCTTAATATAACTATTCTTGACAAAATCACAATTCCTAAATCCCTCTCACAACAAGTGTGATCAGCAATTAAATTGTGCATGTGACACTTTTTCCAAGCCAAGTGTATTTACAATAAAGTTTTTGTTATTTTTCAAGATATGCACAATATTTTTGTCGGAATGAGTCATGATCATCGCTTGACGTGGAGTTAAAGCAGGCCGTTAAAGAGGAACTCATGATTGCTCCACCGATCATAAAATATTAAAAGTAAGTAAATAAAAAACAATCGAAAAACAAAATATTCCTTTTTATCAGAATGTGAATAAAGTGGAAAATTTGCAAAAGGGTTGCCACACGATTGCAATGCAGCAATTGTTGCTGGTGCTGCTCACATGCATAAAGCTGCAACTTATTGCAATTAAAGCGGTTCGCTGGACGCTGCTGGCATTGAGCGACATGGCATGAAAAAAAAACATATGCAATACCGCCACAATTCATTGTATTTGTGTTTGTTTTTTTTTTCTATTGTGAATTACGCTATTTTTGATATTTTGTAGCGGATGTTGGCTTTTTAACTTTGCTTTTTTTTACTTGTTTTTTTTTGTTGTAGTGGGGCAGCTGCTGTTTGCCCCAATTATTTAAAACTCATGCTTTTTTTTACAGTTTGACCTTTTTGACTGAACTTTTATATCGCATGCGTAACATTTCTCTGTCGATGTTGCTGTTGTTTATGTTGCTTTGTTAATTATGATTTTTATTGTTTTGCGAATGGAATTAAATTCAATGTTGCTGAAATGTTTTGTTGCTGCTTGTATTGATGTTGTTTGCATATCATGTGGCATCATGATCTAAGTATCAGTTATAAATAGTGACGAAATTTATTTTTATGCTTATTAATAATTAGAAAACCAAAGTAAGTGCGAAAATATTTTTGAAGCGAAGCTTTTTACGCCTCGTTCTGCGATTTGCTAGAGTGAAATCAGAAAAAACGACTCTTTTTTCCGACACCTTTTTTCTTAGAATTGATATTGTTTTTTGCTTGCATCAATTGAACCAGAAAATGTTAAATTAAAAATAATTTCTTGCCCGCTGCAGGAATTGAACCCACAACTCAAAGTTCTATCGTTTGTTGGTACTTTCCTCTAACCATTACGCTAAAACCCTTTCTTACATAATTTTGTTGATTCAGTGATAAACATTAGCTAAAGCTATGTTTCAGCAGATCACTATAATCTATTAATTTATGAAAGGATGTGTTGACTATTCTTCAAAGGATTGTGTCTTGGCTAGCCAAACAACAAAAGTAGCAAAAAACAAAACTGTTGCTTCTTCTATTCCACACTGTCATCAACAGCGTTCAGTAGTTTGGGTTATTGTTTGGGCATTTTTTTTTTATTTTTTTTTTTTATTTTTGCATAGCGCGAAGGAAAAATTAACAATTGACCAAAAGTGCGTTGACAAGTGCTTTTCTAAGTGACAGAAAAAAAAATAATAATGATATATAATAAAACTTATTGGTGTGAAGATAAACGTGTGTTTTTTAGTTTACTTTGTTATTTTCAAGTTTTGAATTTAAAAATTATTCGAATCGAAAAAAAGACATTAAATTATCAAATCTATGAAATTGTGAAAATGCTTCGCTTCTGTCGTGTGTCCAGTGACGCACCTGTGTTTTTTTTTTATACTTTTCTTTATTATAATTTTGACGATAATGAACTGGAAAAAGGCGCAAAATAATTCAGATATTTATGTGAAAATTTCTGTAAAAATGCTTTATTTTATGAAATATATTTTATTAGCCGAACATATTTTACTGCTATTTAATAATCTATCGAGTGGTCATCTAGGGCTTTTCTTTAGAAAGTTATAACCATTTTAAGGTGATATGATGATATGATAAATTCCATACCTTGCGCCGTCCTAGCCCAACAAAGGTATTTATGAAGTAATTTTAAAATAGGAGTATATACTTATGTATGTCATGCGATAAGAAATATGATAATGATGAAAATAGTAAAATGCTTACCATTTCGCCACTCATTTTGAAGAGCTTCCTCTTCACAGAACTAAATGATGCAGTTGGTAGAAGGGAGTTTCAGAGACTTTGTGCGACTCATAAATAATTAAAAAATATCACAAATAGTCATGTATGAGAGAATATATTCTTGAATATCTTAAAATGCTGGTATAATGAATAAAAATAAAGTTCAGATTCATAAATAAATTTGCAGGCCTTTCTCATTCTTTCCTGTATTGATAAAATCTGATAAAAGCTGTTTTGTGAAATTTTGGAAATTCGAATATATAAAAAGTATAAAGTCAAAATGAACCTATCTAGTAAGATATAAAAATATCTTCTTTTCTGGTGTGTTTCAATATTCAAAATCACCAGTTTAATACTTCACACCCATTGTAATAATACGTAATGCAACACAAGCACAGTTTTCAAGCGAATGCATGGCAAATCAATTACTAATCTTACCACATCCATCATACTATTATCATCATACCATTACTATACCTAAATATCCAATTCAAGAACCTTTTATTTAATTCACATAAAACCAACTCCATGCCATACATTCCCAAGTGTGTAGGCGGGCGTGGTAAGTTTTTTTTTTTTTTTTATAAAACATATAAAAATTTTTCTTTAAATAACTTATGAAAAACCAAATGATATCATTATACCCCCACGTATATTAAGCTTGTCACTTCGTTCGACACGCCTCTAAAAAGGCGCGGTAGAAATAGAAAAATGTATATATTCTGGATCAGATTCACTAGATGAGTCGATATACCAGCTGTCTGTTCATTGTCATGCTGGTCGTATTTTGGCGGTAAAGCACCATCAAAACCCTCTGTTTATCGGTGGTACACAGAATTCAATCAGGGCCATACTTCGCTCACTGACGAATTTCGTGAAGGATGTCCTAAATCTGTTGTTGTGCTACAAAACATATCAATATTTGATCATCATGTGGCGTACTTTGTTATTGAGTCATCCCTGGGCATTACTTGCACCAGCATACATACCATTTTACATGAACACATGCGTTAGTTGTGTTCACGTTGGATTCCACTTAATTTGGCAATTGCTCAAAAAAAGGCTCGATTGGTGCAAGCAAACGCTTAAGAAATACAATCGTGGTGCTTCAACAGATATAAAATATCGACTGGTGACGAATCATGGATAGAGCTTATGAGCCTGAAAATAAACAGCAGTCGACTGCATGGATCTTTCAAGATGAACCACATCCAACAAAAGTTGTTCGAGTACGAATCAAACGGTAGCCTGTATTTTCCAAAAAACTAGTCCTGTGGCCACGGTACCACTTGAGATACGGAGAACGGTCAATTCAAAATGGTACACAACTATTTCTTTGCAAGAAGTGTTCCGTGAAATAAAGAAAACAAACAAGAGACGAAGATTTATGTTTATCAAGACAATGCGAGCTCCCACACTCAGAAAAAAAACATTGGTAATCAAAATTTTTCGTTGGTCTATCTGCCAATTTTACATTTTGTTTCATGCTCAAAAGTTTATTCTTTCGTATAAAAATGGCTGAAGCTATTGTTTTAAAAAATTTCCCCTTTTAAATCAATATGGCGTCCGTGGCGTAGTTGGTTAAAGTGCGTGGCCGCTATGTCAAAGAACCTGGAAACCCAGGTTCGAACCCCAGCAGCGACAGGAAATTATTTGATTTAAAATAATTTTTCTGTACGACCGCCACCTCTCTGCAGACAATGGCAAACCACAGAGAGTAATCAAAATGCCATGTAAAGCTTCTTGAGAACAAGAACATTCCGTTCATCGCCGTTCGGAGTCGGCGTTAAACCTGTAGGTCCGGTTCTCGGTCAATTGTGTACAAACTTAATAACACGCACAACACAATTGATCATAAGAAGCTAGGTCAAAGTCCTTTCAAGGGCTGAAATGGCCAGTTATATATATATATATATATTAAATCAATATGTAAAAGTTTTGAAAGAAATGTTGAAACAAAATGGGTTATTGTATAGTCAAATACTACAAAATGTTTTTTTTTAAATTTTAAAATGTTGATTTAATATCGTTTAGCTTTTTGAAATAAAATGTTACAAATGTAAAAACAAAATTGTTCAGGTTTAAGCAAGCGCCATACTTACAACACAATAATTCGTAAATTTCTTGCAAGTCCCATTCCAGCAGCAGATCTTGCAGTGACTCCATCATTAATTTTTTTTTTATTTTCCACTTTACTTTTTCTCTAACTGTTTTTCTAGAAAACACACGAACGAACGAATCGAAGAAAAAAAGATGCAACAAAACCAATGCTTGCTTATATTTTTAAAATTTTTAACTTTTGATTGACGTATTCATTTCATCTTTATATGCATTGAAGAATTTACCGATAAAATTAATAATCTGTGAAACATTACGGAGCTACATTCAATTCAATGTATTTTTTTTTCATTTAAAACATTAAAAGCTTGTTTTCAAAGGTTTATTTTAACAATTTTTAACATTTTGAATCAACATTTTACAGTTTTTGAGAAAACATTTTTATTTGTTATTTCATCATTTTTATTTCTTGAACAAAAGTTTTTACTTTAATTTCAAAATTTTTATGGTAAAATCAAAAGTTCTTATGTCAAAATGCTAAAATGTTGATTTCAAATGCGGATTTTTTTCTGAGTTCACATATCAGCCCAAACAATTGAGTTTTGAGCACTCAAAATATCGAATTAATGTGTCATCCGCCGTACTGTCCCGATTTAGCACCCAATGACGGCTTTTTGCTTCCGCACATCAACGAAAAACTGGTTTGATGCTAGAAGAACCCATTAGATATTATGACAAATGGTTCGAACACATGCAAAAATATATTACTCATAAAGGAGAATATTTCTAAAAACAATAAAAAACTAGTAAAAAATTATCTTCGGCTGGGCCGAAGTTAAAATACCCCCACGGCCGTACCAAAGTATATTCAAAGTCTGAAGCAGTCAAAAAAGAATTTATTTGTAAAAACATTGACGTCATAGTTTTAACAGAAAATCTTCGCTTTTGTTTTTTAATAAAGTCACTTTGTATGGTAGATAGGCGTGATTTCATACTCAGAGTGCATATTAAATATCAAAACTCATAAGTAAAATTTTAAGCCCATATATTCTTTTTTGTTTAGTTCTAAGAGATTTTATCGTTTTGATAAAGTCACTTTGTATGGGAGGTAGGCGTGGTTTTGATCCGATTTAGCTCATTTTCGAACTTGACCTGATAAAAGCTTAAATATCGAGTTTCGTGATGATAGCTTGAAAATTACCGCTGTAATCGTGATCACAGACAGACAGACGGACAGACGGACATGGCTTAATCGACTCGGGTGGTGATGCTGATCAAGGATATATATAATTTTCTATACCTTCCACGCCTCTTTATGGGAGTTACAAACGGAGTGACAAAATTAATATACCTGGCTTACGTTTATAACGTGGGGGGTATAAAAATTCGGTTTTATATTTATTTACGAGTTATATGTAGCAATCCTCGTTCAAAGTGACTTTATCAAAATTGTTAAATATCGAAAACGAGTTATTGAGCTCTAGGCCAATCATGTTGAGAACAAGACAACATGAAGAACAAAGAAGGCGACAGCCAACAACAACAACAACAACGGCTCTGTATAGAGCCAATCACAACAGCTTTGACTATACAGACTGTTTCATTGGTCGCTACACCAACTCATCAGTAGTCTTTTGTGTGACTTTACACTGTGATCCACTCAAGCTACTTAGGTTCTAGTTATACTGCCAATATGCCGAGAAAGTTACCCGGAATTTTATTTTGGCAGAGAACGCTTGAATTTTTGTAACTGAGTTCTTATCGACATTAGATGCAAGCTGTACCAAGGTTGACCTAAATCGTATCATACTTTTAGGCCTAGCCTTCATTCAGATGCACATGAATTAAGGCTAGGCCTAAAAGTATGATACGATTTAGGTCAACCTTGGTACAGCTTGCATCTAATGTCGATAAGAACTCAGTTACAAAAATTCAAGCGTTCTCTGCCAAAATAAAATTCCGGGTGACTTTCTCGGCATATTGGCAGTATAACTAGAACCTAAGTAGCTTGAGTGGATCACAGTGTAAAGTCACACAAAAGACTACTGATGAGTTGGTGTAGCGACCAATGAAACAGTCTGTATAGTCAAAGCTGTTGTGATTGGCTCTATACAGAGCCGTTGTTGTTGTTGTTGTTGGCTGTCGCCTTCTTTGTTCTTCATGTTGTCTTGTTCTCAACATGATTGGCCTAGAGCTCAATAACTCGTTTTCAATATAAATAATGAAAAGGCCGTATTCAAAAATATTAAAATTGTTAAATATCTTCAAAATTAATCTAAAGCCTTGAAGTTTGTCAAAATCGGATGAAAACCAAGGCTACTTCCTATACAAAGTGACATCATCAAAATGGGAAAAATCTTCTTATATATGTATACCATAAAAGTTATTCACTTGAAATTTTGCACATAAGGTTTGGTACCAAATACATTTAGTTTAAAATTTTTCAAAATCGAATGGAAACCACTCCTACTTTCCGTGTGAAGTGATGTTAAAAACCTTCAAGGTCCATTTCAGTCCTTAAAAGGATTGAACAATAGGGCGTATCTAATAGCAATTTTTTTCGAATTTCTTCTAACAGGTCACAAAAGTTGCATGGGGTTGTCAAGGTCACCCAAACAAAATTTTAATGAAAAAAGGACGTATTCCTCTCCAGCAAGGGCAATGTAGCTTTTTGAGAAAAATATTAAAAAATAACATTCTTAAAATGTTTTGATTTTTGTAAAAAAAAAAATACTTATGTCTTAAAACAAAACTAAGTATAGACTTAAGCAATATCTTACCAAGCACGATGCCACTCACAATTTTTATCCACAGTATCTTGTTTGAAGGATATTCGAAGCTAAAGTTATAATCGAGCTAGCACAGAACTTTTGATAATTACCTTATAGTCTAAATTTTTCTCATATGAATTTCCCTATTTTTGAGAAATGTATACTTGAACGCACTGTTTTAACTTTTTCAAAAAAATTAATATAAGATTTTCTATCTCCGCCATCAGAAATGGTACCGAAGATAATTTTCTCAAGTTGGATTCTTCAAATGTTTCAGAATAGCACTCTGTCTATAATTATTTATTTAAGATAACAGCTTAAGACCACAAGTTTTCTTTCTATTTTGATACTTTTTAGATGAATTTGTTAAATTTCATGCTAGGAAGTAATTTTTTTTAAACATCAAAATAGAAAACAAAACCGTGGTCTTAAGCTGTTATTTTAAATAAATAATCTTAGACAGGGTGTTGATCAGAAATATTTGAAGAATCCAAATTGAGCAATGTTTCTTCGGTGCCATTTCTGATACCCGAGATATAAAATTTTATATTAATTTAATGCGTATAATCAAGTACGCATTTCTCAAAAATGGGAAAATGCATATGTAATAAATATGCTAATAATTAATTCGACATATTTGAGGAATACGTTAACACTAGAATCCGTAGCACCAAAATGTAAACTATTAGGTAACAATCAAAATTTCTGCAGTACCCCTATTATAACTTTAGCTTAAATTATCCCTTACACAGGAAAATTTGGATAAAAATCACGAGTGGGAACGTGTTTGGTAAGATATTGTTAGTTAAAGTCTATATTTTTTTTGTTTTAAGACACATATAGTTTTTTTTTTATTAAAATCAAAACATTTTAAGATCATTATTTTTTAACGTTTTTCTCAAAAAACAACCCTGTTCTTGCGGGAGAGGAAGACATCCTTCTTTTTTCCTAAATTTGTGTTTTTTTGGTGATCTTGATAAGCCCAAGTAACTTTTGAAACCCCTTAAAATACGATCTACATTTTTCGATTCGCCTTATTGAACAGGGTTATTTGTAACTAAAGTTAAATTTTTACTTTTAAAAAACACTTTTATGATTATGAAATAAACTTAAACAGCTTTATGTAATGCCTCTTAAAGCTTTCGCTGCGTTGGGGTAATTTCATTCATTTATTCAACGCAATATTTAAACCAAATGAAACCGAAACCAAATCCAAAATAAATTGAACACCAACACAAGCCAATATATTTCATTCTTACATAGAAATAAGTTAATTGATATAATTAATGCTATTCACGTGAATTTCATAATAGTTGGCAGCACTGCAAGTGCAGATCGCACGTGCAGCAATGCGCGCTAGATACAGAGGTGCAGTCAATGGGTGTGTCACGTGAAGCTAAGAGCAGGGTTGCTTCCCCACCTTTTTTATTTATTAACGACGCCACGAGGAAGTGATATTTATTAATTGTTACTTATTTTCTGTTTGTCTGAATATGTCAACGCAATCAGTTTGGAATGCGAAGTAGCTAAATTTTGTCACCCTTTCCCTCCCAACACTTATTTCTACTTAAAATGCTCTTGAATTTAAATTGAGTTGATGATGTAAGCTAAAAAAACACATAAAGAAATGAGCACGAAGAAACTAGTTGATGAGCCGAACTTGATCAGCCAAATTGTCGTATATAACTTTTTTGGGAGACTTAACCCTTATCCGAATTACTTCTTTTAATACATAAAAGTATTATGAAGTGTCACCAAATTTTGAGAGTCCCAAGATTTCAAATGTAAATTAAACAGCATTAAAAAAATATTTTTTTATGTTTTGATTGAATTCATCTTTATTTATGATTTTAATGCAAAACAAAATAAAAACTATTTTAATTATATTACATCCATAACTGAATAACTTTCCCATTTAAAGAAAGTAAAAGTATTCACAAATAGTTGATAACAAATCCGAGTGAGGGTTAAATGACGTAAATGGGTGTCGTTTATAGTGTCTCTTAAAAAGGGTTCGAATTAATTAACTTTAATTGTTGAGGAGAATTGAAAAACTGACGAAACATTCTATTTGTGCGATTTCCTTGTTAAGTTCTTTAAACAATTAGTACAGTATTCATGTTGAAAATAATTTTGAATTGTTGCTTTAATTTTACTTTAGAATTTTAATTAAGATTTAATAGCTTGTTCGTGAAATTTCATTTTACTATATAATTCTCTTATGTTATTCGATTCTTTTTTTAATTGAATTTAATTCAAATTTCTATCAGTAAGAATTCGTAATGTGCCTCATGCTTCTTTATAGCTTCTTATAGTCTTCTCGTAAAATTTTATTATTACTTTTTTTTGTTCTTTTTATTGCTGATTATTGCCATTTTTTATTTCTTCAATAGAGCAACATGAATCATTCTCCATTCATTCATTCATTCATCAGTCAGCCAGTCAGTCATAATTATTAGGCTTATTTTTCCTCTGCCACCCATCATCAATTCAAATAAATTACGTGCGTTGGAGTGCATCCGACGTAATGGGGCACGGAATTCATTTATTTTGATTGAAGTCATCTGTAGAGAAATGTGATTGTTCTACGATTGGTATTTTAAATCAATGGCTAGTGAATAAAATGAAAATATTTAAAAAGCTAAATTTTTTAATTAAATTGTAGAGAAACAATAATATTATAATGTGAGCAAAAAGATTGAAAAGTGACAAAAGAGAATATTTCTCCTATTAAGGTCATTATTTAAGAGAAGTTTTATATCAATACTTATATTTCACTCTTAAATTTTTCATATGTGTAAAATGTGATTATTCAAATTATAACTATATTATAACCAAGGTATATTTAACAAGGTAGTGTTAGTAGTTGAAATTCTCAGCTGTTTACGAAAAAAAGCAGTTTTCAGAAAACTAGTAGAAACTTGCAAGTTAACAGCTGATTAAAGAAATTGACAGCTTATTTAAAACTCCAAAAAAAATTAAATGTTATAAATTATTGAAATCATTTCTTGTTACTTACATTTTCCTCAGCATCACAAATGTTTCTTTTTCCATCCATTCTAATAGGAAATCCACAAGAAATAACTTTTGGCAGCTTGTTTTTTTTAAGTTTTTTTTTTTCCATAGTTGCATAGCATGATACAACTATACAAGCTAGGAGTGACAACTGGCAATTTTCTCACGAGTGTCTTGAACCGACTGTCATTTGCCTTTATATTTCACATACTATTTTCTTTTCTCCTTGTTTCGTTCTCTAATTATACTATTTTTGACAGTTGGTGCAAGACGGAAAAACTGTCACTTCTTGTATAATTGTATCATGGTTGCAAGTTCTTGCAAGTAGAAATTTTGCTAGAAACTTGTACCTACTTTTTCCTCTCTCACTTTTTACGCTCTCGTCCTCTCATGTTGCAAGTTTTTGTTAGTGAATAAACCTAATTAGGTTTCATGTTAAATGTTTTATGTTGTATGAATTTATTTATTTTAATTAAAAAAATAAATTTTTTATTAACTTCTATAAAAACAGTTTCAATACCCGACGTTTACTGCTATAAATGCTTCTCAAAAATTTTTTTTTTAACTTTGAACTAAGGATTTTAGGTGGAATACCTATTCAGTCAAGTCTGCCTTGGTTCGAAATGGGGTGATAGATTAGTGGGAAGGAAAGGGCAATCAAGTGAAAAACGTGTAGGATGTTCTAAGCGTGGTGAAAAGCAAAAGATACATGTGAATTTGAATCAGAGGCAAGTGTTATGCCTTTACCTCAGTCAATTCAAGTTATAAGGCAATCTCATTCACAAACTTCTCTACCATCAACTACAACTTCATGTCGTAAATATTGATTAATTTTTAATTTCAATTGATTAGAAATGAGGATAGAAAACTGCGAAAGGAAATTAAAGCGAATGACCATGTCCTGGCCGGGAATCGCACCCGGGACCTCTGGGTTGGCAGTCGAGCACACTTCCAACTCGACTACCGAGGCCGCCTTACTTGGTAGAAAAGTGGATTGCTGAATTTAAACGTAGTCGATCAGCACAAATGATGCAGAGCGCAGTGGACGGCCAAATGAGCCTGTTATTCCAGAAAACATAAAAAAAGTTCACAAGTTGGTTATAAACGATCACAAATTGAAGGTGCACGAACTAGCTGACATTGTAAAGATATCAGATGGTAGTGTTTTTACCATTTTACATCAACATTTGGGTATGCGAAAGCTCTGTGCAAAGTGGGTGCCGCGTGAGCTCACAGTCGACCAAAAACAACAACGAATTGATGCTTCAGAGGAGTGTTTGGCGCTGCTAAATCGCAATAAAATCGAATTCTATCGTCGATATGTAACAATGTATGGAACATGGCTTCACTATTCGAACCAGAATCCAAAATACAGTCAGCTGAGTGGACAGCAGTCGACGAACCGAATCCAAAGCGAGCAAAAACCCAACAGTCGGCCTCTAAGGTGATGGCGTCGGTATTTTGGGATGCGAAAGAAATAATCTTCATCCAATATCTCCAAAAAGGAACCACCATCTACAGCGACTATTACTGTGCACTTTTGGATCGATTTAAGTCTGAAATCGCAAAGAAACGGCCACATTTGCAAGAGAAAAAAGTGCTGTTTCACCAAGACAATGCACAGTGTCTCAAATCGATGAAAACAATGGCAACATTTAATGAATTGGGCTTCGTAATGCTTACCCACCCACCGTATTCTCCACATTTAGCCCCAAGCGACTTTTTACCTGTTTTCAGATCTCAAGAGAATGCTTGCAGGAATGAAATTCAAGTCCAATGATGAAGTAATCGCTGAAACTGAGGCCTATTTTGACGAGAAAGAGAAATCACATTATAAAAGTGATACCGAAAAGTTGGAAAATCGCTATACTCGTTGTATTGTTCTCGAAGGCCACTATGTTCAATAATATAATCGAGTTTAATCAAAATTTTGTTTTTATCTTACTTATCCTACGGACTTATTGAATGACCTGTTACATTGTGTTACTCTTCCAAAACAGTGGTAAACATTTTTTTCCAAAAGTTTCTTTGGTCGAGTGAATTTATCGTGCTTTATGCCAACTTAACACAATTTCAAGGTAAATATATCAGTCGTATTGGTTTAATGTTGTTCTTATAAAATATGAAGTGTTTGTGAAATATCTATCGAGCGGTTGTGTGATGCCAGCCGTGTTTTCAAAATTAAACGTTTCACCCTTCAAACTCCCCTTAATGCGTACACTAAGGGAAATAACGCATATTTCTATGCGTTATAAGCATACATTTTATTTATACATATATTTACGTCGATAAATCAAATATTTTCCTTACAACTCGTTCTTTTACGTATTTAAATTTTATTTATACCACACACCTATTCCATATAGCTGAAATAGCAGACAAGCAGGAACAACATCGCACTCTGTTCCTGCAGTCATCAGTAAAGTTTTTAGAATTAAGATTCTTGCTTTCGGTTTCTTATAGTTCTCGTTTACTTTTTGTTATGAATATTATATAGCGTAGATATTTGGCCAATATGCTTTGTGAGTGCGATGGGTGATCACATGATACAGATCATTCTTGGCAGTGATGTGATTTGGTGGGATTTCAGATGCTTAGGTGGGATCATGATACAATAAGGAAGGTTGTATTAATAGAGCTGAAACAGCGGCTTAACGTAGGCATGTAGTGTCAAAATGCGGTGATGACAATTGACGGTGTTGTTTTTCTTAACATAAAAAGGAAATTTTTCTTAGAAGGGGAAAAATAATTTTTTAAAATGGCACAATATGGCTCTTTCAGCGCCAGTGGTTTAAAAACTGTACCAGCTGATTTCACTGTTTTGTGCGAAGATGGTACAGTTTTTAAACCACTGGTACATTTCGTCGTAAATGTGTATATGAAATAAATATATAAAAATGACCAAAACCAAAAAAAAATTTTTTGCCACTTTAAGGGCTAAAATATTTCAAAATATGTCGCTGAAAGAGTTAAATATATTTAATTAGTTCATTTTGCATAGTTTAAAAAACACAAAAAAGTTGTAGGAGTTTGAAAAAGGGCGTGGTTGGGATTTGATAAAGAGCCGTGGAATTTATGAAAAATTGACACTAGTTCAATTTCATTTACCAACGATGGGAAGAAAGATCTTTAAAAAATTGTATAAACGAACCATATGACGCAAAATTGTAATAAATAAGACTACTTGGAAAAGTTATCAACATATGAATTTATTTAAAATTTTTTAAAAGTAGTAAGTATATCGTGTTGTTTTAGCCTCATTTTTTAATGAAAATTAAAACAATCACTTTAAAGGCGGAGTTTTCAAAGCTTACATTTTTGCTTTGCTGGAAGTTATTGAAAATATTTGCCTTAAGAAAAATAATTCCCTTTTTATTTTTGTTTCGGTGTACATTACTTATTTTTGACACTCAATGCCCACAGCTTGGCAGTGCAGTCAGTAATAATAGTACCTGTAATTGTTGCATCATGGGTGGGATTTTCTACTGAATCATAATTTTTTTAAAGTGTAAATTAGCAAAACTGGTTGGTATCACTTTTTTGTAATCTTTCAAAATTTTTCGTTTAATTGCTGTTTCATTGATTCTAAATATGTAAGAAAGGGATATATATATTCAAGAGGCTTAAAAATTAATGAAAATAAGATCCTCATTTCAAAACAAAAATATAAGCTCAGTTTCATTTTGATGCAACGAAAGAAATTTACGATTACTTCATACACTTAAGAGAGTTTTTATAAAAACGCAGTGTTTAACTTTTCGTTTTTTTTTTTTATAAAATTTGTTATATTTATTGAAAAACTTTATTATGTACATTATTAAACTATAAAATTATTATAATGTTAAAAAAATGTAGGGGAGGATGCCCGCCTACTTAACACGTTTTGCTTGGAGGCTATACCTTTGGTTTAAAACATAATTTTTCAGAGCTCTTAGTTTCATTTGGAAGCTAAGTTCAATAACTAACAAGAATTTTAATCAGAATTAAAAATTTCCAAAAATTATAATTTTGGCAGTCGATCTAGCTAAAGTCTTGAAATCGGCCGCTTAAAAAATCGGCCCAGCTACTGAACACCTAATACAAATCGTTGAAAAAAATTAGAAAATGAAGTAAAAACACTAGTTTTTGAGAGTTTATAAAAACTTTATTCTATCAATAGTTCACAATGACTGACTGAACTTTCAACAATAGAGATTTGAATTTCTTTGATGGCTGCAGCCATCGCATTAGAATTTATATTCGTTCTTCTTTTCACTTTTTTTTAGGCGACGCCATTCTTAAATTTTATCTGAACGTGGACGAAAATCACGAAAACCATTTCAACTAATTTCAAACACTGTTTTCAATCATATAAATGACAATTTTTTACTTGCACGATTTCTGAAAATTTGTTGGGAAGGTGGACCAACGTTTTGTTCAGTAGGTGGGCAGGCCCACCATCATGATATGACGTGAAATAATTTTTTCCCATTTCTCAATATTGTTCGATTGCTCGTCGAATTGTGAAAAATAAACATTAAATATAGAGTTCTACTCATATTCACCTTTTTTTATCGATAAAAAACACTCTGAAATTCACTAAATAGAGATGAACAATTTTTTACTTGCACGATTTCTGAAAATTTGTTGGGAAGGTGGACCAACGTTTTGTTCAGTAGGTGGACAGGCCCACCATCATGATATGACGTGAAATAATTTTTTCCCATTTCTCAATATTGTTCGATTGCTCGTCGAATTGTGAAAAATAAACATTAAATATAGAGTTCTACTCATATTCACCTTTTTTTATCGATAAAAACACTCTGAAATTCACTAAATAGAGATGAACTATTTTTCTTCAGCTTCATTTTATTCGAATATTTTATTTCTCAACGGTCGTGGGGCTAAAGCAGCATGTGCATTCATCTCAATGATTTATCAAAAGTGAACATTCAATGAGATGTTACTGCGACACTTTACACATTGGCGCATCATACAGACGTCAGAACTCACAGTGTTCAGTAGTGGGTGGGCCTGTTCAGCAGGTGGGCATCTTTATTTCTTTTCAAAAATTGCATAAAAAATCGTTATTGGTATAAATATTTGGGTGGGATTTTTTGTGGGGTTTTCGTGTCATTATGGTGGGATAAACAGGTCTAAATCGGGATGTGATCGGGATTTTTTACTAAATCAGAATCACATCACTGATTCTTGGTTATGTAGGGTATGAGTGACAACCGGATATTTTCTCACGAATATCTTGTACCGGTTGTCATTTGCCTACACATTTTGCTTTTGCATATTTTCTGTATATTTTCTTTTCTACTTTTTGCTTTTTTAATTTATACTATTTTTGACATTTGTTGCCGTAATATTGCACCAACTGTCAAAAATAGCATAAATTAGAGAAAGAAAAAAGTAAAAAAGAAAATAAAATATGCAAGCAAATGACATTTGATGGACGCAGCTCGTGAGAAGAAAGCCAGTTGTCAAGGCTACCTTGAATAATTCGGCTCCCCACAAAATCTCACCCAACGCACTCACTTGGCATCTTCGCTAAACATCTAGGCTATATAATCTTTATTACAAAAACCAAACGAGAACTATAAAACCATTAATAACATCTTGAATTTAAATGTAAAAAAATAAAATAAAATAAATAACTGGCCATTTCAGCCCTTGAAAGGACTTTGACTTCTTCTTTAGCTTCTTATGCTTCTTTAGCTTCTTATGATCATTTTAAAGGTATTGTTTTTTAATTTCAATATTTTTATATAAATTTTCTTAAATGCGATAGTTTTATTTACAAATAGTAAATATTTTAAAGACATTTAAATAATTCGTGCATAATTTGAATATATTTGTTATTAATTCTGTTTAAATATATTAATATTATATTATATTAAAAAAGTATTTAAATAAATTTTAAATATTTATGTAGTCGATTTATGCAAATGCGTTATTGGTGCAAAAATTACTCGCATTTTGGATAAATTAAAAAAGTTTTTGAATAAATTTAATATTTTTTTCTCTTAGTGTATTTAGTGTTTCTGTGTGCGTTCAATGCGTTTTTATTGATTTTTTTGGCATTTTTCAATTCATTGCAACAAATCTGACCGGCCAAATATCACTTGACATGCGTCGACATGGGCAACCGTGACTAATACTCTTGTCGAAACTGCGACTCTGACCTCGATATGAGCGATTCGATGACTTTTATTCAGTATTTTAGTTTCTCGCTGACTTAGGAGCCTGCCCGAGGCCATTCAACCGATTTATGTTGTTGTTTATACATGAAAACGAAAAGATTCTTTTGGTGCAACGATTCAACTCGCCATTTTTCAAAAATCGAAAAACGAACATTTTCCAAGTATCGGCATAATTTTTTGTCGAAATCAAAAATATTCCAATCCGAGCGCAAATAAATTAAGAAAAATTTCTATTCTTGCGATTTAAGGCAAAAACCATTAAAAAATTAAAATTTTTGGGGGTTCTGTGAGCCTCCAAAATAAGGCTTCACCCGCTTCACCCTACCGCACCCTACATTTTTAAACGAAATAACAAGGCAAATGTTATTCAGTTCAACTTACTCTCACTAATGAGAGAAACTTTTCAAATTTAACTGATGTCTTTTGTGAATGTTGCATTTAATTTCATTAACGTAAGTAGTTCCCAGTGATGCCTCACTTTTAAAAATTTTTTATAATGTGACGTTCCATAAAAGTTACCCTAGTAACATACACTAAGGGAAATAATGCATATTAACATTATCCACGCCTGAGTATAAATTTTATTTAAATATTTACGTGGATAAATCAAATATTTTCCGTACAACTCGTTTTTTCCCCGTATTTGAATTTTATTTATACCACACACGTACACACATATTCCATACAAGCAAGCAGCAACAGCATCGCACACGTACACACATATTCCGACAAGCAGCAACAGCATCGCACTCTGTTCTCTTGCAGTTGCAACCTTAGTTCTTATAATTCTCATTTAGTTTTTGTTGCAAGGGTAGTATAACAGGGATATTTGGCCGTACGTATGAGCGATTGCGTGCTGAAATAATGCAATTATATGTAGGATGGAGTGACAACTCGACATTTTCCCACGAATGTGTCGCACCGATTGTCATTTGCCTGCATAATTTGCTTTATTAGTTTGCTTTATTATTGCCATTAGCATGGTTACTTTATTTTCTTTTTTCGTTCTTTAGTTTTATACTATTTTTGACATATGGTGTCATAATATTGCACCGACTGTCAAAAATAATATAATATTAAGGAACGAAAAAAGAAAATAAAGTAACCATGCTAATGGCATTAATGGACGCAGCTTGTGAGAAA
The DNA here is from genome assembly GCA_943735915.1 of Pherbina coryleti. Classification (NCBI taxonomy): domain Eukaryota; kingdom Metazoa; phylum Arthropoda; class Insecta; order Diptera; family Sciomyzidae; genus Pherbina; species Pherbina coryleti. Next base: position 71,649,722 of record OX030951.1, read on the forward strand.
TATTTGAATATATTGTTTTTTAATTTCAATATTTTTTATATAAATTTCCTTTAGATGTGATAGTTTTATTTTCAAATAGTAAATTTTCAAAAGATATTTAAAAAATTCGAGCATAATTTTAATATATTTTTTTATTATTTCTGTTTAAATATTTTAATATTTTATTTAATTAAAAAAGTTTTTAAATGAATTTTAAATATTTACGTAGTCGATTTATGCAAATGCGTTATTGGTGCAAAAATGACTCGCTTTTTGGATAAATTAAAAAAGTTTTTGGATAAATTTAATATTTTTTTCCCTTGGTGTAGTCACAAAGTTATAATTTCATGCAAGTTTTTTCATCCCTGTTGCATTTTTATTGCAATAAGCGGTGGCCTCCGTCGATTAATAGGAGCAACAATTTTTATTTTATTTTCGTTAAGAACCAATCTATACTGTCTTAAAATAAAATTTAGCAAGCGAGTAGTAAGTCCATGCAACAAAATTGTATTTTTGTTGCATTAGCTGATATGTTACACCAGAGTCCTGATGACATCTTCATTTATTTTAGTAATTTTGTCGTATAGCCAAGTACAAATCATTCATTTTCATTTGTAAGGAAATCTTATTTTTGTCCTAAGGACTAGGAGCCAGCCTTTACTTTGACAGTATTATATTTTCGACAGTAGCATCTATACATATCGAATAGTAATTCCATCCAAAATTGTATTTTTGTTGCATTAGCTGATACATCAGAGTTCTGATGTCGTCTTCATTTATTTTAGTACAATAATTTTGTAGGTAGGCCAAGTACAAAGCCTTCATTTTTGGTTGTAAGGAAATTATGTAGAAATATACATAGCGAATAATAATTTCATGTAACAAATTTTTCAATTCCGTATCTTGAACAACTCTACCTCCACGTCATTTAACGTTTTATTAACTTTTATAAGGTCCTCTGCTTTTATGCAATAATTTTTATCTGGAAGCCTTTATTCATTGAGTAACAATTCCATGCAACGCCTATGAATTTTGGAAAAATGCGATTTTAAACTTATTTTGGAACAGAGTAGGTAAAACGTAACGTTGTCAAGTCAAAAATTATGTATCCCAGTTTTTAACCAATTAAAATAAAAATTTTTAAAAACTTAAATTATGAATATGACCTTTCATTATTTATATTGAAAACAAATTTGAGCTTTAGGCCAAGTATGTTGACAACAAGACAGCATGAAGGCAATGAAGACAACAACCGACAACAACGGCTCTGTAAAGACCAAATCACGCAGCAGACTAGACAGACTGTTTCGTTGGCCGCTACACCAACTCATCAGTAGTCTTGCATGACTTTTCACTGGGATCCACTCAAGCTCTTATTCGAGTTTGTATTCAATGATTAATATTAAAGAATTTTGCCTATCCTATCGAAAACTTTAAGTGTCGATACAGTAGTGTCAACGATACTTCCTTGAATTCCATTGAGGTCAAATGAAACTCACTGAAAGATAGCGAAAGATTATCCAGCAGAATGGACAATATACAAATGATTGATTGAACTATGGATATGACTTTATTCATGACTTTACCGATAGCCCAATATTTTTCCTGAAACTCAGCTGAAAGTTTTTAGAGTTCAAGATAACATTACTCCGGAGGAGTTTTGTTAAAATTAAAAATTATTTTCAATGACAAGAGGAAGAAAACTTGAAGAGTTTTCCAGCAATATTAATCCCGAATACTTAAAGTTCGCAATTGAGATTGAAAAGTATGTGGGCAATGTTGCTATCGATTTTTATTGAATATCAAATCAGCTTATGGAAATAGATAAATAACAAGTGGCAAGCGACATTTTACATCTCCAGCCTAATTTTTTTTTATTTTGGATAGGATATCTGTTAAAATAAAAAGTGACACCTTTCCTTTTTGCCTATCAGATAACTTATCTGACAAAAAAAGGTTAGATTATTCTGGGAATAAAGGAAGAGTTTAGAGACCTTTTTTGATAAATCATTAATTTTAAATTTTTGTTATTAGATTAGCTTTTAAATTTAATTTAAATCTCCTCAAAATTGCAACTTTTTCACTTTAACCCGATGAAAAATGTCAAATATGATCCATTGAAAATTAACTATTTTTAACGATTTTCACTTGCCTTCAAAAATTTCATGTCCATTCAAGTGGATCAAGAAAAAATATTGATAAGTCGGCCAACTATTTTAAAGCTGGCCTCGGAATAATTCCAGAAACATGTCTCTTTTTAAAATGGAAGACGGACGTTTCAAATTAATTAAGTTTTTGTTTTGTAAATAGACCGAATCATTCACCCTATGTCCATACCTTCGCAAGGGATATCGGAAAGGAACCAATTTCCAAGGAGTAGTCAGACAAGGCTTGGAATGGCCTTTGCACTAAAATTAAACTTCTCTCGACAATTGACGTAATTCAAATATTGTAAAAATAAGATCTTTAGCACACCATCTGGAGTTCCAACATGTGCCTACTAATAACATCTTTTAAGTTGAAATTAAAAATTTGCCATATTTTTAAGGATAAAATTTTAAAGAGAAACATTAAAATATGGTCAATTTATGATCATCACAATGGCATGCTTTAACGGAATTTATTTATAAATCATTAAAAACACTCTATCATAACTAGCAACTAGTCGGACGGACAGACAATAAAAAGCAAGTGAATCAGTCAGACTGGGTTTAATTATTACCGACTCTGGCTCGACCGCACATGCTACACATTCGAAATACATACAAACAAAGTTATGCGTACATCATATATGAGCTCCATCCATGGCTCTTCGTCATCGTCACTAGTAACGCCAACACCAACAGCAATGACAACATGTTGCTGTCAGTTTATGAAATTGTTGCTTTGCTGCGTTCTGATAATCAACAGAATAACATTAATTTATATACTGACTGACAGCTTTAAGCAGGGCAGGCAGAGGCTTTGACTCGGCGATGATGACGACGACGTATGAGCAGATATGGCAATGGTTTAATTGTTGAACCCATTGAGCTCTCATTCATGCAGAGTTCTGGTATTTATTAGTGGAAGCTTTTTTCGATATTTAAAATTGAACATCGAGTATTTGAGGGAGTTGCAGCGAGTTTGTTATTCAAAGTAAGGCGTTTTTGATATGACACAGTTTTACGCCAATAATAAACAATTGAAACTTGTTGCTGACTTGATGTCATTGATAAGAGTTGAAAATGTATAACAAAGCTAACGCCACCCAGTTTCTGTTTTTTCAATTTTAAATCCTAAGCAGTAAATATGATTTTAAATTATTGAAAATTATTAAACAAACATCATTCGATGTAAGGCCTTACGGCATGCATTGACGCACTACTCTATCAAGCCCTGTATAGTATTTATTTCATTCCATTTCATTTCATAACGATTCACAATCGCTTCGCACATGATCTTTGAACTAAATTAATTAAATACAATGATCGCAATTGTTGGAAATAATGTGGAATTGAGGAAAAAACATGCGGCTAGCAGCAGAATATCATACATACACACACATACACAAACACACATAGACACAAACACACTCCTATAAGAAGAGCGGCAAATTTCTTGATTCATGCTCATATCTATAAAAAAGTAGCTGGGCTCACATTATATTCCAATGGGAGTAGATTTGCGTCAATTCATGAAATCTTCTAGCATAATTTTACATCTTTTATTGTAACCATATCTTCAAAACTAAGTTTTTTGTAAAGATGATGTGACTTTCGTCCAATAAGTTTATTATCCTTGGAGTCCAAAATATGTGAATTACTCATGGCGGAGTAGATATACCATCATTTAAGTCTCTTTACCTCATGTGTAATCTACAGTCTGGCTATCGGCCTGGTATAGCTTCCAAAGCTATCGACACCTTCAGAGTGGCTGACATGACATATGACATGACATATGACATGACATATGACATGACATATGACATGACATATGACATGACATATGACATGACATATGACATGACATATGACATGACATATGACATGACATATGACATGACATATGACATGACATATGACATGACATATGACATGACATATGACATGACATATGACATGACATATGACATGACATATGACATGACATATGACATGACATATGACATGACATATGACATGACATATGACATGACATATGACATGACATATGACATGACATATGACATGACATATGACATGACATATGACATGACATATGACATGAAATATGACTGACATGCGACAAGACATGTGACATGACATATGACATGACGTATTACATTACATATGACATGACGTATGACTGACATATGACATGACATATGATATGACATGTGATATGACCTATGACATGGCATATAACACACTTTTGCATTTTATTTGAATTGCAATGAACGCAAAAGCAAGCAAGAGTAAGTAAATTTTGATTTGACTTTTTTTTTAGTAATAACCTTGATTTCAAGTACAATACGTTTAATTTTTACAGAATGCCATGTGAAAAACCATTGACAGAAAAAGAAAAAGGAAAAAGCTTACCATGATCAAGGTATATTCAACCGTGAAATTATGAGACACTTAAAAAGATCAAGTTGTGTCATTGGCAACATTATAAATAAGGCTGTCCAATATAGGATCGCTTAGCGATCAGAAAGAACTCCACTGATCAATGACATAAGGGGAATTAAAAGACTTGCTGTTAATTATATTTTAAGCGCGAAGAAATAATTGTTAAAATGAACTTGAAAGTCGGTGTATGTCGTGTGCAACAAATACTGAACTGATATTTGTGACTCTCTTTTGAAAAAAATGTGGTTAACCGGACCTCTTGCAAAGGCAAAAACTGGCCACACTTCGATTTACTGAAAAGTACAGGTTTTGGGATGAAGAATCAAAGTCAGTCATATTTTTCGATGAAAAGTTAAATTTCGATGAATCAGACAGATAAGACAAATATTTGCGTTGCAAAGGTGCTCCCAAAGTAAAGCGTCAGCGGCAAAACTTCGGTGGAGGCTCTCTCATGGTTTGGGGAGTTATGGGCTATAAAGGAACCACTCCCATCTGCTTCGTTACCACCAAGATGAACTCGCTGTATTATATACAACTGTTGGATGAAGTTCTTGTGTCCTTTAGAGAAGATATTTCTACCCCAGAATATATTTTCCAACAGCGCAATGCAGCAATTCACCGCTCTCAGAAAATTACAGAGTTCCTAGAGTCCAGGGGTATACCAGCTCTAGACTGGCCGGCACTTAGTCCTGATATGAATCGTATCGAGAACTTGTGGTCTATCCTAAGATTTATTATGGCTGTTAATTTAAGGACCTAAAGGATCTGAAAATGGTAATTCAAGAAAAATTAAAGAAAATTGATTCCATGCATATTCATAACTATGATAAACTTAATGTCTAGGCGTCTGGAAGGAGTTATCAAAAACAATGGTACATGCTTCTTATACTCATAGTACATGCTTCTTATACTCTTTGTCCAACGTTCCTCCAGTTTTTTGATTCCATCCGAAAAAAATTTTTCGGAAAGTCCTCAAAATAGGCCTCTGTTTCGGTGATAAGCCACCTCTTTGGTGGTGAATCTCTTTCCGCCGAGCCATTTCTTCAGGTTTGAAACAGAAAATAGTCGCTGGGGGCCTAAATCTGGAGAATACGCTGGAAGAGGAAGCAATTCGTACTTCAATTCATGGAATTGTGGCATGGGAGCTGGACATGTGTGAATGCGCGCATTGTGTTAATGGAATATCATTTGTTTCCTCGCCAAATGAGGACGTTTCTTTTTCAAAGCATCGTTGTAACGGTCCAATTCAGCTGCATAATATTCGCCATTGATCGTTCTTTTCGGTGGAAGGTAATCGATGTAGAATCTACATTGTAGATTATACCGCGTTTATGAAGTCCACTGTTTCGACTTTTCCTTTGTCTCTGGTGTGTAGTGATGGATCCATGTTTCGTTCACGACTACTAATTGACGGAAAAAATAATTATAATCTTTGTTCAATACCAAACACACCTTTGAATCTTTCATACGATCGAGTTTATGGTCGAGAGTGAGCAAACGCGGCACCCATCTTGCGGATAATTTTTTCACATTCAAATGATTTCGTAAAATGTTCCACACCCGTTCGTCTGAGATGCCTACGGTCTTAACAATCTCGCGCGCTTTAACTCTACGATCGGCCAACACGATATCGTGAATTTTAGTGACCATTTCTGGTGTGGTGACCTCATTTGGGCGTCAAGAACGCTCGGCGTTACTTGTACTTATACTTGTACGACCTCAGCGGAATTTAGTAAAGCACTTGTGAATCATTCCAATCAATGGTGCAGAGTCCCTAAAGTATTTATCAAGCCTTTCCTTGGTTTGGTTCATGTTTTTTTTTGCTCAAAAAATAATACTTGATGAGCATGCGAAATTCACTTTCTTCCATTTTCGCCAAAATTCACAAGATCGTCTGCTGTCAGTGGCTGCTTAACACAAACTAAGCGTCGCATCGAGCTGAAATTTTGACAGTAGTCTATTAACAAATGGTGGTAACTGATCGACAGGATCAGTGTTGCATTTAAAGTTACTATGCGGGAAATTAAAAAATTCACTAACTTCCCAAAATGCCCTCGTAAATTCATTACGCTGGGTGTATAATTGAAACTTTATTAATTATTAAAACAATGATTAATAAAATTGATGAAATATATATTCCTCACTTTACACCTAAATCGGTACAACAAAAAAACAATAATGAGTTGGGCCAAGAGGAAGTGTCATGAAACTGCCCGTTTCACAACACACAACAACCGGCCGGAAAGTTTTTGGGAAGATTCAATGAGGTTCCGGGGCAAATTTTCTTGAAAAAAGATAAACGGTAAGAATCGAATATTTTGCAGTACTATTGGACCGTTTGAACGATGCACTTAAGGCAAAACCACCAGATTTATAGAAGAAAAATTATGTTTTTTGCAAGGCACAGAATCATCATCAAATTGCATCATCCCACAGGTCATTAAAAGTAGTATCAAAAGTCTATGAATTAAGCTTTGAATTGCATCGCCATTTACAATATTCTCCAGATACGCCCCATCGATAATTTTTTTTTTCCCCAATTTCAAAAGGTTTTCCCATTTCCAAAAGAAGTTGATGTGGAAATCGATACGATTTTGAGTAGTTTGATACTGACCATACTGTACAAAAGGCATCGAAATGTTGAATTATTGCTGGATTATGTGTATCGAGCAAAAAGGAGAGTAAACTGATTAATAAAAATTAATTTTGCCAAAAAATTGTGTCTTTCGTAATTAGACCAAAGACTTATTGAATGTATAAATTTTTTATAGAAATTACAACCTTATTCTAATGAAAGCATTTATTTAACACATTTCATGAATAATTTTCAAATTTCATTCATTCCATTCATTGGTACTTCGTACTCTGGTGCTGCAAACAAACATTTTATATTGATATACCGAAAAAGTGTCATCTAGCTGGTTGCCTACTAATATTTATGATGACCCTACCTTACCTAGCTTAACTGTAAAGGAAGTTGTGATATTTCGGCTGCTATCGAAGCGAATTGCAATTAAATAATTTCAAAAATAATATCCTACAGTTCATTCTCATTCTGACCTTGCCTCGAATTAGTTAAAATTGACTTAACTGTTAAAACTCTTTTGATCAGTATCACGATCAACATCTATCGAGCCGATTCATGATGGTTATTTCGAGGCTATAATGGTTATTTTCGTAAATGTATTGATTTCTTTCCCCTCGATTGAATTTATCTTAAATGATTTTCATACTGCTCCCATAAATATACTCGTATATCTTCCCTCACCATTTCATGAATAGGTCAAAACACTAATGAACTATTTTTGTGTTGATCTGTTACAAATGTATTTCAAGTTACTAATTTCGTTTCTGAATTGTTACTCCCTTTTGAAATTGCTAAACCTCGTTCTACTGCTCTTATAAAAGAATTGAAAGTGAACCCCGGATCATATCTTTCACGACTCAAGATGCAAACAAAGAAAGACACTTGCAAGTTTCACAATAGAAATGGGCGGTCTTAAAGATGCACTTTGTGATTGAGTAACTATGTAACGAGTTAAAATCAATTTCCATGCAACTGTCTGCATTACGCACTGACATTCTTAATACTCATGCACATACAAACAAACAAACAAACATTGCTTCATTCTTATAAAATATTTGTTAATTTATACAATCGTACACAATAAAATATGAATTAAACACAAATAATCGTCGGGTGTTTGAAGTGAGTGCGTCGTTGGTAATATATATGTATATAAAGTACGTATGTACTTTGTTCTGAATGTTTGTCGAAAGATGTCGAAAGATATCGAAAGATGGTGGCGGCAGAACGTTGCTCCTATAAATTATGTTGAAAAATTATGAAGAAAGTGATATCAGCGACTCATATAATTGTTTGTTTGTGGTTGATTTGGAACGAGTAGTAGACAGAAGTAATCGGTTTTAATTCCATGGTTGTTGATTAATCTTTACCTAGAGTTCAAAACACAGGTTTTGGAAAATTAACTGCAACTTAAAGCAAAACAAAACTTTCAAAGAGTCTGGAAAACTCGAATTCGAAACCTGAATCTCGAAAAATCTAATTGAAAGAGTCGCTTTTGAGCCAATTGCAAACAATAACCCGGTTATAATTGTGTCGTTGAGATTCACAACCTAGTTTAGTTTATCACTTCATCAAGCTTATGACCACTCCTTGTTCAATGTGATTGAAAGTGATTACCGAGTAATCGCTAACAACTGTACAATAAAGTTCATTTATTTCACTTTTTCATTCCAATCACTAATTGTTAATAAGCGAGCAACGAGCTCATATGTTGATGAGGGCTCGCCCAGTAGACGCATGACATCGCCGCCGCGTTTACTTCTTCCCATATATTACAAAAACAACAACAACAACAACAACAACAACAACAACTCGGAACAACGTTCAGTAAAGTTCCCGCAAGTAAAAAGTTGCGAGCTCAGTACAGAATCATCATCATCATCGTCGTCATCATCATATCAAAGTCAGAATTGAAAAAGTCTGGAATGGAACATTGTCGTCAGATAACTTCGCGGAGGATTAGAGTGTAGTAGTTGGTTTCGCAACGTTAAAAATCAGCTCAGCATCTGGTTTCGTTCCGCGTTTAGTTGTTACCGAATTTGCCAACTTGACAAAACGTACGGAAAACGCCGGTCCGGGAACTCTCTGCGTGATACGCTCTGATGTGTGCCATACATAGTAGAATGTGCTTTTATTTTGTCGAGTTTAAAATAAGGCGTTGTTGCTTATCAATTAAAGTGAATAATTGAAAAAGTGAAAAAACAAATTCATGGAGTAGACATAGAGATATGTCTACATAAAAAGTTTCAATAAAAAGTAATCTATCGACAATGAATAAAGAAATCGTGACTTAAATAAAAATTGCATTTTGAGTGAAGTGTTGATAATTTCGTAATGAGCAAAGAATGAAGGCAAAAGAGATAAAGCACACTACAAATGTGGTTAAATTCGAAATATTTGAATTTGATATGTGAAATACAATTTTAAGTGATGCGAATATAAGAGTTGATTTTGTGAAATTCGCCAGAGCAGAGTTTTAAATTGAAACACATTTATAGGAGAGAAGTTTTGACTTCGATCTATAGGATTAGGAATTGTCAAGGAAGGCTACTTACTCTACCTAAACTTTCATCGTAGTCACCAGCAGAACTCAAGAGAATGATATAAGAGCCACATTGATAGAGCTTAACTCTGAAAAAATGGATAAATTTCTTTGATGTGACCTCTTTTTATGTCATTTCTAAAATAAAAAGAAAGAGTGACTGTTTTCAAAAGAGTGGGAAGACTTTAATAGTTTTTCTATCACTATAACGATTTGTTTTTCCCGTGTATTTCAATGATAGATACTGAGATTGAAGTTCTTATCATTATCTTTGTGACAGTGTCAGAAAGTTGCAATACAAAATAATGTGTTAAGACTGGAGCATTACCATGGCAACGATATTATTAATTAATGAATAAGATCTTTAAAACTTAAATTATGACATTAATCCAATATGAAAGAGACACAAACAAAGACAGAACAATATGTTCTTTTATCGTTCGCTTTTACTCTCCTGAAAAAGTGGATTTAGGGCTCATATTCGTTGAATTAATTTAATAGAAGCGAGTTAAATTTTGTTTTAGGTCAAAAACGATTCAACTTCTCACACAACTCCTTCCTTAAACTTGGGTGGAATTCAATCCAACATTCATGGCCGGATTCAAATTCTAATCTCTTTAGGCACATTTAAATTTAACGCCCCATAAAGTCAAGTTGCTTATACTTCATGAGAATTATTTATTTAAAATGTTAAAAGAGAATAGATTCCAATTGATTAAAACGATTTTTTCAATTTCAGTTGATTCCATGGTGCAATGAAAAGAAGGTAGTAGCATTTCAGAGAGGCAGACTGCCGCAACTGTCAAAACGAAATTGACTGCCCATAAAAAATCTGAAAGCGATTATTTTTTTTATATTTCTTTTTTTTTCATTTTCAAATTACTATTGAAAGACAATTTTGGCTGTGAGGAAGAGAGCGCAGTCCGAAATGCGTATACCTCTGTTATTCTCCCATGGTTGATTCATATCAAAACAAGGTAGGGCATTTGTCTGCTACGTGAGCGTAAATATATTTTATAGTTTGGATATAAATTTTCAATATTTGAAAATAGTTGATGAATGTTCAATATTTAATCGAAAAAAGAAAAAAACCAATTTTTACCAAAAAAATTTTGTTTTCAACATACGTTTTTAAATGCCCTATTAAATACACAGTGAAATACTTTCGATGCTCATAGTCCAGCGATATTTCAGCATTTCATTTCCATTAATATTTCAACATTTCGATAAATAGAAGGGTTTGTCCTACTCTTCAAAATAAGTATCGTTTACCAATTCAACTTCTTCATTCGATGTCATTATTTTTTTCCGTGTGTCTTGCCTGTCAATATTTTCTTCCTGCATTTTCCGCACTTAGCGTTCTTTGAGTTAAATAACCAGCAATCAGAAATAAAATCACGAGTCCAGCTTTCAGTTTTAGCGATTTCAAGTGCTTGAAATTGGCGTGTCATTACGACAAAAAAAAAATAATTATGAAAGTATTAAAATTTATATTATATTTTAAGGTTATGTACCCGGTCATGCCCAGATGGTATTCTACTGCAAGATAGTCCAATTGAGATACAAAAATATTTGAAAAACAAGACGATTTACTACAAAAAATTAAGTAATCATCTGTTAAGATGATTTACTTACTATTCCCGTTAAGATGATATTAAATAACAAAGATATTAGATATGAGATATTGTATAAAAATAATATATGGAGCATTACAATATGTGAGGTATAAAATCATATTATTATCGTATATGATATGTTAGAGACTTGATATAAGATTTTAGATGTTAGGTATTTGATTTGAGGTATTAAATAATAAAATATTTATGAGATATTAGATATCAGATATTAGATGTTAGATATAAGATATTGGATACTAGATATTAGATATTAGAGGGTAGAGATTAGAGATTAGAGATTAGAGATTAGATATTAGGTATTAGGTATTAGATATCAGATATTAGATATTAGATATTAGAGATTAGATACAAGATATATATTAGACATTGGACATTAGATATTAGATATTAGAAATTTTCAAAAAATCACAATTTTAAGGGACATCTTTTTTGATTTTAAAAAATTCTTTAATACGCAAGACTGTGAAAGACCAATGATAAAACGAAAACACTTCAGTATTAAATTATATAATTCCGTAGAAATTTAAGTGCGGGACCATGGTATAATAATACAAGATAGCATTGTCAACTGGTTATTTTCTCTTCTACAAGAAAACATCTCCTGTCCAAAACAGCTGTTTGTGAAAATGCATCACTTCAACGTTTTCAACATTAGATATTTTTTCAATGGCCGATTGTGAGCGCTCTCTTTTTGAGTATATTTTTTGACAAGAGATGGTTTTCCAAGCAACTGTCAATGTTACCTTGTAAATATTTATTACACCATGTGCGGAACCTCGATATGATTGAACAACTTTAAAGTTTTAAGGCTTTTATTTTGTTTTTAATTTTTCAAGTTAACGAACAATTTTTTCATTATTTTAAAATATTTAGTCGAACCCAAGAATGATAGACACAAGGTAACGCGTTCCGCAGTCCCGTTAACTAATTCTCTCTTCCTCAATTGACTGCATGACGTCACACAGTACTTTTGCTTGACAAAAATGTATGCAAATGTGCGATCTCGTAGGCAAATTGACGAAATTGAAAACAAATTCTTTCGAAAAAGTAAAGTAAAAATATCTACTCTTCTGTATAAAAATATGAATATTTTCGTATACGAAAAATATGAATTTTTTAAACTTTCAAGATTTTTATCTCCTAAACTATTCGAGACTGACAAAATTTTATTCTACCAATGGGTTAAGGAGGTCCATATACATATTATAAAAATAAGAAAAAAATATTTAGGCGTGGGTGTGGGAGTAAAATTATTCCAAAGTCTGACAATATTGCTTGTGACGTCATGCTCTCTCTCTCATTTGCGGAACGCGTAATCTTATTTCTATCATTCTTGAGTCGAACCCATGGCAGAATTATGAGGTAGGGCCGACTCGGAGAGGAATGAAGTAGAAAGAAGAGAAAAGTGAGCTAGTTGTCAAAAACGAGCTGTTCATCTCAAGTTTCTTTATACTCATGTTTATATATTTTGCAAACTTACCGCTTCTTCCACGTTGTATGTTTTTTATTACAAAGTTTTTTTACAAATGTTTTCACTAAAATTATGACAAATTAAACACACGTGTCCGCACTATTTACAACTTGAAATCATAATATTTTTATTTCATTTAATGTTTCTACGAACTTCGTCATTTTGACAACTAGTCAATTTTTTCATTTTCCATTCTTTGTTGACGCGTGAGGGCACTAAGCGAATCGGCGTTACCTTATAATTCTACCATGGTCGAGCCTAAGCAAACATGGCAAAAAACAGAGCTCTAAGTGATTTTCGAAGGTTGCTTTTGAAGTCAGAGCGTTCTGACAACAAATGAGGGTGACACATTTCATAGCTATTCAATTCTTGTCGCTATTCTTCAATTTAGACTTTGATAACATAAGTTGTTGACAGAAGAGAGTGGAATAAATTGTCTGGTCAGGTTGGAGGTGATCATGATACAATTACAAAGTTAGCTCATTTAAAGATGACTGTTAAAATGAGAAATTTTGCAACAGCATTAGGAGCTACAAACGTCAAACGACAAAAGCAACAGCAATTAGAAAAACTAAAAATTACCAGCTGATTTTGACGACTAGCTCACCCTGCTCTCCAATATGAGCCTACTTTGTAATTGTATCATGGAGGTGATAATTTTATCACAATTTTTCACAATATGTAAAAAATTATAAATAATGTTTCACAACCCCACAAAAAATAAAGTATTACCATATGTTGTGTCAATCAGGATCTTGCCTCCGTAAATGCAGCTTGATTTATCTTGGACCGTGATCTTTTTCGCATATTATTGTTGTTTGTGATCAATATCAATTTCTCAAAAATGGCTCTATTCCGTTTCATATCAGTCGTAATTCATTCGCTAATGAAAATTCCATCCGTTGAATGTGTCACTGTCAATTCATGTGAGACCTAAATATTGAACTTATTTTAGAAATCCAACTTAATGCAAATGGTTCAAAACTATTTTTAGGTCAACTTTATATTTTGCAGCGATGTAAGAAGATGAAAAAATTCAGTCTTCCTTAATTTCAAAAAGAATTTCGTCGACTGTTACAACGATAAGTCGACCAGACATCTTTAGAACTCCATCACAGCCTTGCGATCGCATTGGTCGAAGTCTTATTGGGCGGCCTCGATAGTCGAGTGGTAGTGCGCTTGGTTGCCAGCCCAGAGGTTCTAAGTTTGAATCCCGGCCTTCGCTATAAAATTTCTTCATTTCTTTCCTCTTTACTAATCAACTATAAATTCTAAAAATACAGAAAAATTAATTGAAAATTCAATGAAAAGTTGTAGTTGGTAATAGAGAAGTTTGTGGGAAAGTTTGTGGAAAGTAACTAAAAGTTACTCAGAGAAAAGCATACAAATTTCCTCAAAGTCACATGTTTCTACTGCTTTCGACCACGCTTCGAATATCCTACACACGTTTCACTTGATTACGCCTACCTTCCCACTAACTTATCAGCTCATTTCGAACCACGGCAGACTTGACTAAATAGGTTAGTCACCTAAATATTTTGACTCAAAGCTTAACGCAATTACATTAAGCTGACTGAACAAATGTTGTAATATTTTTTTAAAAATCTATGGGCTATAATTTTACAAACGCGTAAAGTTAAAAAAAAGTTATACGACTCTAAAGCTATCCATTTTAGAAAACTCCACGAACTTTTTCTATGAACGAATGTTAATTATTTATCATACTTAGTTCTTATAAAAGTTCTTACAGAAATTTAGATTCGAATAGAGCATTCCAAATTTTAATAATCATGACCACCATGACCTTTCGGAGTCAAAATTTTTCTAACAATGACTAGATGCGAAATGTCCGATTAGTTTCGGTGACAATTGTGGTTGTCGCGATTGTACATTAACTATTGTACCATATTAAAAAATGAACTAAAAACTAATAGTGTCCAAATTTAATCTCGACTAAGCAATAATCTTTTTTCTTCACAAAAGTAAAAAGCCAGATCATGTGTCGAAACAGCTGAAAGTTAAAATTTTTATATTAATTAACGGTTGTAGGAAGTAGTAACTTAATCGAAAGTAAGTATTTACTTAACATTAGTAATTATCTCAAAAAAAAAAAACAAAAAAAACTCAATAAGCTTATTATTGTTCGCATCACGAAAAAACAAAAAATAAAACCACCTGTTAAATGTGTTTGTTTTCTTTTGTTATTAAGAACAATAAAAGAACCGGGGAATACTTAAAAAAAAAAACAAAACGCGAAGAGTGAAATGAGCCGACATTAATGGCCGTTGGTTTTAATGTTTTTTTAGCTCATACAATAATAAATACAGAAAAATATATTTATATAGTATACGAAATGAAAACAAAGGGGAAAAAGTCGAGAATGTAGCGATGAAGCAACAAGTGAGTCACGCGCCCTGCTGAGACGACGACTGTCATACCAAGCATACCAAGATACATGATCGGATGAAAAAAAAAAATTACAAAAAATAACAATAAAGCATGGAGTGAAAAAAAAAAAAAACACCGCCCAAGTGGAACGCTTAACCAACCCAAAAAACAGAAACAAAATATGAAAATAAAAAAATAACAATTAATGAGATATCAAGCCAGCAAAACAAAACATTCAATTAAATCCACACAAGCAGATAGAGTTCCAGTAACAAATAAAAAAAAAAAAAAAAATTAATTAAGAATTATGAGTAAAGAACAAATAAAGAACAAATAAAGAGAGCAGCGAAAGAGCACCATTTATAAATTCAAAATTAACACCGAAGACCAAAACAAGCTTTAAAAAGAGCATCAAAATACGAACAAAACAAAACACGCGATAAATAAGACAAAAATCAGAGCGAAACATGCCCAAATACAAAGAGAACTACTACGAAGTGAGCAAAGAGCAGGCCAAATACATGCACTCCATTAACACTAAAAAAGACGATCGCTTTATGGTTGAACTCCAGCGGAAGCCAAGCGAAGCAGTTAATATCGAGAATCGTGTCGAAGCGTGTGAAACGATCAGAACATTTGTAGAGCGCAGTGATTTTCTAAGAACGGATACGAATCAACATACAACATCGAGCAATAGAATCTATGAGAACCTCGCGTACTATCAAAACGGCAGTCATAGCTTCAAGTCCGACTTGGAGTTGGAGAACAAAACTCTGATACTCAACAAATTCTTTCGTAGCACCGAGCGCAACTACGCAGCCTACGAGAATCTTTGCAACGGTTGTGGTTACGGGGTCTTCGAGGCTCGCGGACGTCTATGCAATTTTTGCCAATACGTGGTACACGGCGCCTATGAATGTCGGCAGTCAAGTGACAGGGAAGAGGATCATCATAGCAACGGTAATATTTATGAGAACATTTGTGACAAGTGCGGTACAATCTACAGCAGTGAGGAGTGCGAGTGCGGTTCACTCGAAGATCAACAACAACAGGAGGCAACACCAAAGAATAGCTCCAGCATCATCGATAATAACCTTGAATCTAATGAAGTTGTGAAAAAAGTGCGCGTGAAAAAGAAGCGTGATAAGAAAAGTCTATTTTATGGTCTGATCGGTTCTCTGCGTCGCGTCAAAAACAATCTTACGCCACCCCAAACACCAAGCCAGAATTCTCCTCGAACGCCAAAACGTCTAGAAATCGTGCATAACGTCGATGGCTATGACAATGTGTTTCGCACCCAGGAATCCTTCGATTTGGATAAGATTTGCGAGTTGAAACGCACGCAAAACAGCTGTAGTGATCAGCACATATACGGCAGGCTCAAACAGCGCACGCTCACAGCAACAGACTCTTTAACTCTGCCCACAACACTATCGCAGTCGCACGATCAGTTGGGTCAAGATCGTTGGATACCAATTGAGTCACCCAAGCAAGTTGCTAGCGCGGATTGCATCAGCTCGGTGGAGAAAACAGCAAACAAAAAATCAAACAACGGCAAACGTCCGCGCATCTCCAAGCCACGCCTGCTGCGTTCCAGATCCCACAACAAAGAACATAAAAGTGCCATTAAAGACAGCGTTGTCATTGTGCCAGTCGCTCCAGCGAAACAAGCGTTGTACTTAGCCGACAGTGTTTGTCAGTGGATGACATCATTGCGTCGCGAAATACATAACTATCAAAGTTTTGGCTTAGCCGACGATATAGCGGGGTGTGATCCAAAAAGCATTCCAGCACGAAATACATTGTCTTATGGACAAATATTTACAACTGGCGCTAAGCTCGGGGCTCCAACTTTGGCGGTGACTAATTTACAAAATATTGACGCCAGAGAGACGGAGAAATTTTGTGAAATACCTAAAGTAAGTGACGAAAATATTAATATCGACCCTTGTAACTGGGACGGCATCGTCACATTGAGGCGTTCAGCTATTGATCTAACACGATCACCTGTTGCACGTACCCGTTCACAACAAATGGTTCAAGATTTCAAACGCAACCTAATGTCGCAACATCGTGAAGTTGTTCAGGTTGCTAGATCACCTACAACGTCAACAACAACAACAACAACAACAACAACAACAACGTCTACACCCACCACACCAACATCAACAACAAAGAAAACATCACCTACTAGTGCTGAGCAACGCGCCAAACGTCAGGCGATCTACCTGAAGCTTGACGATACTCCCAGCAATAGTACCAACGAAATTACCAACAAATACAACAACAACAACAACAACAACCATAACAATAACATTCATACCGATGCCAAAGTTAATTACCCAAGTAAACAGCGCGTAGTTGAAGCAGCATCGCAACTTGCCAGCGAACACGGCCTTGCCAGTCGTTGCCTTGCTCTACAGCCGATCACAGCGCCTAGCAAACGTTGCGGTATTTATGAGCGTGACTCTGAATTTGTCAACGATATTTTGTGTGCATTTGAGCAATTTTTGCAACGAGAAGCGGATATCAAGAGCGACAACGCAACATTGTCGGCGGAAGTGGTTGCGAAACGCGAACTAAACTACGATCAGTCACAAATGATCGCCGTCGCCGTTGAGCAGAGTACAGCGTGTGTTAAATCCGTGAATTTGAATTCAGAAGTTGCTAGTGGTGTGATCAGTGTTGGTGCTGATCGTGTTCCTAATCAGGAAGCATCATCAGTGATCGTCAATGACATTCTGTCGGACCCCGAGCATGCACTAAATACACATCAAGTGTCTGTGTCTGATGACTGCAACATTGTGCAACCATTCGTCGCCGTATCCCATCCTCCGTTAGCTCAAAACGATCGCGGCGCGTTTGAGCAAATATTTAATGTGTCCGAACTGATTGGAAATCTGCTCTTATCGCGTTGTCTAAACAGTGTTGTTATTTATTATGATAAGCCACTGAGTGCCTTTTTGCGTTGTCTGCGCGATCGTGTTGAATACCGAGAGAAATTTTCGGGCTGGACGGCAGAACGTTTGGTGCGAAAATATCAACGCTTTGCCAACTATTGCCAGACAGCGTCATACGCGATCGCACAACGGTCTCAGTCAACGGGTGTGGGAATTTCAAGGAAATTAAAACCAGTCTGTGAATCAGTTGAGCAAGACGCAGAACTCTCGATCGACGCTGTCGCTGCTACGGAAAGTGAAGTGAAGTGTTGTGTTGAAACTGAATCGAATTTGAAGAGTATTACTCCGAGTGTGAAGTGCTTTGAGTGTCAAAATAATAGTTTTGTCAAAACCATAGAAAATGCTCAAAAAGACCAAACAAACATAAAAGTTGAATGTCACAACATTAAGAGTTCTGATAGTGTTAAAGATTTAAACGATCTACAAGAGTTTCAGTCAAAAGATTGCGAAAGCAATGAACTTTTGAATGAACAAAGAGAAATAAGTGCCAAAGCTAGTGAATCAGAAATAACTAAAAAACCCATCAAACCGCGAGTGCCGCAACGTAATCCCACAACGTGTATAACTCAGAGAACAACTACCTCTCCACCGCGTCCAATTAAGCGTAGATCTCCAATAGTTAAGAGGAGACCCAACAAAATGACTGTGCCAACATCAAATTCAAATGGTTCTCATGCGAACACCAAGGATTCCCAACGCAATCCAAAGAACAGCATCGAGGAGGAGGAAGAGGAAGATATCTATCAGCCGATTTGGAAATTTAAGACCGTAGGGGAAGTCCAAGAACGCTATCACACCGATGCTGACTACTATGAGTTCGATAGTGGTGGTGGCGCTTCAGCAAAGCAGCCTCTAAATGATTCATCCATGGTTAATCAACATCCGTCGATATTGATATCCAACGATGTGGAAGATCACGGCGAATGGGAAACCGACGATGAGTTCATGTTTACCACACAGCTGGAGGATTGTTGCCCAGCTGACACTGCAGATACACAGAGCCTAAATAGCTCTACTGTGCGTTCTACACGTAGCGGCAGCTCAATCACCGGCAGCACTGTTACCGGCTATGCCAGCAGCAGCATGACCATTGCTTCAGCCGTTAGCGCTTCTCTCATGCATCATGTTTTTCGCAACATCGGCATCTTTTACAGTCTGAGCGAACCCAAGCTACGTGCAATAATTTATGATTACGATCGCGTGTTTGCAACTTCATATTTTGCGAAACGTCAAGCATTGACGACTGCGCCGAGCGGTCTGGAAAAAACTTCAAATGATGCAGGTTCAGCGATGCAGGAACGTTCGCCGGTGCCGCCACCGCGTACATCAAGTGCGTCGTCGAAAACAAAGGCCTGCGACTCGCCGAAGACAAAGCGAAATTTCCCAGGCGGTGAAAGCGGCGCCAGCGGTCGAACGCCAACAAAGTTGCAACTCTTGTCAGATTCAGTGCAAGCGTGGAAATTTATGCTCTTGGATGTGAACTATCTGGAAGATGAAGAAGATATGGTAAGTGAGCGTAGATCTGAAGTTGTGGCTACTAATTATGTTGAAATTGTATGATGGGAAGAGTTTTATGGTGTTGTTGTTGGCGTTAACTGCATAATGCAGTTGGCGGGAAATCAAATAAAATTTAGTTGTAGACATTAGTAATTTTCATGGGAGATTATTAACAAGTTGGGGATGTGAAAACAATTGCTTTTTTCACTCACATAAATACAAGTGAAGTGAGTTTTTAACGAGTTAATCTTGCCGTTATGCGCTACCGTTAGAAATTTATAAATAACCTGCTTGGCTCTGCAAAAGTAAAAAAGAAAGTGAAAAGTCATTAAAACTTTGAGTGAAAAGCCTCTTCTTAAATTCTCGAAAGACAACTGCATACAATATTTCCTACTATTAAGTCATTACATCCTTTTAATATACCTGACCTTAATGGTCATTTACATTTATAAAATAAAAACTTAAATTCATAATTTTCTCATCCCCATTTCTCGAAAAATTTATTTCTTTCACAACATCTACCCAAGTATAGAAGGAAGAGTGTCTTGAAATCAAGTTGACAAAATTCGAGGTCCCCGTTTTCTGGTAGTTCTGCGTATATATTACTATTTATCTCTGCTATTACAGAATAAATTTACAAAAACTTTAATTTTGTATTTTATGTGAAAAATAGATTTCTGCAACGATGCATAATTTTTATATATTTTCTGCATAATTTCCAATTTTTTTCTGAAGATTTTCTGAATTTTTTTCCCAATTTATTTTACGTTTACATCAATTTATATATAAATTTTATGCAGAAATGTTCCTTAACTTGGCAAAATTTATCTTAAATAATAATTTATTTCAAATTTAACAAGACTTATTTCACTGTAGTCGGCCAAAATTCATCAAGTTATTGAAAAAAAAAAAAAAAATTCATGGTACTCACAACAGGTTGTATTCGGACTTGTATTGCGTATTTGTGCTGTATTTGATATTTGCTACAAATTAAAAATATTTGCACGAATAAAATTCATTAGGGCTGTTCACGATGTGGTGCAAACAGGCTTGCATCATAGCAAATGTACATTTTATTTGCAACATTTGCACGCATAATAACAAATTGAACTCAATTTAATTAGCTATGCCTTTGCATAAATGCTTTACGGAAAAACTGTAACATGAATTGACAATATGCTCTCACGACATTGGAAATGCTCTCACTGTAATCTATATAACTAAAACTTACATCATTCGAAAGGTACTGTGCCACAGAAGTGCCGAATAATAAAAATAACAAAAAAATTTAATATATTATGAGATTATTACATTTTAAAATAAATGTAAGCATTCTCATACTCATGGCTGTAGTTTGAATCTCTCTTCCTTTCTTGAGCGAGAGAAATTGAAAAAAAAAAAGATTTACAAATAAATACTATTGCTGCTCTCTTTCTCTCTTTGCATGCAAAATTATAAGGACAAATAGAATGCTAGATTGAATCAGACACTTTGACAGAGCTATGTAACATTGTTGATGTTGTTGCTTTTTCTTAATTTTTCTCTCTGCGATAGCCTTATGACAAAAATAGCCAAAATATTCATACCGTTCCGATACTGCAGAGAGAGCCGCTGCAAGAACCAAAATTTATCAATCATTCAACGGCGTTGCATAGAATTATTACTTGGAGTGTATGTGAGGCACAACAAATATGATAAAACAAAAATTATACTGTTACGAAAAATTTAATTTTACAACAATAAAAAATTAATTGCATCCTAGTGTCTCTCAGGGAACCCCTCGATTAAAGTAACCAGAATGCATTAAATGCAAAAGCAAAAAAAAAAAATGAAATTAAAATTAAAATGAGGACACGTATGAGAACAAGGATTATAATAAGGATTAGAAAAAGTATAAGAACAAAGATTTGGACAAAGATTAGGACCAGAAATAAGATAAGGAGTAGGACAAAGATTAGAGTATAGAATTGGACAAGTATTAGGACAAGAGTTCTGCCAAGAATTGGGAAGATGACTTCGACAAGGACAAGGAAGATTGTACTGATTGATAAGTACAATCAGTACAAAGATTTAAAAAGAAAGTGGAACAAGGATTAGGAAAGGATTTGAACACGAATAAGGTCGGAGCTTTGGACATGAATTAAAAGATAAATTTGGACCGGAAGTAGATCAATTATTAGAACACTTATAAGAATAAGAATATGAATAAAGACAAGTTTGGGAACGAATTCAAGGAGGAACAAGAATAAAGATACACTTTCACGTCTAAATCTACTGATGCGTCCACGATAAAGCCATCTTCTTTCAACTTTGCCAAGCGTTTTTCAATAAAATAAAAAAAACAAGAAAAATCGATATTGGTATGGTCGAATTTCGACCACAGGCGATACTAGTAATAAAAAATACTATAATAGGGCTATTCCCGATTATGTGCAAATAGCTTGACATCGTGGCATTTGCAAAATATAATGGCAAATATTTTCAACGCAATAACAAAATGCATAGAGTTGCATTTTCACGACTGAGGCAAGTTTGCAACACTAAAATCCTATTGCATATAATCGTGCATGGGCATTACGGATTTGCCAATCAATCAGAGACATAATTACTCAAACAAATGGAACTCGAGCCAGCTAAGAAAAAAATAAAAAGGTAGAAATCCAATAACAAGTGAACTTTTTTTGAATTTTTATTTCTTGTTTTGAAGATTTCTTCGTCATAACTGTTTTAAATTACTTTAATAGATATGAAGGAACAAGACCACAATTATTATTTGATTTGTTTTTATTTTCTTCCAAAACAGCTGTGAATTTTTGTTTGCAACAGTGTTGCTCTAAAAAGTGTGCCATAGTTGATGGCAAATATTTCTTAGGGCATACATTTGCAATGCTATTTGCTCGTGATTAGGAATAGCCCTCATATGATATATGTGGCCATAGCAATTTGTAAAAAAAAAAATATATATATGAATGGCTCAGATGCCAAATCGATTAACTCCATAAAACAAATAGTTGAGAAAAATGAAAACATAGTTTTTATTATAATTCAAAATTCCAGTCAAGTTCTCAATTCGAATTGATGATGTAGACTGCATTACTGCAGATGTACCTTGTATCCCACGCAATTTTGAAAGTATAAGATGGTTAACATTGAATATATCGTTCTTTTTATTGCAATTTCTATATAATTAAAGGAGTTAATCGATTTGGCTTCTGAAAAAAAATTAATAATTCAAAATCAGTTTTAAATTTGTTTTTATGACAGAAAAGTTCACATTTTTAAAAAAAAATTAATATTAACTTACAAAGCCAAAATTTAATAATTCAGATGCCAATTCGCTTAACTCCAACAAAAAGTTGAGTAAAATTAAAAAGTAGTAGGTTTATATTTTTATATATTTGAAACGTTTAATTATAAATTAACGAAGTTAATTTTTATCTAAGGACATATTTATACTAAATATATCAATATTTGTATTACAATTTTATGTCGATTTGGCATGTAAAAAAAATCATAAATTGAAGTTCACTCTTAAATTTATGTTTTTATTACGAAAAGAAACTATTTTATATACATTTTTTTAAGATTTTAGAAAAAATAAATAATAACTGCTGTGTTATATTTATATATTTTTTTAAATTGATTCATTAGCAACGTTAATGATGTTTTCTTCGTAAGCTGTAGTTGAGCTCCCGTCATTTCGGTTTGTGCTTCAAATTTTTATAATAGTCATGTTTAAATGGAGGAATGAATTTCAACAAGTCCATCATATTGGTTGGATACAATAAAGTCTGATCTACATTTTTCAGACATAGAGGTCTACCTGCTACAGATTTTCTTGTGTCAAGATAGTTTTAAGTTTTAGAAATGTAATTTATTGAAAGTTAATCAAATACATATTGATACGAAATTATTCATTAATCATTCAGTCAACATTTTAATATGCAAATTAGAATAACAAAACAAATAAGGCCCACAGCTTGAGCACGACACGTCCGCTCTGCTTAAGCGTTCTTTGATCACTGACTGTTCAAATTTTCAGCCGTTGACACTTGTATCAATGGCATTAAGTTCTGAATTTTCGTTAAAGTCATACTTGAAATGTATAAAATGTGGTTTGAACTTTTCTAATTTTATCCAGTATATTTTTAGTCAATTTACTGGCATCTAAAAAGTCCTGATGTGTCATTTGAACCATATGAAACGGCACTTTCTTTTTACTAGTTTTTATTATATTGTACCAATCAACTGGTGAAAAAATGTTCTGAATTTTTTTCGCTTGAGATTCGATAATAGCGAACTGTGCATCGTTAGGCAAATAACTATGTCCACTTACCAAAAATTGCATTTCTATACTCAGCACTCTACTCAGTTCTCTACTCTACTCTACTATACTCAGCACATATTTCATTACTTGAAAACAGAAAGAATAACTTATAGAAGAAACAGTCAATTGGATTGTAGAAAGTGATTTAACTGACATTTTATTACGATTTACTTTTCAGTATGGAGTTAATCAGATTGGCTTCTGAAATAAATTATTTATTATTCATTGGCTAAAAACATTTTGTCATTTAGTGGCGTTAATTTTTATTTTTACTGATTTTTATTATGAATAGTAACAATTTGGGATCTATCAAGTATTTTGACTTAAAAATTTCGAAAAATTCAAAAAGTGGAGTTAATCGATTTGGCATTTGAGCCATTCATATGTCAGTTGGAAATTACTTACAAAGACAAAGAAAATAAAGATTATTTAAAAAAATGGTATGGAGAAAACAAACAATCCTACAGCAAAGTCTATGAAAGGCAGTATTTAAGCCTGAATTTAAAGAAATAGTTGAGTCAGAGGCATGTAATTAAATCTCTCGATAAAACCGGTGACTGTGATTTATATAAGTGTTCAATGTCAATCGTGTTTTCTTTTCACTTTAGCAAAGAAAAGCAGAGTAAGCACGGAGAGAAAAAAAAAATCAAGCATTCTATGCTTGAATCAAGTGAACAGACTGACAGTTTACACTCAAATGTAAAATTTTTCAATTCAAGCACTATTTTGCTAAAATTGAGCAAATTTAAAAATCATGATAAGAAAAAAATGTTTAATTCAAGAAACATTATAATTAAATTACGCAGGTATTATTTTCGAAACGCAAAACTAATAAAGTATGAACCTTAGCATAAGCAAGTATCTGTGGTTTTTCCGTGTCTTAAAGATCCATTATGTTGCGACCACAACAGTTTCTTGGAAAACCACTGCCTCTAAAAATTACACCTGGATTATGTGGAATTCACCAATCCTAACTCTGTCAAGCTTAATATATCACTGAAGCTGATAACGTAGCGCTTTTATTGCAGTTTGTTAACCCTTGCATTCGTGCAAGCAGACATACACGTCCGAGGCAGCTTTGCTGCATATTCCCAATCCCGCAAAGCATTCATTCACGTTCGCCTTAGCGCGGCAGGCCTTCTCTGCACTGTAAAGCTTCACCCACATTCCCTCGCTCTTTGCTTTATGCATTCATGCGAATTTCACTGTTTGCCTTTAAAGAAACTAAATAAAAATGTTTGCCGAAGAATTATTATCGTCAACATTCTCGAGTTGTGTTTAAAGCCGTATTCGCTGTAATCGCGAATTCACTTTCGCATACTTTCGTGTAGCTTGGAAATATATCACATAAAGCGTTGATTTAATTTCATTGGAAATTTATTACGCAATATTTGTAAGGAAAAAATAAAACTAAAAAAAAATACACATCATTCTTGGTTAGCTGCTGAAACTGAGCTTCTTGAAATGACAACTATTTCCGTTTATTTAGTCGGCTAGTTATGTGTTTTTAACTTTGGAAGTGATTGTTTTGGTCGAGAAGAGTCGCAGTCATCCTCTTTATAACATATATTTTTGGGTGAATGAGTCATTTTCGACTCTGTTTATACAGTGTTTATAATTATGTCAGGACTTTATTCAAAAGAACTTAACTATCCATTTCTGATTTTGAGAAATAACTTTTGATAGCATTGTGTGGTAGACACTATAAAAAATTCGCACTCTTTTCAGCACTTAAAATATCAAGAGAAAATATATGTATACAACCCATATCATTAACTTTCATACATGGCACTTAAAAATGAATAGGAGCTGAGTTTGAACTCAAAAAAGTACGGATGAGATAACTAACCTTGACATAACTTGTGAAGATCATAAAAGAGCTAGGCATGAAACATAATAAAGTATTTTTACACCCTTCTTACATTGAGTTTATAACAAAATAATAAATTTATGGACTAGTTCATTTTTTGTATGGACTTTATCAAAAAAATATTAAATATAGTAAAAGAGAAAAGCCATTACATAGTAATGCATAGCAAGCATAACTAAAACCATAAAAAGAGCTCATTATCACTTCACATTGACTTAAGTGCGTTGATTTCATGAAGGTTAAAACTATAAAAATTAAGTCAATGTATTCACGGTTCGTGTAATACATCGTTCAAAACAATTTTACGATCAAACTACACACAATACAAAACTGCCAAAAATAGTAAAGATGGAATCAGTACAGCTCATGTGGCTTCGATATTCGGAAGTTTTTGTGGTAATAATTTTCGTAAGTTCAAAATAAAAATATTCCGTACCAACATTATTAAAATCTAAATTTATCTTCACAGCATATAAACAGCTTAAATTTTCTAATAGAACAAATCAAATAATAGCGATATGGTTGGAAAATGAAAAAATAAGTTTATTCAAAATGGTGTGTATTACAGGAATATGTCAGTGAAAACAATCTCAGTAGCGATAAAATAAAATTCGGATCTAAATGCATCCGCAAATAGAACCTCGTATCTCGTTAATAATGAAATTAATTTAAATTTAAAAATCTTTTCTTTAACCCTTAAATGCCTAGTATCTTTTTGGATACAACCGAGAAAAAAAAGCTCTTTAGTTTCACTCAGTAAATTGCAAGTATAAAATAAAAATTTAATTATTGGCATAAATTTGTTGGCTTGGGAAATATTGACCGTCAAATTCAAAAAATAGTTTTTTTTTAATTTTTACGGAAATTCGCTTGTTGACATGAAACATCTTTTAAACTATTAACAATTTTAAAGTTAACAAAAAAAAATTACTAGTTAGTCCAGTTATCATAAAAAGAATCGTTTTCCAGGTTTTTCCGTGAAGTCCTACAACCAAGCTGATTGATGGTATACGTCGGAATGCCCACTGTATCTTTTTGAATACAACCATGTGTTCTTTAATAACTCGTAAACAAAAATTTTTTCCAAAAGAATAAAAACGGGGTCGTGTTCAGTGGATCATTTAGCACAACATAATTTTTTTTAATGAAATCAGTGTTGCGAGGCATTTAAGAGTTAATTTAAAAAATTTGAAAAAATTTGTAAATTGTTCGTGATATATTTCCTTTTAGCTTAAAGCTTCATAAATGAAAAGTTATTAGTGTTTTAGGAACTTATAGTTTGTTAAATCTACACTCAGACAAATTTTTCGTTTACCGCAATTGAAAAATTCACCAACTATACTTCGTTTGATCTATGATCTTTTCGCGAAAAAGAAATAATTTAGTTTTTGATTATAAGATAAGAGATAGTGCTTTATGTCGTGTGGATGTCGTTAAAGATCTGGAAATATGTATGGATTCTAAGCTATCCTTTAACATTCATATTGATAAGATTTGTAAAAAAGCATCTGCTATGCTTGGATTTATTAAACGCTGGGCCAAAGAATTCAATAGCATGATTACGACTACAACGTTGTATTATGCAAAAGTGCGTCCTCACTTGGAGTACGCAAGTCAAATCTGGTCTCCAAGTTACACTGTGCATGTTGATCGAATAGAGAGAATCCAAAAATGCTTTGTTCGTTTTGCCCTAAGGCGCTTAAGTGGATTTGACATTTTAAACCTTGCTCCTTATGAAGATCGCTTAAAACTTTAAAAAATGCAATCATTGAGTGAGCGAAGGAAGTCTGCAGATATCGTCTATTTGCACCAACTCATAACCGGTGTATTTGATTCTCAAGAACATCTTTCTCTTATAAATTTTAACTCTAATCGAAGAAGTAGTAGAAACGCTAACAGATTAATTTACTTACCATTTAGTAGAACAAATTATATGTTAACTGCTCCTTTAAACCGTATGAGTAAATGAATTAACAATTGTAGCTTTTTTGATGTTAACTTGTCTAAAGGTCAACTCAAGAGTAGATTAAAAACTATTGTGTAATTGGATGGGTATATTTTTGCATGGTTAGTCGTGACGTCTAGTGTTGTCCTTGAGCCCAACCATATTTTGATGGGTAAATTTTTCTCACATTAACTTATTTTGAGCAACTATCATTATCTTTGATAAATTCAAAGATTTTTGGGTTGTGGCTTTAAATGGATTTATGCTGAGAATGTGTGAAAAAGTTGGAGTAGATAAACTCTATTCGTTATTGCATGTTTGCGAGTTGTATGTGCCACAAACGAATATTCAGCTGTCATCAACCTAAAAAAATATATCTTATATATATATATATACCGCAAGCTATTACGGTCATTATTATTTATTATATTAATTATCTTTCTATTCTCTATGCCTAGCATATGCCATTGCACGGTGCAAGAAAAGAAAATGTACAATTCGTGCAATGGTGAAACAAAAATGGTGGATTGTACATTTCCTATTCTCGCACCGTGCAACGGCATATGCTAGGCATACAGAATACCCTTATTGTATTTTGATGATATCAGCATTTAAGGGGGGTTATATACGCAGAACTTTTTTTTTAAATTTTTTGCATTTTCCTAAATGGAAGCTTTAAGAAATCTCAAAAATATGTGGTTAAAATTTCAAGTCGATATCTCAAAAAATAAGAAAGTTACAGCCTATAGGCTATATATCACTATAGTGAGTAATCGCCTTCTAGAGCGCGCAGTGCTAGCCCTTATTTTCAAACTCGTTTTTCTCGAAACCATGTCTTCAAAGTCGGTGACCAAGATTTCTTGAAACTCAGTGAACCGATCGTTTTGATTTTTTTGCAGGCTTATTTTATTCATAATAATCTCGTACTTGTCATAACATTTTTTTTTCGTAGCTTCGTTCATTAGTTATAGACAAAATAATGACGAATTTTTTGTCGAAAATCGTTAAACTACGTTCGGAAGTTCGCCATTTTTTGAAAAATCAATATTTTCAAAATCGGCTATCGCAAGTACGAGTTTAAAGTATCTAGTTCAATAATATTTTTCATTTTCTTGTTTCAGATGAATTTAGGAGGACCAATCTTGGTCACCGCATTTCACCTTTTTTTCACAGCGCTCTATAAAAAATGCTGTATCTACCTTTATATTAAATTTATTTTAATAAAAAAAACTAAACATACTCTTGAATGTGTATATTTTTAGGTATAAAAACCCTCATTTAAAAATATCCCTTGGGTTTCCGTAAAAAAATTCACAAACATGACCATTTTTTTCGGCCTCTGGGTATATAGTCCCCCTTAAGCTGAATTGCAAAAATAAATGATTTTTTCATGGTGAATGATGAAAGTCTGACTTCCATACAAGAAACCTGTTCTATCACAAATGTTCTCACCATTGATTTATGAGAAGTGATTTAAGGATATCTTCACAGAATACTTATTCCTTTCTTTCCGCGGCCTGATGACGTCATACTTTTTTGTTTATTATTATCTGCAAGGCTATGAACCAGCCTATTCTGGCGTATGTATTTTTTACAGTAGAACTTTTACTCAGCGATAAATATTCCATTTATCAAATTTGCAGTTTCGTGGATTAAGCGCTTTTTTCGATTGATTTTTTTTTAATTTTTATTGTACGAGCTCTAAATATTAACCTCAACTTTCGTACATGATCTTTTCTCTTGGCAACTACGTAGACTCAGCAAGTAATAATTCCATGCAACGCTGATGTATTTTGTATAAATGGCTTTTTCAACCACTGCAAAAACTGCGATTGTAATGTTTTCACATCAAAATATTTTTATAGTTTTATCAATGAATAAAAAAAACATTGAATGTCACGGTAATTCATGAAACTTGAAAATTTTTAATTTTCATGTTGAAAAATTCGAATGATTACACTATGTAACAAATATAAAAAATTTCTCAGTCCTTGGGATGTAATTGTTATTTCCTAGTCTGTTATGTCTTAAAAGTATGGAAACCACTCAATATTCCTCGGAAACTTTGCTTTTGTGACCAGGACAATGTGATTCATTAAAATATGCTAAAATTATGAGAAAAACGTGTTTGAGTCTTTCACTACAGAGAAAATCATACAGAACAGCACATATAAATCAAAACTAGATTTTATTAAAACTTTAGAAAACCAAAAACATAAAAGTAAATCAGAAGCGGGTGGTTTTTCGACATTTGCGTTTATACTGCGAGTCACTTTCTCTAATCAATCCCCAAATGTAATCTCCCATCATGTTCTCATTGTATTGTCCTTGGTATCGCCGCTCAAATTCCATTATATCCTGATGGAAGCGTTCGCCTTGCTCCTCTAAATATGCTCCCATGTTCTCCTTGAATTTGTCAAGATGTGCATCTAGAATATGGAGTTTGAGAGACATCCTGCAGCCCATTTTGCCGTAGTTCTCCACCAGACTTTCGACCAGCTCCACGTAGTTTGCGGCTTTGTGATTGCCTAGGAATCCCTGTACCACTGACATAAAACTCATCCAAGCAGCTTTCTCAACACGAGTGAGCTTCTTGGGGAATTCCTCACACTCGAAGATTTTCTTTATTTGTGGTCCAACGAAGATACCGGCTGTAACTTTCGCCTCAGAGAGCTTAGGGAACAAGTCTTGTAGGTACTTGAACGCTGAAGAATTTTTGTCGAGAGCTTTGACGAATTGCTTTATAAGACCCAGTTTGATGTGGAGTGGTGGCATCAGTACCTTCTGGGGGTCCACCAAGGGCTCCCACTTGACGTTGTTCCTCCCCACTGTGAATTCAGTTCGTTGTGGCCATTCACGCTTACTGTAGTGTGCACTGTCGTTCCTGCTGTCCCACAGGCAAAGAAAGCAAGGAAACTTGGTGTAACCGCCTTGCAGGCCCATTAAGAATGCCACTATTTTGAAATCTCCGATCACTTCCCAGCCATATTGCTCATACTTCAATGCGTTCAGCACTTTCTTGACATTGTCGTAGTTCTCTTTGAGAGATACTGAATGCGCCAGAGGAAGAGACGGATATTTGTTGCCATTGTGAAGCAACACGGCTTTGAGACTCTTGCATGAGCTGTCAATGAAGAGGCGCCACTCTTTGGGTTCGAAATCAATTCCGATTTCCTCGAACAGACCGGTCACGTCGTGGCAGAGCCCATCTTTGCTGATGAAGAAGTTGGAAAAAAGTTCGTGACGCTTCCTCTGACATGAGACTTTAACACTAGGATCCAGCAAATTCCACTGCATCAGTCTGGACGTCAAAAGTTCAGCATTGGACTTGGTGAGACCAAGATCTCTGATCAAATCATTCATGTCCTTTTGGTTGGGATAGTATGGGTTTTTGTTATCAGATAGTAAATTAAATCCTTCACCTTCATTGTCTTCTTCACTCTTGGAATCAGGGCTCTCACAGGAAGACACCTGCTCTTTCTCTGGAGGAGTAGGAACGGGGAGGCCAGAGCTGTGTGGAACTGGAGTCATGGATGAAGGAATGTCAGGATACATGATTTGACTTGCTTTTTTGCCTGTCCGACGTTTGGAAGGGTCCACCATGCAGAAGAAGCAGTTGCTTGAATGGTCAGTGGGTTCTCTCCAAACTCTTGGCACAGCAAACTTCATAGCTCTCTTTTCCCCTCTGTACCATCCTGAAAAAAAAAAAGTTAGAAAAGAAAAGTACCGTCTAATAAAAAAGTTAAAAGAAACATTTATTTTACCCATAACAAAGCAATATAGTTTTAAAATGTCTTACCTTCCAAAGTCCTTTTGCAGTTTTCACAGGCGAAATGAGGTGCCCAGGATTTGTCTTGATCACCCACAGGCATGCCGAAATAAGCATTGTAAGCTTCGCACATTTTAAAACCTGTTTCCAAGGAGTACTTATTCGCTCTTGTTTTGATAAAATATCCACAGACGTAACAAAATGCATCTGCAGGATACTTGCAGCCTCGTGAAGCCATGTTTGAACGAATTTATCTGTAATAAAATGAGAAACAACTCTCAATAAATCACAAAAATGATGCAAAATTTATTGCGACGACTTTGTTGTTTTAACACACACGAAACGAAATCACAAACTGACGGTGGAAAAAAATAAAACGACAACGACAAGTTGTATGCGCTCGTGTATCAGTTTTCAACAAACAAACATAAAAATAAACGCAGATAAGCGCTGCCATGGTCACAAAAGCAAAGTTATCTTGCGACAATAGCTGTTTTCTATACTTCTGGGACCTAACTGACTAGGAAATAACAATTACAACCCAAGGACAAAAATCTTGTTACATAGTGTTATTAAGTAATTGAAGTGACCTGTTTACTTTAGTGAGCGTAAGAATATTCATTAATAAATAATCAGTTTATGGTATATTATAGTACATTTATATTATCGTGCCATGAGATATCTGCATATCTGTTTATATATCATCAGTCTTATCTTTGCATCTTTGTATCTCTGTAGCTAGGTACTTGATATTACACTCTATGACTGACAGTTCTGCTCGACAGCTGTTTTTGGAATCTTCTTTTGTACTCATTCACATTGCTTGTCTCTGATAAATGTTTGCCAAGGTGAACACGAACGTAAATATTTGGGTACAAATTACAATTGCTTCTTATTTAATGATGTTTTCATTCAGAAGTGCTGAGTTTGGATACTTAGACGAGGTTTAATGAACTTGTTCAGCCTTGGCTAGAGCTTGTCATTTAAGCAGCGCGCAGAGAACTTTTCGTGTTCCAAATGGAATCAACAAATATTCGTTTCCGCATTTTAAGCATAATTGTATTGCTTACAATTATTTCGTAAAAATCTTGAATATATCGTATATGGTAGAGTAACGTTAACGATTCATAAACAATGTTGAAGCGATTAATATCAAACAATTGTAAACAAACCGAAGCATTGGCTCACTCTCTCTCTCCACCCCTAAAAGGCTTAACGTTGAAAGAAAATAAAGCAAAATATAAGCTTTATTGCGCAATTAGTTCGTTTGAATCCATTAAAAATTCCATATTCGATTGACATTTGCTATCGAATGCATGCGATTATGTGTTGGTTTAAATGCTTCTATAAGTGAAGTGTTTCCATAAAAGTCTTGATTTCTTGCTAGTGCCAATTTTTAATTCAAGCCTAAGTGAAATTTATTTGAACACACAAATTAACATGCATACAGCTCTAAGTCTCTGCAAGTTTTTAATATTTTTATTATAAATAATTGATACCTACCTCATTCACATATAAGGGGAAGTTATTTCTTAATGGATGTGGGCTTGTATTTACATGTCATATGACCAGATAGCAGTGAGAGTTTTTTCAATTGTTATGTTTCAGCAGTTGTCAAAGCTGCCAATGACATCTAAAAAAAAAAAAAAATAAATAACTGGCCATTTCAGCCCTTGAAAGGACTTTGACCTAGCTTCTTATGATCAATTGTGTTGTGCGTGTTATCAAGGTTGTACACAATTGACCGAGAACCAGACCTATATGTTTAACGCCGACTCCGAACGGCGATGAACGGAATGTTTTTGTTCTCAAGAATACTCTCTGAGGTTTGCCATTGTCTGCAGAGAGGTGGCGGCCGTACAGAAAAAGTATTTTAATTTAAAAAATTTTCTGTCGCTGCTGGGGTTCGAACCTGGGTGTTAGCGTTATTTAGATATACTCTAACCACTGTGCATAAAACCAACTTAACTGGTTTCATTTCTCACATACCTACTTTATTAATTATTTAAAATTTACTCATTTTCTATACTCAATCTAATGTACATAAATATTTTAAGGTCCGTTAAAACTTATACTCTTTTTATTCTATTTATATCTTTGTAAGCTATATAAATGAACAGTTACTAAAGTGTGCAGCTATGTGCATTCTTGTTAAACAACTTTAAACTCACTTCTCTGCGAACAGTCAAAAAATAAAGAACAACAGCCGTGCTGCTTAAAATCAAACAATTAAAACATCATTTTTTTTCTTAATTTAAATAGTCTAGGAAAAGTCAACAACTCAAGACAACAAAAGCCTCATACACAACATTTGGTGCCGAAACCCGGGAAGTTTCCCAAACTTAAATTATTACAATTGTTTAAAGCGCTTTTAACTTAGATAATCGCCGACTTGGCTGTAATTTTGGACATCGATTGCGCAACATCTTTGGACAAGTGCTGCGTAAAGGAACTTGATTTAGACATTTGGTAAAAAAAATAAAAAAAAAAAAACTCCGCTTTAACAACGGATTTGGATTTGTAACGTATGTATGCATTTTTTGTTCATTAAAATAAAATGGAAAAAATTAATCACCGAATTGAAGATCAAAGAATCATGTTAAGTGAACTTGAGCGCATGGCGCTGAACTTTGATAGCAAGCCCAGATCTGAAAAAACACGCGGTTTAGTTCAGAGTCTCTTGGATGAAATAGAAATATGCTTTACTGAATTTAAAGAAAATCATACCCAGCTATTTGACTTTATTCGGGATAACTCTATTAATGCTATTGATGTGCCTTATTTGACAGAAAAGGTGTATTATACGTTTCGCGATAAATATTTTACATTCAAGGCCAACTTGCTTGACTTGCTCATGGAATCAAACGGTCCAACTTCGCTAGAATTTCACTCGAGCACCTTTGCAGCTCCGTCAC
Organism: Pherbina coryleti; assembly: GCA_943735915.1. Taxonomy (NCBI): domain Eukaryota; kingdom Metazoa; phylum Arthropoda; class Insecta; order Diptera; family Sciomyzidae; genus Pherbina; species Pherbina coryleti. The sequence continues at coordinate 71,684,198 of OX030951.1, forward strand.
ACAGCCGCAATGAAAGCCTATTTTCAACCGTTCGTTTACCTAAGATCGATATTCCGACATTTTCTGGTGATTATCTTGCTTGGATATCGTATAAAGACATGTTCACTTCGGTTATTCACAATAATAATGATCTCACTAAAGTCCAAAAATACTACTACCTAAAAGGTTCATGCAAAGATACACCACTTGACATCGTTAATGAGTACCCGGCTTCTGACGCAAGCTATGAGCTTGCTTGGAACGCTTTAAATCTAAGGTATCATAATAAGCGAAAAATTGTCGATACAGTTTTATGTAAGCTTTTTTCGATTGTACCTTCGAATGGCACTGCCGAGTGCATTCAACAAATTTTAGATACCACTCGCAATTGCCTTGCTCTTTTGCGTACACTTGACATAAACACAGATAGCTGGGATGCTATTCTGATCTATATGACTGTCAATAAGCTCGACGCTCAAACTAGGAAGGAGTGGGAACAATCGCTTAAGGCATCGATTGAAATCCCAAAAATTAAAAATCTCTTTGAATTTCTCGAAACTACTTTTCGTACACTTGAGACCATTCATGGTAAAAATTATTCATTTTCAATGGAATCAAAACCCAAGCCTTTTACTAATACTTCACGAAATGCTTTTCGTCGAAATGTACATATTACTACTGCCATTGCTGCTGATTCAAATTGCCCTTGCTGCGATAAGCGCCATTTACTCTATAAATGTTTCAAATTCGCCTCATTGTCTTCTGCTGCTAAACGCGATTTGTTGAAATCAAAGAAGATTTGTCATAACTGCCTTAACATTGGCCATTTCGCCAATAATTGTCGCTTAAATGCTCGCTGCCAAATCTGCCAAAAGCAACATCACACTATCGTCCACAACGAGTTTTCAAATCAATCGTTAAACGCTCACACCGAGTGCACTACTCCAACAGAGAATGCTTCTGCTGTGGTAACATTACCCAATACTTCGACGCCTGCCACGAGCACCGCAGGAGCGAATTTAGCTTGTAATTTCAATACTCTAGCGATGCCACAAGTCTTACTCGCTACAATACGTGTTATTGTAACAACTCCAAATGGTAAATATTGCTTAAGAGCGCTACTCGACCAAGGTGCGCAAGCTTCACTCATTACCGAAGACGCAGTGCAAACGCTACAGCTGCAGAAATTAAATACGCTTGCTGTAATAAATGGTGTAGGAGGAAAAGCATCTTGCACTATTCGCAAATATGTCAATTTGTCTCTTTTATCATCAAATGAAAGTGACTTTCAACTGCAGTGCGGTGCATTAGTTCTACCGTCGCTTACAGCTTACCAGCCGGTGCATGTCGACAAAAGTGCACTCCCTAATCTAACGCAATACGCCCTTGCTGATCCATATTTTAATGAGAGTGGCAACATTGATTTGCTGCTTGGCGGAGATGTGTATGGAGACATCGTATTACCAAATCATAAGAAATTTGATAAAGGCATATTTTTACAACTTACACACTTCGGGTGGATCGTGTCAGGCCCAACATCGGAAATCGCATATGATATAACCTTAAATGTGAATTTGTGTTCTCTCGATGACCAACTTCGTTCTTTTTGGGAACAAGAAGAGCTTTGCGAGAAAAGACAACTGACAAAAGAAGAAACTGCGTGTGAAGAGTATTTTAAAAGCACTTGTACTCGCGATAAATCTGGGCGGTACACTGTTGCATTACCATTTTTATCAGCATTAAGTAATTTACCTATGCCTACATTCAGTCATACTGACTATAGCGCTCTGCGGCGGCTAAAACAAATTGAGTCGAAATTCGAAAGGAAACCAGCTCTACGTGAAGCTTACCGGAACTTTATGACAGAATATGAACAATTGGGTCATATGCAAAAAATAGGTTCATATCCTCACGACTTAACAAAGCATTGTAATTTTCTGCCACATCACGGTGTAATACGCGAAAGTAGTACCACGACGAAGTTACGAGTCGTATTTGATGGAAGTAGCAAACGGCCCCCTCAACAGTCTCTTAACGATGAACTCTCGGCGGGCCCAGCCCTTCAAACCGAACTTCCAACAATAATAACACGCTGGCGACGCTTCCAAATCGGATTTCGCTCAGACTTGGAAAAAATGTTTCGCCAAATTCGTGTGATTGAAGAACACCAGAAATACCAGCAGATATTATGGCGTGACTCGGTGACCGATGATATTTCTATCTATAAATTATGTACTGTAACGTACGGAACTACTTCAGCTCCATACCTGTCTATTCGAGTGTTACAGCAACTTGCTGGCGAGGAAGAAGCCAATTACCCTGAAGCTTGTAAAGTTTTGCAAGCCGACACGTATGTGGATGACGTAATTTCTGGTGCTGATACTTATGTCGAAGCTCTATGCTTGCAACAACAACTTAGTAAATTATTGCATGCGGGTGGCTTTAATCTAAGAAAGTGGACATCAAACTCCATGGATTTACTAAATGCTATACCGGAAGAGTATCGCGAAATCTCCAATGTATTTAAGATAAGTGATAAAAATGTTGTAAAGGCACTTGGTCTTGAATGGGATACTGTGAGTGATACATTTTCATTTAAAATTAATTATGACAAAGAACGAGCTATCACAAAAAGCAGCCTTTTATCCGACGCTGCAAAGTTGTACGATCCATTAGGTTGGTTAGCACCTACAACAATACAAGCGAAAATTATGTTTCAAAATTTGTGGCTACTGGGAGTAGATTGGCAGGACGCATTACCTGAAGATTTAGGCAGTAAATGGGTAAGTTATCGCCATAATCTTAAAATATTGGAGAACATAAAAATTCCACGCTGGATTGGAGCAAACAAGTTGAGCTGCCTTGAAATACATGGTTTTTGCGACGCGTCCCAGTCGGCATACGCAGCAGCAGCGTACGTGAAAGTAGTTGATAATATGGGCAGAGGACAGGTAACATTACTCCAATCAAAAACAAAGGTCGCTCCTCTCAAAACTGTGACAGTACCGAGGCTTGAGCTGTGTGGAGCTACTTTACTCGTAAAGCTAATTGACAAAATTCGTTCTCAGCTGGATCGAGAAATAATTCAAACTATTTATTGGACTGATAGTACAACAGTACTTTCGTGGATACGTGGTCAGTCATCAAAGTGGTCGGTCTACGTCGGCAATCGAGTATCAGAAATACAACGCCGCTCAAGTGCAGATCAATGGCGCTACATATCTACGCTCGAAAACCCCGCAGACTGCGCGTCGCGCGGCATCTCCTCAGAAGAACTTCTGAATCATCACTTATGGTGGACGGGACCAACGTGGTTGGGTCAGCCTTCGGAGACATGGCCGGAACAGCCAAAAATTAATTTCAGTACCAGCGTTGATCTACGACAATCCAAAATAGACATACATACCACAACAACTCAAACTACCGAGTATCCAGAAATCTTAACAAAATATTCCTCTCTGAACAAAATAGTGCGCGTAATAGCATATATCTTTAGATTTAACCACAATGCATCGCAACAACTGCGACAACAACAAACCACCAACGCAAAAACAACTGGATTTCTTCAAACGCGTGAGATAAACCATGCTCTTCAACGGCTAATTAAAATATCTCAACAAATCGACTTTCAGCAAGAGATAGCTGAACTACAACAGCAAAACAACATTCATACTAGTAGCAACATTTCTAATCTTTGTCCATTTCTAGATAACGCAGGTGTCTTAAGAGTTGGTGGGCGTATACAAAATTCAAATTTTGGCTTTTCTCGAAAGCACCCAATTCTACTTAAAAAGAAAAATCCACTATCACTTCTTATTTTTGCAGATGCTCATGTGAAAACATTGCACGGTGGCTTGCAGTTAATGCAGTCGTATGTCGCTCGGGAGTACTGGATTCTCTCAGGACGCAACTTGGCGAAGAGTGTTCAGAAGCGTTGTATCGTTTGTTTTAAATACAACGCTACTGTATCGCAGCAGCTAATGGGTAACCTGCCAAATGTTCGAGTGCAGCCAGCGCGAGCGTTCAAGCACAGTGGTGTTGACTATGCTGGACCGATCACAATAAAACAGTCTACTGCGCGCAACACAGTTACAACAAAGGGGTATATTTGCCTTTTCATATGCATGGTGACAAAAGCTTTGCACCTTGAAGCCGTGACGAGCCTTTCAACGGAATCTTTCATCGCTGCCTTTAGACGCTTTACATCACGGCGCGGCATATGTACTGATTTGTATTCAGACTGTGGCACAAACTTCATTGGAGCCAACAAAGAACTTCAGGTGCTTAATAACCGCAGTCAATCATCACTGCCACAAGAAATTATCGAAATTCTAGCAAATAGCGGTACGCAGTGGCACTTCATACCACCAGCTTCACCAAACTTCGGTGGCCTTTGGGAGGCAGGCGTGAAATCAACGAAGCATCACCTTCGGCGCATCATGCAAAATCGGATTTTAACTTTCGAAGAACTAAGCACTCTGTTGGCACAAATAGAAGGCTGTCTTAATTCGAGGCCTCTTTGTCCACTCTCTACTGACCCATCAGATTGCACTGCACTCACTCCATCCCATTTCCTCATTGGTGAGCCGACGCTATGTGTACCAGAAGAAGATCTGCTCGATTGCAACATAGATCGCCTCAAACGATGGAAAGTAGTTGAGAAGTTAAAGCAACAGTATTGGAGGCGCTGGGCGAACGAGTATCTTTGCCGCCTTCAAGCCAGACCGAAGTGGTTAAAGATGCACAGAAATGCTCAAGTGGGGGATTTAGTACTTATAGTCGATGAGCGCTGTCCACCAGGACATTGGCCACTAGCACGTGTACAACAAACGCACCCTGGTCCAGATGGGTGTGTAAGAGTGGTCACTTTAGCTTGCAATGGCAAGAGCGTTAAGCGACCAGTATCTAAGATTGCATTTTTACCGATGAACGATGTAACACAAGGTTTAAATCATGAATCTGACCAGCCGATAGCTGTGAGCAGAGGCACAGCTAGGTCAACTTGGCGACCGAACCAACCTACCTCCAACGGGTCAGATGAAGACATCACACCATGATACGGGTTAAGAACTGTCGTTCTTTGTGGGGGAGAATGTTAGCGTTATTTAGATATACTCTAACCACTGTGCATAAAACCAACTTAACTGGTTTCATTTCTCACATACCTACTTTATTAATTATTTAAAATTTACTCATTTTCTATACTCAATCTAATGTACATAAATATTTTAAGGTCCGTTAAAACTTATACTCTTTTTATTCTATTTATATCTTTGTAAGCTATATAAATGAACAGTTACTAAAGTGTGCAGCTATGTGCATTCTTGTTAAACAACTTTAAACTCACTTCTCTGCGAACAGTCAAAAAATAAAGAACAACAGCCGTGCTGCTTAAAATCAAACAATTAAAACATCATTTTTTTTCTTAATTTAAATAGTCTAGGAAAAGTCAACAACTCAAGACAACAAAAGCCTCATACACAACACTGGGTCTCCAGGTTCGTTGACATAGCGGCCACGCACTTTAACCAACTACGCCACGGACGCCACCAAATCGTCAAAATATTCAGTAAATTTTGCAATTTTATCATGCACCGGCTCAGTTGTAAATAATCAACTGAAATGGTTTTAATACGCAGTTAATCCATCGCACCGTGGAAAAGTTTGAGCATGAGTACACTCCTTTGGATCTTAAGCCACTAACCAGACAGATATTGGTGTAAAGAGAAGAAAAAATAGCCGCCAGTGTCGAAGAAGACCCAGAAATGACGATTCCGCGCCGATTAGCTTAATTGGGCATCACAAGAGAGTCAATCAGGCTTATTTTGCGATTGGATTTGGGCCTACATCCGTATAAGATTGTGCTGATACAAGAATTAAAGCCAGATTACCATAAATAACCATGAATTTGCTAATAGGGCATTGGAAATGTCAGCGGGATATTCGGATTTTGGCCGAAAAATTATCTTCTCGGGCGAGGTCATTTTTTGGCGGAGCGGCTATGTCAACGAGCAAAATTGCCATTATTGGAGCGACCACAATCTACAAGTATTCGACCGAAAATGTATGATGTATCCACATCCACATACATAAATGTGTAATGTATCCACAAATATTGACTGTTTGGTGCTACTTATAGCACTGCTGCGTCATTAGACCTTACTTCTTTCGAAATGCGGAAAGAGACACCGTTACCGTCAATGGTCGTCGGTATAGAGACATGTTAACCGACTTTCTGTGGCCAGAGCTCGACAACATCGATATCTTCGAGCTGTGGTTCCAACAAGACGGCGCTACATGCCATACAAGCTTGAATGGTGAATGAGAAATTTGGCGATGAGATCATTTCATGGCGAGCATTCATTGGCTGCCGTGATCATGGAACTTAACACCCCTGGATTATTTTCTCTTGCGCTACGTCAAGTTTTAAATCTACATTAACAAGTCAACCACTTTGGACGAGCTCGAGGGCAACATTCGAGATGCTATTCCCAAAATAACATCGCACATATTGGACCGAGTCATAAAAAAATTGAACTAGCCGCTTGAAGCACTACTAGCGAATCCGAGTTGGCCATTTAAATGATGTGCAAGATAATGGCATGAATACCATAAAATCCTTGCCTTAGATGCCTTAATATTTGATGAAAGCCTGAAGGAGGAAGGATAATTTCCAAGTTCGAAGAAAAACAGATTTTTGCAATTTTTTTCTTTCAGTTCTGAGTGAATATAATTTCTAAATTTTTTGTACACATTAAAGAGCTATCTTTGGAGAGTATTTAGGAATTTTAATATAAAAAATATTAATTACACTGTACGACACCAAAAAATAACTGAAAAAACTCCAATGGTTTCTGATAGAAATTGGTCCACAGAACATATCGTTCAAGGAGTTTTTCTAGATTACCTCAAATAACCGATCTTCTAAAGTGCCATTATACTATGTGACTTGTTGGGGCCATTGTTAATTTTCCTTCAAATTTTGATTAAAGACCTTCAGTAAAATTGCAAATTTAATCTCCTTTAAAATAGGGAAATATTATTGTCCCCTAAGAGTTTTTTCAGGATCACATTTTATACTATGGCGATCTTCGAGAGAAGAGCAGGTTTTTTTTGTATTATAATGTTTTGCGATGTTATATGAAAGAAGATGATGAACATTTTGTTTCTAGAAGTAATGAAAATGATATCGCCCAGAATTTCGGAGATGTACTACTTATTTTTTTTAATTTAAAGGGTTTTTGACCCACCTGTGTGAACATTAGGAGCAATAATACTTCCCAATTTTAAAGGTCATTAAATTTTCATGAGTTTTTCTGAAGGTCTTAAGTTAAAATTTTACTTAGTTCAGGCGTTTAAGGAAATTAACTATGGCCCTATAGGGTCATTCTTTTACAAACCGCACGGATTTAGGGGAAAAAAAAAACCTTGACTTCTTCAATTGTGATAATTTTTTTTCCTGCATCTTTGAACAAATTAAGTTGACACGTATTTCAGGATTTTAGTCAAAAAATGTTTTTTCTTTAAAAAATTCACATTTTAATTTTTGATAATTTGCTGCACTTTCTCCGATCCCATTAATTGAAAATTAATTATCTCCACTTGTACTTATCCGATTGATGTAATTTTTTTTTTTATTTTACACTTAATTGCTTTAGCTTTCTGTTTAAGAAAAGTTATTTTTACAAACAAATTAAAAAATAATTACAATTTAGTTTGGTATTTTTGAATAAGTTCTTACATACCATTAACCCATTTTAAATTAATTTAAATATATATCATTTTGTTCCTTATTTTGTTACCTACAAAAATCTTTTTACAAAACAATGGAATCTCTCTTGGATCGAAAAATAATAAATATTTACGAGCGAAAGTCACGCAGCGCGCTTTACGTCAAAAAGCATATGAGCGCAAATTACTGTTCGGCAAGCAAATATTTCAAACGTGTCTGAACTTGCAGTCCACACGCTGCAGTGAGAATCATAAATTTTTCAGTTTGATTGTCGATATCGTAGCGTGCCATACCTCAGGACATAATTTTTTTAAGTTAAAGTTTGCCAAAAAAGTGAAGTATTGATAAGATGCCCAAATCATCCAAGATTTCGAGCGCTTCGAAAATTCAAAGAGAGCGATGTTTTAATCCTTTCGATCTTTCTTACCATCGAAAGCGGGAGAACCTTCGGCGAGTTTTGAAGGAACATTTAGTAGCTCTCAATTTATCGGTAACGGATGAGTCTCTTCAACAAGAAATCTGCAGTAATTGCCGTTTAAAAAATGTTAAATTAAACAAGACTCCAAAAAAAAGGTAAATTTAACTGTAAAAATAATAGTTTTAGTGCTGAATAATGCAATGCGAGTGCTGAAAACTCTTAAAAAGAAAAATTATCTATTAAAAGACAGGGTTACTGATTTACAAGTAAATTATATTTTTGCAGAATGAGAATGTTCATGATTATGATTTTGATGAGTGGGAAAATGATGACTGATGAATGAGGGCTGCAACCATCAAAGGAACTTTGAAATTTCATTGCTTTATACCTGTTGGAAAATATAAAGTGCAATTTTTCCTTGCAAAAAGACAATACTTCTGTTGAAGTTAAAGTCGTGAAATAAAATGTATATTTATTATTTTTTAGATTTACTTTTTATATAATCATCAAAATTTACATGTTCTTATGATAAGTTAATAATAAAATTAATTAAAATTTACTTTGTTTCTTTTATTTTTCTGCTGCAACATAACACTCTATACTATTCAATAAATATTCCCTGGTTTCAAAATATTATATTAATTTTAGATTTTCTTATGAGCTTGCCATTGTACCATTTACTTTAGTAACCGTAATCATTTTGCTCTTTTGAAAAAGGTTGCGGGCGTTTGAGATCTCTGAAGCACGTCGAGGGCGTTGCGTGACTTTCGCTCGTAAATATTTAATATTTTTCGATCCAAGAGAGACTCCATTGTTTTGTAAAAAGATTTTTGTACGTAACAAAATACGGAACAAAATGGTATATATTTAAATTAATTTTAAATGGGTTAATGGTATGTAAGAACTTATTCAAAAATACCAAAATATTGTAAAAATAACTTTTTTTAAATAGAATCCGAAAGCTAATGCAATTAAGTGTAAAATAAAAAAAAAATTACATCAATCGGATAAGTACAAGTGGAGATAATTAATTTACATTAAATATTATCGAAGGAAATCCAGCAAATTATCAAAAATTAAAATGTTAATTTTTTTTCGACAAATCCTGATATATGTATTAACTATTTTTATGTATTTTAGTTATAAAAAATGTTTCGACCAATTCTAAAATGTCAAGGTAAATTAGGTGTGCGATTTGTAAAAGAATGACCCTATAGTAAGAAATGTAACCTTGACAAAATCGGTTATTTAAGCTACCCCAGAAAAATATCTTGGACGATATGTTGTATGGACCAATAGCTATCAGACACCACAGGAATTTTTGCAGTTATTTAAAATAACCCTTAAATTTTCACATAATGTTATTTATCCCGTGATGGCGGTGGATCGGAGGCGCTTAAACAAAAAATTATTGCGGCGTGCGTTAATCCCCCTGCAACTCTTCGTATTTTTACGTACTCCGTAACACGTATTCTTAATTCTTTCATTCTCTCATTCCTAACTTGTTAAAAACATTAGTAAATCTAAGCACTCCACGCTCTATATTTTCTTCGCTTATGTATGAATAATATTGATTGGGGATATCTTAGCAATGTTACACCAAAGATAACAATTTAAAAATATTTACTCAAGTTCTATAAGTAAACAACATTATTTTTCTGCCACATCTTCGTTCTGCCCAGTAAAAAAAAAAATTGTATGCTCCAAAAACTTAAGAGGGGGTTGGCTGATAAGCAAGCTTTCGTTAAAAGCTTTTTATAATTAAAAAATTTTTAATTATCTATCAACAGCGTTCTTCGAAAAAAAAAATTAAAAATAAAAGAACTGATAAGACTCACAACTTGGGGAACTCATTCATTATCGTAAATAAACATTAAAGAAAAACAAACCACAAGAACAATATTTGGAAAAATTTAAACAAATGGTACCTTAACCACATAATTAATTTTAGACTAATGTTAAAGAATTATAACTAATGAATTTTTCTATACTTTCATCAAATTGAATGCTTAAATAAGTCTTTTAACATTTATTTTATTTTAAAATTTTTTAGATCGTCTCCGAATCTGAGATTCTGCGTGCACAGGAACACAAAGATGACATCGATACACGACAAAATCATCAGCTGCATTTTTTGCAACGCTTCAAGAGTGCATCGATTGGAAATCTTATCGATATTCCCACTGAAGAGGATAAAAAATCGATAACGGAGCGTATGCGAAACAAATGTAAGTGTAGCAAAAAATTTCCCAACAAAATAATGCTTGACGAGTACATGAAATTCAATTCTTTCCCGTTTTTGTTGAAACTCACAAGGCTGTCTGCTTTTAATGGCTGTCAAACATAAACCATATAACGCAGCTTGATCAAAATTTGACAGTTGTCTATGAACAAATGGTAGCTGACAGAAACAATGTTGCATTTAAATTTACTGAGTTTTCAAATCGCCCTCGTTGACCAGATTCTTCAAACAAATAAATTTTATAAAATAATTATTCTTGAATAAAATTGAATTTGAATGAGTTTTTCAGAAAATTCAATTCAGTAATTTTTTTTATTTGATTTTGCAAATTGAACCCTTTTTCAACTCCTGTTTTAGTCACTTCAAAGGGTTGTAGCTTTTAACAAAGAGCAGCATTTTAACAATTTTACCAATGAAATGTCAATATATCTCAATTTTATTTACGGAAAGTTTCTTTACTTTTTCGCGCACGGCCTTTTCGGCGTGAGTTTACGGCGCAAATTTAAATAATTCTTAAAACGTATACACAGCACAATAAATAAATGGGGCACTTATCTTATATGGATTAGATAATTTGTCAAAATTATGTTTACAATAACGAAAAATATTTTTAAGAAGATACATTGGCAATTCCTAAATCTTTTAACATTTGGGTGTAAAGAAAATGGAGAAAATGTTATGGCACATCAATTGGATTTTGAATTCTCAACAACAAGTAGCCCATCAAAATAACAATTCTGAAATCGAATATAAATTTTAGCCGCGGCGATAGGGCGGATTTTATTTTTTTTTGTTGTTTTTACCCTATGGCATGAGAACTAGTGCGCTTGTTCTCTACTTTGCACACTTCTCAATATCAAGTAGGTTTAAAATCAAACCAATCTCAGTTATTTTTCGCAAAATTGTTGGTAAACATTAACATAAATGCCTATTTTTATCATAACAACATTAAAAAGTCGAAATTAGTTTCACATTTGCTATTTACTGTACTATATATCGTCGCTCGTGTGACAAACTGACGTAACTAACATTTTTTGCGAAATTGTGTTTTAGATGCCAATATAACAGGTCATTCAATAAGTCCGTAGGATAAGTAAGAAAAAAACAAAATTTTGATAAAACTCGATTATATTATTCAACATAGTTGCCTTTGAAAGCGAACGAGTATAGCGAATTTCCAACTTTTCGATACCACTTTTATAGTACGATTTCTCTTTATCGTCAAAATAGGCCTCAGTTTCAGCAATTACTTCATCATTGAATCACTTGAATTTCTTTCCAGAAAGCATTCTCTTGAGATCTGAAAACAGGTTAAAAGTCTCTGGGGGTCAAATCTGGAGAATACGGTGGGTGGGTAAGCAATTCGGAGCCCAATTCATTCAATTTTGCCACAGTAATAGTCGCTTTTGATGGTGGTTCCTTTTTGGAGATAGTCGATGAATATTATTCTTTTCGCATCCCAGAATACAGACGCCATCACCTTACAGGCCGACGTTGGGTCTTTGCTCGCTTTGGATTCGGTTCGTCGACTGCTGTCCACTCAGGTGACTGTCTTTTGGATTCTGGTGTGTAATAGTGAAGCCATGTTTCATCCATTGTCACATATCGACGATAGAATTCGATTTTATTGCGGTTTAACAGCTCCAAACACTCCTCTGAAGCATCAATTCGTTGTGGCTTTGAGTCATATCTAATGTATTACATATAAAAACACAGAAGCAAAATGTAAAAAAGTGCTCTACTGAACAATCAACCTTATTGGTGAAAGAATTTTTCAAGAACCCTACAAATTTTTTTACTACATTACTGTCAAGCGTAAGTCTGACGGATATTCTACGTTCATTTTTTAAGGTAACGTTATTTCTTCAAATATGCAAGAGATTTGCAATCTTTACGCAGATAATTTTAAAGAGGTTTCCTGTGTATCTATAAACAATACTTACAATCCCCCTCACTATTCAAAGACACCACCTACAATTAAGGAGGAGATATCTAAAGCAATAAAGGAATTTGATCGAAATTAAGGGCCAGGCCCAGATTTTATACTCCCAAGCTTACTAGTGCAATGTTTAGACCCACTGATCATACAATTTTTTATAATCTTTAATAAATCTATTTTCCATGGCGCTTTTCCATCGTATTGGAAAACATCATACCTCACACCGATATATAAAAATGGCAACAAAAGATCGGTTCAAAATCATAAAGGTCCCAAAATTGTTCGAAAAAATTATATCATAGGTGAAAAACTATCATGTATTATAAACCCTCTCAATGAACAGCAATATAGTTTCCGTAATGGTAGATCAACTACCACGACTATCCCAGGATAATTGCTCATTCGTAACGTTTCAAAGTACCTTATCTAAACATATTTTAGTTACTTCCGGCGTACCACAAAGTACATAGTACCTTGGTCCACTTCTCTTTCATATTTTTATCTCAGACCTATCTGATAAACTATGCAATATCCGATATCTAATGTATGCAGACGACCTAAAAATGTACTATAACTATCATTAAATCGGAAACAGATATAATTCAGTTTCAGTCGAAACTGTTATCTCTTCAGCACTGGTGCAATCAAAATAAGCTTTACCATAATGTTAACAAATGCCACATAATAACCTTCTCCCACTAAAATTTAGTAACAGTTACTTACTCAATAACATTTAACTTAATAGAGTCAATTATATTGTTGAACTTGGATTAGTCTTGGACAATAAGTTCATCAGTTTATAAAGCGACGTGCAAAAGAGTTGAACATGGATGCATTATTTGGAATACTGCTTTTGAATCACACAGTGAGAGGCAATTTATGGTTTTTGCACTTAGGGAAACATCCCGAGTGGAAATTTGCCTAAGGATAGAGTCAGAAAATGATCAGGAAATCCTTATTTTGATAAGGATCGGATCAGGTCAGCAGATAAGCTGCTAATTTTAAACGTGACGCACTTTTTGATAATCGTCCTGATCATTTAACCTTACTACGTAGCATTGTCAGGTTGCTATATTAAACCTGATCAGGCAACCTGAAAAGGTAGTCTAATCAGTTTGGCATAATTCACCTGATCAGGTAACCTTATCAGGAAGCCTTTTCAGTTTTGAGCACTAACCATTAGAAAATTATTTTGATTTTACTTGAAGTGAATACAAAAAAGGTAACCTGATCACAACCTGATCAGTATTTCATAAAAATGCCGTTAGTAAGGATCAGAAAAGGTTGTTATGATGTCAACCTGATGAGTATTTCATAATAGTGCCGTAAGTAAGGATCAGAAAAGGCAATCATGATGTTAACCTGATAAGAATAAAATAAGGTATATCTTATAAAAAAAGAAAAGGTTTCCTGGTATTAACCTGATCATCCATTCTTCAGGATTCCTTGAGTAATGATGAATTCAGGAAAACATGATACGCACCTGATCAGATATTAATAAGGCTTCCTTAAAAGGGCTATCCGTATCATATCCTCATCAAATTCGGATCAAAATAAGGTTTTCCTTAACTGATTTCCACTCGGGATATAACCCCCGTGATTACAATATCTTGTCACCTTTAGTCTTCTTAATTTAATGTCCTTATCATCAAAAAGAACGTTACTTAGTTCATGTTTTACCTTCTATGTTATTAACGGAATATATATAGTTGATAGTGAATATATATCAAACAAGATTAATATGAATGAGCCAATAAGATCAACAAAGTATACGCGACAATTAAATTAATATCAGCATCACACTATCTACGCAAGTAATGAGCCTATGCAGTAATATCAGCAAGTACTATTTACCTGTTGGTTACCACGAAAAAAATGTTGAAATCATAACTAACTAGATTTTTGTTGTTGTTGTTGTTGTTGTTGTTGTTGTTGTTGTTGTTGTTGATGTTGATGTTGATGTTGATGTTGATGTTAATGTTAATGTTGATGTTGATGTTGATATTGATGTTGATGTTGATGTTGATGTTGATGATGTTGATGTTGATGTTGATGTTGATGTTGATGTTGATGTTGATGTTGATATTGATGTTGATTGTCACGGATGGAGCTCGAATTTTAATGCAATACAGTAACCATTTAGCATTAAACAATTAGTATTAGCATTTATTTCTAAAAAGAACAATTTATATATGTATGTACATTAAACAGAAAATTTTAGATTTATCTTACCGCAGTTTGCACTCCAATCTGTTCTCCGTGACAAGTAAGAATGTAATAAATTTGAGTGCTGTCAGTGAAGCTTCTAAGCTATTCAAACAGTGAAATTTGAACAAACGCAAATAAAACAGAAAGAGAGAGATAGAGAGAGAAAAGTGCAAACTGCGATAGGATACCCAGTGGACGATCTGCTACACTGCAATTGATGGATTTCCCAGTGGACGTTCTGCTACATTCCCGCCTCCGTGGATCGACTCACTCGATTCACCACTATCCAAGTCAAGAACGGCCAACTTAGACACCGGACGACGTAAAATGCCTGTTTTCGTCCGCACATCTGCTCGCCTTATTACTGAATCTTTGCCACAATAAACTCGTTCAACTCTACCACGACACCACTGTTTTCTTGCCATGTTCGAATCACACACGAAGACCAGATCTCCAACTTGCAACGCTTTCGTTTTCTGACACCATTTTGTACGACGTGTCAATGTTGGCAAATACTCAGCAATCCAACGTTTCCAGAAACGATCCCTTAACTGTCGTGCAATTTGCCACTGTTTCCTCATAACGCATTGTTTTTCTAGCACATCAGCAACCCTAGGTGTTTGAGCAGTATTTGCCGAGCCCAGCAAAAAATGATTCGGGGTAAGCGGCTCTTCTTGGTCGACTGATACTGGTAGGTGAGTAAGCGGTCGCGAATTCACAACATTCTCTGCCTCTATAAGAAATGTATGAAGTGTATGTTCTCGCGGAGCGACTTCCTTTAGCGTATGCTGCAGCACCCTTTTCACACACAAAACCATTCGTTCCCAAATACCACCTTCGGACGGATTGCAAGGGCAATTAAATATCCACTCGATTCCTTTCGACGACATTTCATCTTTAAGCCGGCCACAGTCGAACACCTCATCAAACCGTTTTGCCACTTGGTCAGCACCAACAAAATTCTTGCCATTGTCGCTACGCATCCTTGCCGGGAGTCCACGACGATTTGTAAAATTTCTGATCGCCAAAATACATGCGTCGGTTGACAAGTCGTGGGCGATTTCCAAATGAATGGCTCGTATCGTGAGGCATGTGAACAAAGCCACCCACCGCTTCTCCGTGCGCCGCCCGATCGTTACAGTGAGCGGACCAAAGTAGTCCAGGCCAGTAAATGAAAATGGCCTTATAAATGGCGTCAATCGATCTTCGGGTAGCGAGCCCATGAATGGTGGAATTGGAGCGGCGCGCGTAATCTTGCACGCACTACAGCACGCAATTACCTTCCGCAAGACTTGTCTTAAACGGGGAACCCAGAATCTACGTCGAATTTCACAAATCGTTGCCTCGTGATTTTGATGCTTCATCAAGCAGTGGTGATGGATGATTACCAGTTTTGTGACCAAATGTTCTGGTGGAAGAATAATCGGACGTCTTGTACAATATGGCAGCCAGCTTGCTGCATCAATACGACCATTTACACGCAGAATATTTTCGCTATCGATGTATGGCGTTAAAGTGTATAATGAACTATCTTTATGTAGGCCTTGACCATCTACAATTCGGCTAATGTCGTTGCCATACACCTCTGCTTGAGCTTGTCGCACTAGAATTACTTCAGCTGCTTCGATCTCGCTGACTGTCAAACCATCTTCTTCTTCAGCACTGTATATTTTTCGGCAACGCTTAGCAAATCTAATGACCCAGGCTATTGTCCTTTTAAGTTTAATAAAAGAGGAAAACCGTTTAAAGTCTATTAAAACATTACTCACGGCTAAAAGAGTGAACTTTGGACGCAGCTCTTCGTCACCATCTTCTTCGCCAAGGTCATTGTATACTTCAGATGGCCACATACCCTTTTCTTTCAGCAAAAACTCTGGTCCCTTCAGCCATCGTGATGAAGAACTTAGCTCAACTAGAAACTTGGACCTAGTGGCTTCGTCAGCGACATTGCTGTCAGTAGGTATCCATTTCCAATTCGACACATCAGTTGTGGCAAGTATTTCAGCAATTCTATGAGCTACGAATGGCTTGTAGCGACGCTGCGCCGATGCGATCCACTTTAGGACCGTTTTAGAATCCGTCCATAGAACACAACATGTGATACATAAAGAATGGCTTTCAATTATATTCTGCTTCAAACGCGTTCCTAGCACAGCTGCCTGGAGTTCCAAACGGGGCACTGTCAACGGCTTCATAGGTGCGCACTTTGACTTGGCGCAGATAAAAGATACCTCTACATTTCCAGCAACGTCAACAGCTCTCCAGTATGAGACTGCTGAAAACGCTTCCTCGCTGGCGTCAACAAAGATGTGTAACTCAAGTTGCTGTGGTTGACCTTGTTGGAAGTAATGACGAGGAATTTCAACATTAACGACCTTTCTCAAATCTTGACGCCACCTGCTCCACGCTTTATTGATGTAAGAAGGCAGACATTCGTCCCAGCCAATATGATGCTTCCAGACTTCACGCATAATTAATTTAGTAACTATCAAAAAATTGCATAAAAATCCCATAGGATCGAACACTGACATTATTATGCTCAGCAACTCTCTTTTGGTTGGGCATCTAATTCCATTTATAACCTCAACATCGACGTTATGGAATTTCAACTGAAATTTAAACGCATCACTTCTAGGCTGCCAATACATTCCAAGGATTTTTTCCGTTGCGAGACTGTCCTCAGACGAACAATTATAATTAACTGCCATGTTCTTGTAGTTACCCTCTAATGCTTCGGTTACCTCTAGTGAATTAGATGTAAAATTGCGAAGTACAAATCCTGCGTCTTTATGTATGTCGCGCACTTGCTTTGCGATGTTAATTGCTTGCGCTACTGACTCGAAGCTATCAACAAAGTCGTCGACGTAGTGGTGTTCTAGGATGGATTTGATAGCTCGAGGATCACTATCGCGGTGCTCCAACGCGTTTGTTGTTTTGACATGTTGAGCTATACACGGTGAGCATGCGGCTCCAAATGTCATAACGACCATTTCATAGACGTCAGGTTGACGGTAGTCTTCTCCATCGCGCCAAAGAAATCTTTGTGAGCATCTGTCTTCCGCCCGGACAACCACTTGATGGAACATTTCCTTTATGTCCGCACAGACGGCTATTGCTCCAACTCGAAAATTATACAACACTGATGGCATTGGCTGATAGTGTTGAGGGCCTTTCAGTAGATGAGCATTCAGCGAAGTACCATTCACCATAGCAGCGGCATCGAAAACTATACGAATCTTATTCGGCTTGTTTGGGTTCACGACAGCAAAGTGAGGAAGATACCATGTCCTTGGTCCGAGTACTGAAGCTTCTACTGGCAGCAGCTTACGAGCGTACTGCTTGGTGACATAATCCTTTATAATTTCAATGTAGGCTGCAGCAAACCTGGAATCACGCTTCATTTTACGCTCGATTGCGACCAACCTCCTTTTGGCCATATTGTAACTATCTGGCAGCTCTATGTTGTCGTGTTTCCAAAGCAGACCAGCTTGAAATCTGCCATTTACTTTGCAAGTGGTTGCTTCTAGTATACTTCGAGCTCGAAGATCATCTTTTGATTCTAAAGCTGATGCCGGCCTAACACCAAAGCTATCTGTAACGAAATACTCAGCCACTAATTCGTGCAAGTCATGCTCACTTGTATTGTTCAGCATCAGACAAGATGACGCTGTTGGCGCGATGTCTTTTGTCGGGCCAAATACTACCCAACCCAAATCAGTTTTCGCCGCGAATGGTCCACCTTCGTGCAACCTTATGGTCTCTATAGGCAAGCCCAGATGGCAATGATCTAAACCTATTAATAATTTTGGAGTAATATTGGAATATGGCTGTATTAGAAGTTTATTTACATAGCTACAATTCAAATTAATATTATCTGCTTGAAGGCTTTGCGTTGGTAAACTCAAGTTTGACACTCCATAAACGTTACTTAATTTATATCTCTTCTCTTTATCGACACTGCTAATATGCAGGTCAACGACTGTCACTGGCTCTTGTGCAGCTCTTCCTCCAAACCACTGGACGTTCAATCGACGTTGGTAGCCTTGGAGTTCTAGTTCTTCTATTAGCTCATTATCAATCATAGTTATGGAGGAGCCCTCGTCCAGCAAGGCATAAGTTTTAATTTGTTTGTTTGGCCCAAAAAGCAAAACTGGTAGCACGCGAAATAGCAAACTGTTTTTATTTTTAATTGCACTGGCTGCGCAACTAAGAACGGCTTCGTTTCCTCTTGCGACATCTATGGCTGCATGTAATGTTGATGGATGGATCTCACCTGTTTGGCTTAACACTCTGCTATTGTTGCTAATTTGCTTGCTCTCGTGTAATAATTTGTGATGGCTCTTTCGGCAACCATCAACAAGACATGATCGGCGCCGGCGACAGTTACGAATGGAATGGCCTGCTTCTAAGCACGCGAAGCAGATTCGGATACGCTTCGCTTCAAGCCATCGTTCATTTAAGTTTAGTGCTAAAAATCTTGGACACTCAAAGGCTTTGTGTCGGCCTTGGCATATAGGACACTTAATTGCATCACTTCGTTGATGTTCAGCGGCATGAAGTACTACACGTCTCTTTGTTTCTGATGATGATCGACATGCGTTCTCTTGGACGGTGCAAATAAGAGATGCAATCTCACTCAGCCAATTACTGAAATCAGTTATAGTGGGATATGGTCGAATTGGAGCAGCATACTTAGCCCAGTCAAATTTTTTACTCATTGGAAGTTTCCCAATGAGTTCATCCAGCAAAGTAGGGTTCGACAAGTGCTGCTGGCCATTTACCGATTTTAAAAAGACAGCTAGGTTTCTTGCTTTTGTAGCAAACGGTATTAATTTTTCCAGTGCGCTCTCAGGTATTGGTGCTACTTCACGAATTTGACGCAGCTGACTTCGTATCAGCTGTTCCGGGCGACCAAAGCGAAACTGAAGTTGCTCCATCACGGCAGACACGTTGTCAGGATGAATTAACAATGACCTAACTGTTTCCCTAGCTTCACCCTTCAAACATTTTTGCAAGCGTTGGCTATTTTCTAAGTTAGTGTAATTATAAATTGCGGTAGACTGAGCATAAGCTGTAGAAAACATTGGCCAATCTTCTGCTTGCCCACTGAACTCAGGCAACTCTTGAACTTTTCGTGGAATGGTTGAGTGAGTTAGACTGTTACTGTTTGAAGGATGATTAGGCGCAAATTCTGACAAGGTGTTTGACGTAACCCACGTGTCGTTTCCATGTTGAAAGTTTTGATTTAATCTATTTGCAGGTGATGGTTGTGTTCCTAGGGTAGTCGGTATTGCAGTTTCGTTGCTATAAGTGCAATATGTTTGATTCGATGTTTGCAACGACTGCGCAGCAGTGATACCAGTTGCAGTTGGATTGTAGGCTAACGGATACGATGTTGTTACTATGCTTGGAACTGTGGCAATAAATGGAGACAAAGATGATGCAATTGTATTGTTGTTTAACGGGATCAATGACGTGGCTGTGTTCGGAATTGTGGCGGCAAATGAAGATAACTGCATAGTTGCTGCTGTTGACGCTGACGGCGCAGCGACTTCGGACGTTGGTGCTGTGTGACTTTGAAGAGCCTTATTTAAAGATTGGCATTGAATATTACTCACCTGCAACTTAATTTGGGTGCTTTTTAGCTCTTGTTCCATAGCGTTAAGTTTCATTTGCATAATTTGCAAGATTTCCTCTCTATCTGGTTGGCTGCAAGGGTTGGTTGAGGGACCTGCGGCTGCTTCAGCACGGCTTCTTGTTGCAGCTGTGGCGGCAGTGGCAGAGTTTTTATTGGTTTCTGCGGCGGCAGAGGCAGAGGTTTGGTTGTTAGCTGCGGCGGCAGAGGCAGAAGTTGTCTTAGTACCTGCGGCGGCATTGGCAGGGTTTTTGTTGGTTTCTGCGGCGGCAGAGGCAGAAGTTTGGTTGTTAGCTGCGGCGGCAGAGGCAGAAGTTGTCTTGGTACCTGCGGCGGCATTGGCAGGGTTTTGGGCAGAATTCTCCATTTTGTTAGAATCTGAAGCTTTTGATTTATAAACTTCTTGCTGTTGAAATCGTGGACTTTTTCTTGTTGGTGTACGTTGCATTCCTTTGTATGACACTCACATCAACTTGGCAGAAGCGGCTGCTTGCTTCTAAAAATATGTGCAGTGACACAGACACATAGATTACTTCTCGACGTTTCTGCGGCGGCAGAGCAGAACTTTCGCTAATGCGAAATAAAGAATTGTCACGGATGGAGCTCGAATTTTAATGCAATACAGTAACCATTTAGCATTAAACAATTAGTATTAGCATTTATTTCTAAAAAGAACAATTTATATATGTATGTACATTAAACAGAAAATTTTAGATTTATCTTACCGCAGTTTGCACTCCAATCTGTTCTCCGTGACAAGTAAGAATGTAATAAATTTGAGTGCTGTCAGTGAAGCTTCTAAGCTATTCAAACAGTGAAATTTGAACAAACGCAAATAAAACAGAAAGAGAGAGATAGAGAGAGAAAAGTGCAAACTGCGATAGGATACCCAGTGGACGATCTGCTACACTGCAATTGATGGATTTCCCAGTGGACGTTCTGCTACATTGATGTTGATGTTGATGTTGATGTTGATGTTTATGTTGATGTTGATGTTGATGTTGATGTTGATGTTGATGTTGATATTGATGTTGATGTTGATGTTGATGTTGATGTTGATGTTGATGTTGATGTTGATGTTGATGTTGATGTTGATGTTGATGTTGATGTTGATGTTGATGTTGATGTTGATGTTGATGTTGATGTTGATGTTGATGTTTGCTCATTTTTGTTCGTTAAAATTTACCGTCACGCCAATAGTCACTGAGTTAAAATTCCATGCAACGTTTTTTCATGGCTGTCACATTTTTACTGCATTATGTGGTTGCCATCTTGTAATTATGATGATAAGAATTTTTTCCGTATTTTAGTTGTGAGGCGTAATAACACTTATATTCTGTCGTAAAACAAAATTTACCGTTGCACGTCTCCTGAGTGAGTAATAATTCTATGTAACGATATTACATTTTTGTTACATAAGATGCTATATTCACGACCTGTTCATGTCAGCATTTTTTTTTTATATTTTTGTCATAAGGGCAAGTATAAATCCTTCATTTTTCTTTTAAACTTTTATCGTAGCTTATATACTCACCGAGTAAAAATTCAATGCAACGCCGTTGCATGAATGTTGCATTGTCGATCTTTAAATGGCTCTTTCTGTGTCCCCATCACGTCAGGAATTTTTCGTCTAGTTTTGTTGTGAGGACTTAGAACAGGCCTTTGTTGGTGTATCATATTTTTAATCCTAGCACTAATACTCAGCGAGTAATAATTCCATGTAACAAATTTAGTGTTGCGTTGCTTAAGCAGCTCCCACCACGTCTCAATGACGTTTTGAATTTTTATTTTGTTTTTATAATGAAGTCAAAGAGTTAACCTTTACAGTCGTACCATTTTTTTAAATCATAGCTCTTATATTCAGCAAGTAACAATTCAATGCAACACCGATCAATTTTGAAAAAATGCAGTTTTCAACTTTTTTGGAAACCTGA
This sequence comes from Pherbina coryleti, assembly GCA_943735915.1. NCBI lineage: Eukaryota > Metazoa > Arthropoda > Insecta > Diptera > Sciomyzidae > Pherbina > Pherbina coryleti. The sequence goes on from OX030951.1 coordinate 71,706,285, forward strand.
GCGGTAAAACGTAACTTCGTCACGTCAAAAACGCAGCTTATATACCTGACGTGCGGTCTACAGACCTCACTTTTAAACTGATTTCCTATGATGAAGTTTCTTACTGTAACTTTCCTGACCTTATTCCATATAACAGTAAATAATTATTAAGATATTTTTTCATATAACAGCAAAACATTAAGTAGAAAATGTAAAGAGAGCGAAGAGATCGTAACTTCGAATTTTACGTTTGTACGCACGAAGTTTTGATTTTCGGTGTCTGTCAGACTACGACGTCAGCTGCAGAGGGTAAGCATACATTGCTTGGTTATTAAATAAATAAATTAGGAAAATTGAGATACGTCAGTTAGTCATACGAGCGACGATATGAGGAAATACACGAAGTAGTGAACCAATTTAGCCCGTTTTCATTTTAGAATCAAGTTTTGTGCTTATGCTCCTTACCAAATTTCATGGTTCTTGGTCAACTCCTTTAATTGTTGTTATACTATGTCGAAAGCATGTATGTGCAAAAGGGGCGTTCTCATTCTTTCAGGATCTTCGATGTGCTAGAGAAAAAAGTGGTAATTTTTGGTGGTGTTCGTTTTAAATTACAATTTTTGAAGAATTACTGTGTGGGTTATATTAATGCCTATTTCCAAACATTTCCAGTAGTTTCGTATTGTATTGTTTGCCAGTCGAATTCAGCTGGGGCAACTATCATTTGTGGGACAACTGGAGTCATTTCGAGGAAGACGAAGAACTTTTTGACTTGGAGACGGCAATATAAAATTGTAGAGTAAATAGATATGGAGAAATGGGACGATGAAGACTTTTTTGCTGATTACGATTTTTGAAATTGAACATTTTTCGAATGACACAGAGCTTAGTTAAAAAGCATTATATTCTGTCAAAATCGGGATAACTTTGACTTTTGGTTGGAAAAAATCTGGAAAAACCACTAACAAGCCGTTAAGATATCCAGGCCTTTTTAATTGCTACCCAGAAGTGAATAATACAAATTTTTACCCAGAGATTTTACCACTGGTTAAAGTTTAAGCCCTGGATAAGTTATCGGCTGAATAGCGCTTTATATCCAGAGGTGAACAATTTGGCCCTTAGTATTATTTTATTACTTAAGATCACAATAGTATCTTAAGGCAGCAACTTATGAAACTTAAATCAAATTTGCATTTTTTTGTGGAAGAATGGCCGCCAGTTTTCAATTTGTCAGACCATACTTTTCTGAAAGTCGGATCGGTCAAAAACAGCAAAGCATTGCCAGAAGTGAAATTATGTGCAAACTCTGAGTATTCCCAGAAAATAAGTAGTCATATTATATATTCGAAAAAATAGTGATATCACAATTGCAAAGATTTAGAAATTTATCAAAATTTTATTACAAAAAGATAAAATGGGGTTTATGACTCCTCATTTAGTATTGTTTGTGGCGGTGAAAGCCCTACGGTACAATATTTCCATTGTTGGTAAGACTTAAAATTGCCTCTAAGATCTTAAATCTTCTTCATAAAGCTATTCATCTTAAAACAAACAACTTTTAAAGTAAGTGACTCAAAACGGTTTTCTGCTTATTTGAGACTTTTTATTTGGCCATTTTAGACAACACTCTGTTTTGTCTCAAACGAGCGTATTTATCGTGACATTCTTAGCAAAATGTAAATTTGGTTGTAAGTTAGTTTTATTTAAATGATGTTCTTTTGTCTGACAGACTGAATTGACTTTTATGAGTGTTCGACATAAAGGCACATCAGTATAAGAAACACAAAGATATGATTTATTCTTTTGTTTATTGTGGAACACAAAAACTTAAACTAGCATATATCTTGATAATAACAGTAGCAGCGGCAAAAAGAAACGAACATACCCTTTAGAAAAAAAAAAAAATATATATTTTTTGTGTTGCACAATCTTTCAATCTACATAAAAAGCAAATAAAAGAATAATTATTGTATTGAATAAATTAAAATGAGCAACGCGCCGACGTAGAATGAATCATCCACTTAATTATTATGAATTCCCGATAATGGCCTTTATTGTATGATCATCGTGTGGTTTTTCAGTGGCGTTCAGTCGGTGACTTGTTGTTGTGGTACTTTGTGTCAAGATAAAAAGTAGCCAGACGCGTTAGATTTAGGAGAACAAGTTTTTCTAAATACTGCTAATTTTAATGATAAACATACCTACATAACTTATTTTTTACTCTTTCTCATTCTTTTTCTTCTCTTTTCAGTGCAACGCGGAGTGTTTAAATTGTGAGTAAAAAATAATATTAAAAGTTATAATCTTTTGTATTATTTATGTATTCTTCTTGTTTACTTTGCTTTTTCTCTTCAGAAATGTACGTTCACCAAAGAGCGAAAAGAAGAGCCGTAGCCTCTTTCGTCGCGCTGAAGCTACTAGTCTTTATCTAGAGGATGGTATGAAGCCAAAGTATCCTATATTCGGAGCTCCACTCGATCAGCTGGAGCTCAACCAGACCACACAGCCGAATGTGCCACGCTTTGTTGTGGATAGTGTGGAGTACATTGAGCGCAAGGACTGCATCGCACAAGATGGCTTGTATCGTGCTTCCGGTAATAAAGTGTCCATAGACGAGCTAAAACAAAAGCTCTCGGAGAGCTACATATACGATCCAAAGCTGCTGGTGTGCGACGACATTCACACACTGACTAGTCTGCTCAAGCAGTTTTTCCGTGAACTGGGAGCGCCACTGATTCCGCAGGAGACTTATGAAAGACTTGGTCGGAACCTCACCGATGATGCTGCCATTGAGACAATGCGAGTCGCTTTTGATGAGATGCGTGAACCTAACCGATCAACACTGAAGTATCTCATCAAGCATTTGACAAAGTGAGTTTTTTCAACACTAACACAGTGTAATAAAGTGTAAAATAAAATCTGTTCACTCTCTTTCAGTGTTGCTTTCTACAGCTCTGAGAATCGCATGCCCGCCTCTAATCTTGCTATTGTTTGGGGTCCCTGCATTCTATCGGCCAATCAGATCGAATACGATATAGCGCGCATGAATACTCTGGCCAAGGTGCTGGTCGAGAATCACGATCGAATTTTCAGCAATAACGATAATGAACGCTTGGTTTGCTGAGCCAATCCTCTACTTGTTTTAAGTCTTATCTCTTAAGCAGCCAAAAAAATGCATCCCCATATTTATATTCTCATTATCATACACACACACACACACATACACACATTCATATATTGCAGTCATCGATTCAATCACAAATGCATAAATAACTTTTTATAACTTAAAACTTACCAAAAGACATTAAGACGCAAGCCACGAGATACTCGCGTTATCGTCAATTACAATTTTTTTTTTAGATTAAATATATTTTAAGTCATGCATCTAAGAGAGAATTAAAAAAAAACAACTTCAAAATATGACATCACATGCCCCAAAATAATCACTTAATAAGCAATTTTATAGTTATTTTTTTAATTAATCTAATTTTTAATAATAATGTGATAATTTAATGCTAAGCTATGTTTTTTTTTCATGTAAATGTAAATAATAACAATTTGAAAATAAACTCAATATTTTTAAGACTAGAAGGAAATAATAAAGAACTCGGATATTTTTCAATCAACTTTGGCATTTGTTATGAGCTCATTGGAGGAGACGTCGTAAATCAAGATTAAATTTTGCTTCATAAAAGTGTATTTGTATTAAAATGTCGCTGAGAGATCATGACTCGTGATCAAAAGTTAGGAGTAAATTGCTTTTAGTTAAAATCAAGAAAATTCAAATAAATTATATTTAAACTTTGTTATTGAACTGTACATTAACTTTAATTGTCTGATGATATTGTAAAGCTAATGGCATTACGTTTACGAGTAAAATATCCGTTTCACCCTTTGACGACCACTGGGACTACGGTGACCCTTTTACTTTAAAATTTTTCCTGTAAGAACTTTGTTATCGATTTTTTCACAAGGTATCATCAAAAGGGAATGAATGCGACTTTCAGAAAATACTTAATTTTCAAGGATAGATTCAGCCTTTTGCCTAACAGACCACCCCAAAGTCAAGAAAATCTTTACTTTTTCTCCCCCTTCTTCTTGTTGTAATATTTTAGGGATGGAAGGAGCTACAGCTACAAAATTTTTGGTCAAGTTGAGGACAATCTTCCACTTTCTAAAAAAAATAACAATAGAATATAGTCAGTTCACTTCGACTTTCCACGCGACCACCCAGTAGCAAAAGCAATCATCCCAAGAAAGCTTCTTGGCACATCTTTTAAGACTCGGCGATCATACCCCTTCACTATCAAATAAAATAAAATTATTAACTGGCCATTCCAGCTCTTGAAAGGACTTTGACCTAGCTTCTTATTATCAATTAAGAAGCTTAATTAATTGTTATTAAGTTTGTACACAATTGACCGAGAACTGGACCTACAGGCTTAACGCCGACTCCGAACGGTGATAAACGGAATGATCTTGTTCTCAAGAAGCTATACATGGTATTTTGATTAATCTCTGAGGTTTGCCATTGTCTGCAGAGAGGTGGCGGCCGTACAGAAAAATTATTTTAATTCAAATATTTTTCTGTCGTTGCTGGGGTTCGAACCCGGGTCTCCAGCTTCGTTGACATAGAGGCTACGCACTTTAATCAACTACGCCACGGACGCCACAAGCCACTGTAGCTGCAAGAAAAATCGAAGGAATAAGAGATAAGCATTTTCTTCGTTTTGGATATCGTCGAGACGACCGCATGGCGAAAAATTTTCCAACTCTCTTAAAATTAGCTTGAACTTCTTAAAAATTTATCGCTGTTGTACTTATTGCATTCCATGTAATTAAATCATTTATTAAATTTAATTACATCTGAAGCAGCGTTCTTATTACATAGCCCACATAAATGCTTGTCTATACAAGCACATAAAAAAATCGTGCCAATCGGACCAACTTAGCCCTCAAAATTTTAAAATTCCCGTTACTTTTTTAATACATCTCTGTTTAGCGTATGCATGGTGCGAAAACGATCCATGGTTAATCCAATTAGTCGTTCGGATGGACTATTATATCGACGTAATGGACTTATCGTGCATTAACATTCCCGAACTGAACCACGATTTTCGAAATAAATTTACAGAATTTGCAAGTGTTGTTTCGGCGTTTCTATTCACGTCTAATCAATTTTAAATGGCAAACTTAACACAAATGATAAAAGAGTTGCCATACTGACTACCGTACGACAGTTTAATAATTATCGAAAATGGAAACTTTTGTAATATAAATAATACTTTTGTAAGAAAATATACGCTGCGTTAGTGTCTAAGTCTGCAAGAATCATGTTTTCAAAACACAATAGGGGTATTCACATTTACTTGGTTAGTGGGGTATGGGTAGATTGTAGGCTTGTGCTAAACAGTTCCATAGCCGGAACGGACATGGAACGATTCTTTTGTAGAACGGAACTAGTTCCTGGAAACATGTCCGTGGAACTATCTAGTTCCTTTTTTATTTGAACTATAAGGCGACTATTTTAAGAGTTTATATGAACTGTTTGCTTGTTGAACTGTTTGAGTGTTGAACTGTTTGCTTGTTGAACTGCTTGCGTGTTGAACTGTTTGCTTGTTGAACTGTTTGCTTGTTGAACTGCAGAGAAAATTTGTAAAGGTTCATGCAGTATTTCAATGCAACGCTCTAACTAATCTTAAACCAAATTTAACACAAGTTTTTTTTTTTAGGTGTTTGTATGTATTAGATTAAATAATGAAACATTTTTGTTATATTCTTTTTGTTATTTCCTACTCAGATGTAGTGTATAGTAAAGTTGATTCCCGATCCAAGCTTATGTTACAACTTGTGTTTAATAATGCTATAAGATACATTTTTGGTCTTAGAAAGTTTGACCGCATTAGTCACTTGAGCAATAATGTTCTCGGTTGCAACATCTTCAACTATTTGGATGCTAGAAACTGCATCTTTTTACACAACCTGATCTACACTCACACTCCTGACTACTTTTTTGAAAAGCTACAATTTTGTAGGTCAACTAGAAATTTGAATCTTATAATCCCTGTTTATAATTTCTTAAACTCTAACAGACTCTTCTTTGTGAACGCCATCAGATTGTGGAATTCACTGCCTTTAAGTATAAAAAGTATCGCAAGTAAACGCAACTTTAAGCATGTAATTTTCCAACATTTCTCTTAAGTCTCTCTCTTTCTCTAATTCTAAACAAATCTTTTTTAAACCTAAATTCAATAATAATTATTAAATCTTATTTTGTTCTTAATTCTCTTTCTGTCAAAAAAAAAAAAAAAAAAAATGCAACCTTAACTGAATTAAAATTTTTTAATATTCATTTGTTGCTATTCTTGATTGTTTCGATCTTTTCGATTTTGATTTAAATATTATTTATTATTTTGTTAAGATCTTTGATTAATTCTATTATGTTAAATTTTACCTATTTCTCTGTTGCTTATCACTTGTTATTTGTTATTTTTTATATGTGTATTCTTACTGCATTTAAAAGACTCTGTCTTGTTTGTGAACAATTCTTTCTTAAATAAATTAAATTGAAATTGAAATTGAAAATATACAAAAATTAAAAAATGACATATTTAATGACTAAAAAAGGAACTTATATAAGGTAAAAAAGTTCATTGAGTCAAAATTAAATATATGATTCAATATAAAAATTAAAAGTTTGCAATAAAAAACTTTAAAAATTACTTATATAACTAATTAGGCACTTGTATAAGGCACAAAATTTCATTCAGTGAAATTCATAAAAAAAAATTCATGAATTAATGATAATAATGATAATTCAAAATAATAAAAAATGTTTTTTGAAAACAAAATTAGAAAATTACTGGTATGTAATGACTATAAAGGAACTTATAGGAGGTAAAATTTCATAAAAAATATGATTAAATAGGAAAATTAAAAGTTTGTTATAAAAAACTTTACTTATTTAATTACATTTAATTTGCTTGTGAGTGGCGTCCGTGGCGTAGTTGGTTAAAGTGCGTGGCCACTTTGTCAAAGAATCTTGGAGACCCAGGTTCGAACCCCAGCAGCGACAGAAAATTATTTGAATTAAAATAATTTTTCTGTACGGCCGCCACCTCACACTGTCCCTGAAGCAACTTCAAGTTGACCTAAAATGGCAACGTAAACTGAATGTCTCCAAGTGTTTGTACTGTTTTTCTGATGAAATATCACTTTGAATTAAAATCCTAGCTGATTTCGTTTTGAAAATATCTCAATTTTTGCATTTTCACATGATTGAACCAACGTTTGCATTAGACAGCGCAATATATTCAAGTATAAAAGTGTTTATATATGTACGTATGTATATATATATATATATATATATATATATATATATATATATATATATTATACCTACGTATGTGTGTGTGTGTGTGTCTGTGTGTGTAAAATATTGAGTTTCCACACCATCTATTGAGATAAATATCGCAGCGCGTTTTTTTTTAAAGTGATATCTCCTGTAGGCCTATTCCACTATCCGGTCCCGTCCATAAATTTCGTAATAACATTTATACGTAAATTGGGTCAAAGCCTCCAAAAACTATTCATCTATCATATATTACAAATGTTGCGAAGTAAATGTCACTGCAGCATTTTTTAAGCGACTGGAGTATGATGAATCTTCGATAAGATTAATTTTAAATCTCTCACAAAACTTATTAAATTCCCTGTGAATCGACTCTGCAGCCACACACACACACATGCACGCAATAAATAAAGAATGAGGGTTATATTAGAAAAACAAAAATTATTTTTAAATTTAAAATCATTAATTAGAACAAAGTCAGTAGGTGGGTGGCGTAGGGAAGTTGTGTTGACCTGCAAGTGAAAGCGTTAAGTTGACTATTTAGATACCCGAGTAATTTTCATTTAATTTGATTTTATTATTCAAAAGTTATTCAATATTGCATTCGACACTCACAGTATATATTGCTCAATTGCAACTTAAAATGGACAAAAATTATAATCTCACCCATGATAAAAATAGGGCAAAATTATGCGCACCTTGTGGTCGAAAAATCAGTTTTAGAAAAAATAAACTCTCTGTATTTTCCATTACAAACAAAATTAATAATTTGATAAAAAAGCATATAAATGAAGAATTTGATCTCTAACGCTAAATTCCCTACAAGTATTTGTACCTCTTGCCACCATAGCATCACTGAACATGAAAATAATATTGAAAAAAGTCCACTTCCAATGTAGGTAAAGGTTTAAATCACAGTTGCATGGGACCATCTTCATCTAAAGCTCGAGATAATGTTTTAAAAATGGTAGAGAAATTACCTGATAAACAGCAAAATCAATTATTATCAACATTATTAAAACAAAAAAGTAATGAAAGTGATCTGAAAGATGGTGAAATTCATTTAGATACTTTAGGTCGAAATAGAACTCGAGTACTTTTGAACAAAGAAAAAAAGAAAGAAATTATTTTCTCCACTGAAAGTTTAGATAACTACTAATAGCCACTACTGGAGTGTCTAACAGACATATGAATGCAATGACTAATTTTATTCGAAGTGCTGCTGGGAGAAAATCTATTGCTTCTAGTTATAAAAATCATATGCATGAAAAATCTCATGAGCTAGATGACATTTACGAAGAAGGTATTTTCGAATTCGATACTATCATAAATAAAAGCTATACAACTAAAGAAAATAAAAACGATAAAACTAAAAAGGAAACAAATGTGGTGGAGAAAAGACCAGTCAAAACTTATTGACGTAATCTTTTCAAAGCGTGGCATAACTTCGATGGAAAATGTTAGAATCAAGGTAATGGCCGATGGTGGACAAGGTTTTTTTAAAATCTGTCTTTCAATTTTGACAGAGGGAGAAGAACACGCTTCGTGTGATGACGAAAAAACTGGACGAACTTTATATTCCGCTGGCGGTTCCATATCAAAAAAACGTAAATTGAATAGCGTATATAGATTGATATTACTTTGCATAGTCCCAAAAATCAAAGAAACTCATCGTAACATGAAGATTTTATTCAACTTAACTAAATTTAATGAAATACCCTTCAAATTAACAGCTGACTTCAAACTTATTTTAATAGTTATTGGTCAACAAACTGCATCGGCAACCTATCCTTGTCCCTACTGTTTTATCACCTTTAGTGAGATGCACAAATTAAATCAGTGTATTGACTTTGAAGAAGAGGAAAACAATATACTTTTAAAAACATTCGAAAATTTAAAGCAAGATTTAAAAAAATTTAAGCAATTTGGCTATCAGAAAAAATTTGCAAAAGAATGCCACAGTACGGTAAATCATCCTCTCTTAGTCGAAAAAGAAGGTGATGAAGATGAAAAAATGTTTGTTTTAGAGAAATGTGTTCTTCCCGAACTTCATCTTTTGAAGGGATTTGTCAATCATTTGTTTTGGAGTGGTATCGTACCTCTTGTTGGGCGGGAAAAAGCATTGATTTGGCCCACAAAGTTGAAACTATAGGCAAAAAATTATCAAGGAGAGATCTTTGAAGGCAATGCATGCAGACAACTTTTAAAGGAATCTGCAAAACTTGATGACCCCGATATTTACGAAACGATTGGACCTTATGCCTTGAAGCCCTTTGAGTGTGCTTTTCAGACAATGAATAAAATTGTACATTCTTGTTTTACAACTAAAAAAGCCGATTTAACCGATTTAGATAAAAATTTGATAACTCTCCGCAAAGCCATTGAGAGTACTGGTGTCTCGCAGACGATAAAAATACATGTTATATTAGATCATTTGAAGGATGCTATTATAAAACTAGATGGAGATGGTTTGGGATTGTGGTCGGAGCAGGCTGGAGAGTCGATTCACAGGGAATTTAACAAGTATTGGGAAAGATTTAAAATAAATCTTATCGAAGATTCATCTTACTCAAGTCGCTTAAAAAATGCTGCAGTCACATTTACTTCGCAACATTTGTAATATATGATAGATGTATATTTTTTGGAGGCTTTGACCCAATTTACGTATAAAAGTTATTACGTAATTTATGGACGGGACCGGATAGTGGAATAGGCCTACAGGAGATACCACTTTAAAAAAAACGCGCCGCGATATTTATCTCAATAGATGGTGTGGAAACTCAATATTTTACACACACACAGATAAACACACACACACATATGTAGGTATAATATATAAATATATAGATATATATACATACGTACATATATAAACACTTTTATACTTGAATATATTGCGCTGTCTAATGCAAACGTTGGTTCAATCATGTGACAATGCAAAAATTGAGATATTTTCAAAACGAAATCAGCTATGATTTTAATTCAAAGTGATATTTCATCAGAAAAACATTACAAACACTTGGAGACATTCAGTTTACGTTGCCATTTTAGGTCAACTTGAAGTTGCTTCAGGAGCAGTGTGACCTCTCTGCAGACAATGGCAAACCTCAGAGAGTAATCAAAATGCCATGTAAAGCTTCTTGATAACGAGAACATTCCGTTCATCGCCGTTCGGAGTCGGCGTTAAACATGTAGGTCCGGTTCTCGGTCAATTGTGTACAAACTTAATAACACGCACAACACAATTGATCATAAGAAGCTAGGTCAAAGTCCTTTTAAGGGCTGAAATGGCCAGTTATTTATTTTTTTTATTTAATTTGCTTATTAGTTATTTTTTATAACTACATAGGAACTTGAATAAGGGATAAAATTTCATTCAGTGAAATTTATATGAGATAAAATAATGAAAAATGTTTTTTAAAAACAAAATTAAAAAATGACTGGTATATAATGACTTAATACTTAAAGGAGGCAAAATTTCATTCAATTAAAATAATAAACTATAATTTAACTCCATTAAAAAAATGATTAAAAATAAAAATTAAAACTTTGTTATAAAAAACTTTAAAAATTACTTATATAACTAAATAGGCACTTATGTAAGGCACAAATTTTCATTCAATTAAAATAATAAACTATAATTTAACTCTTTAAAAAAGATTGTTATGAGAAAAAAAAAATTAAAAAATTTTAAATATGTTGAATGAAAGGCCAAAATTTCAAGGTTCCAAAACCTTAAAAATACTTAGAAATTATTAAATTTTTTTCTAAACTACTATTTATAAAAATTAACTGCGACACTTTTTTTGCAGACAATCTTGAACGATTTTCGGTCTGAGTTAAACCCGCTTTGGAAAAAATGCGTTCACACGAAACAGATGTGGCTACTAAATTTAACCTCCTTAGGACATGCTGATATAGAATGGGATATACACTCTTTCTTGCGCTCCACCAAAGAAGAGGATCTTCACACCTACACTAAGGGAAATAACGCATATTAACATTATCCACGCCTGAGTATAAATTATATTTATATATTTACGTGGATAAATCAAATATTTTCCTTACAACTCGTTTTTTCCCGTATTTAAATTTTATTTATACCACACACGTACATACACACATATTCCATACAAGCAAGCAGGCAACAGCATCGCATACGTACACACATATTCCTACAAGCACCCAGCGGGAAAAAAAGCACTCCGAAAGGCCATTTGGAGTGCTTGCATGTCAGCTGAAAGCGCTGACTCTACGTATGACACACCATTGTAATTTTAACATTACATGTCATTGGAAAAAAGCACTCCAATTTAGCTGACTTGGGATTGCTTCAAAAGGCCTCTCTTGGGAAGCTTTGGGTCAGCAGTTCGTTGCATTCTTTTTGATTTTGTCTACCTCAAAAAGAGACCTGCAGAGAGGAAGAGAGAGAGAGAGAAAGAGAGAGAGAAGGAGAGAAATTTTTAATTTTATCGAAAATAAGGGTTAGATTCGCAACCATCGATACTGCTTCAAAAGGCCTTCCTTAGAAAGCTTTGGATCAGCAGTTCGTTTTTGTTTTGAATAAATCAATGAAAAATCTGGATTTTTTCTGAAATAATTAATACATCAATGTTTCCATTTTCAAAACAATTCAATTTTTAATGGTTTTTGATTTATAAAGTAAATAAATTACTAATTACAAATAAATTCACTTACTTACTAAAGAAATTTCACTTGTAAAAAAAACACTTATTTTTAACACTTGTTTACAGGCGTACTTGCATCAAACTGATTATTTGCATACCACGCGGTTTTTTTCTTGGTTCGTTTTTTCTTTTGTTCGTTTTTTCCGTTGTTCGTTTTTTTTTTTGGGTCTGTTCCTGAGAGCTCTTAGTGTACTGTTCGCTTGCAAAACAACAAAAATAAGTGCTGACGTTTTGCTCCTGTAGGAAGCTGCTGACATGCCGGCCCGTTGGGGAGTGCGATGCTGTTGCTGCGAACAAAGGAAAAAACCGCGTGGTATGCATGTGTTTTTTTGCAAGTGAAATTTCTTAAGAATTAATTTATTTTTACTTTATCTTTACTTATCTTTAATTTATCTTTAATTAATAATTTATTTACTTAATCAATCAAAAACCATTAAAAATTGATGTAGTAATTATTTCAGAAAAAATACAGATTTTTCATTGATTTATTCAAAACAAAAACGAACTGCTGACCCAAAGATTTCTAAGGAAGGCCTTTTGAAGCAGTATCGATGGTTGCGAATCTAACCCTTATTTTCGATAAAATTAAAAATCTCTCTTTCTCTCTTCCTCTCTCTTTTTTGGAGGTAGACAAAATCAAAAAGAATCCAACGAACTGCTGACCCAAAGCATTCCAAGAGAGGCATTTTAAAGCAATCCAAAGTCAGCTAAATTGGAGTGCTTTTTTCCAATGACATGTAATGTTAAAATAGCAATGGTGTGTCATACGTAGGGTCAGCGCTTTCAGCTGACTTGCAAGCACTCCAAAAGGCCTTTTCCCGCTGGGTCTGTTCATGCAGGTTTCTTATAGTTCTCATTTTGTTAATGTTGCAAGGGTAATATAGGGTGGATATTTGGCCAAGATGATTTGTGCATGCGATGGGTGGTCGCTGTATGAAATGATGTAGGGTTGAGTGACAACTTGATATTTTCTGGTTGTCATTTACCTGCATATTTTGCTTCTTATAAATTTTAATTCTTATTGAATTTAAATATGTTGTTTTTTAAATTCAGTATTTTTATATAAATTTTTTTTAAATGCGATAGTTTTATTTTCAAATATTAAATATCTTAAAGATATTTTAAAAAAATTCGTGCACAATTTTAATATAATTTTTTTGTTAATTCTGTTTAAATATTTAAATATTTTATTTAATTAAGAAAATATATAAATTAATTTTAAATATTTACGTAGTCGATTTATGCAAATGCGTTATTGGTGCAAAAATTACTCGCTTTTTGGATAAATTAAAAAGTTTTTGGATAAATTTAATATTTTTTTCCCTTAGTGTACCTATTATTGGCTCGTGAATGTATTTTTCAAACTCAACTATGCCAGCTGCTATAGAGTTCTCTGGCACTAAGCTTGCTACCTCTCTGTCGAAGTCATCCCAAATAGATGCACTTCTGCTGGTTGATGCTTGATTTTGCTGATTGGCTTGTGCAATGATAGAGTTTGTTGCATCTGAAGGTGGAGCTTGACGTATTACGCTACCAACTTTGAATTTCAATGCTTCGAACGCTGCTTTGAAATTAGCGTCTTCTCTAAATCCTTTCGCTTTAAAGCGTGGATCTAAAATCGTTGCCTCTGCATAAATAACATTTTTTTCCAAATTATTCAATCTGGCATGAATTTGTTGTTGAAGAACATCTAAAAGCTTTTTAACTGGAACGGAGTTTGTTGAGCCATGGTAAAAGTGATAATTTATCTGACGTTTTAAAAGTCGACAGTAAACAATCACTTTTGATAAGCTCACATTCTTTTCCGATGAAATTTCAACAGTTATGCCTGAAAAAACTTTCAAAATTGGAATCACCTACTCAATTTCATCCCATTTTTCGGTTTTGCCAGATCATCTTTTATCAGTGTAAGCGTAGCGATAATTGCATCTTTTATCTTGACAACTCTGTCTAACATTTCAAACGTGGAGTTCCACCTTGTAGAGACATCTTGCTTCAATTTCAGGAGAGGAACATTCATCTGTGCTTGTATTTCATGCAGTTTATACAGTCCCTGCGAGCTTCTTTTGAAAAACTCGACGATGTTCTTGACTTTTTGAATAGTTCCTGAAATCTGTTGAATTCCGGCTTGCACTACCAGATTCAAAAGATGAGCGAAGCATCCTATTGGCCGCCACCCACCTAATTGTATTGCCAAACGGATATTAGCAGCATTATCGCTGACAATAGCTACAACTTTGTTTTCAATTTTCCAATTGGGCAACTCAGTTTTTAAAAACGAGCATAAATTAATGCCGCTATGCCTCTCACCATATTCAATACATCCGAGTAAATTGGAACGCATTTCTGCACTCTCGGTGTGAATAAAATGGGCTGTTACAGCAATGAAGCTTTCGTTGTTTCTTGAAGTCCAGCCATCTGTAGTTAAACAAACAGTGTATGCGTTTGTTATTTTGTTTTGAACTTCATGCTGGAGTTTTAAATAAAGTTGGGGCAAGAGTACTTGAGGAAGTGTCTTTCGAGTGGGCAAGCTGTAAGACGGACACAATAGGGAAACCAATCTCTTGAATTCAGGTTCTTCAACAAGTCGAAAGGCATGATACTCTTTGGCAATCATAACCATGAGGAATTGATTTTGTGCTTTCTACGTAAGAGGATATTTTTTGCTGAGTCCCATATGCAGACCTGGATGTAGATGGTGTCGGCTGGAGAGTATCAGCTGCAGAAATGGATGCAGGTGTTGATTGCACGATTTCCACATCAACATCAACTTCAACATAGGTTACGCTATTGGCAACCGGCGATGCAAGTAACTGACGTTCTATGGGACCTGTTGAAATTGTTGGATGTTTTCTTTTTAAATGCCTACCCAAATTTCCTAAGCTGCCTGCTGTAACTGAAATTAGTTGATAGCAATATTTGCATTTTGCTTTTTTCGGCTCGCTTTCAGTAAAGTGGTCCCACAAAATGCTTGTTTTCCTGTGCATTGCCATAATTGAATCTGCATTAAAAATTATTTTTAAATAATATCAACTATCAAAAAATACTTTATGCACCATCTTCACAATGTATATTTTTTTATTTTATTTTATTTATAA
The DNA here is from genome assembly GCA_943735915.1 of Pherbina coryleti. NCBI lineage: Eukaryota > Metazoa > Arthropoda > Insecta > Diptera > Sciomyzidae > Pherbina > Pherbina coryleti. The sequence continues at coordinate 71,721,401 of OX030951.1, forward strand.
TTTATAATTTAGTATAATAAGAACAAGTTCTTTTAATATACAAAGATATAACTTAGAATAAAATATTACATATTTTAGAAAAATTTAATAATATTTGAGAAAGATTATTTAAACATTACATTGAATCATTTAGAAGTTTATATTAAGTTATGTAAATTTATATTAGAAAGCATATGTATGTAATTTTGCTATAGATTTTAAGTGTTTAAAATGTAAAAATTGAAGATAAAGAATATTATGACAAAAACAGAAAAGAATCGAAGAAAGAAAATGGAGACAAAGATAAGAATTAAGAAAGATAAAATTAAGAAAAGTAAAATTAAGAAAAGTAAATGGTTACACTAACAAAGGCTTTGAAGTTAAGTAAACATACTAAATATAGCTTGCTTAAAGCTTCCAATTCCATCAAGTGATCTTAAATGGTGCGGTAAAGAATTCCACAATCGAATGGCATTAACGAAAGCCTCGTTGAATTTAGGAATTTAAACGTAGGAACTATCAGTGTATTACTACGAACTGACTGGGAAAACTGCAATTTTTCGAAGAGATACAGAGGCGTTTTTGACCTAATAAGTTTATGCAGAAAGATACAATTTCTGGCATTAAGGTAGCTAGTTAAGTCACAGCCAAGAATAGAATTCTTGTATTCTGAGATGTGATCGAATTTTCGAATGCCATAGACATATCGCGTTGCATGGTTGAATGCCACATGCAGTTTGTGTTGAGAGCGTGAATCTAATTTGCTGTATATCAGTTCAGAGTACGTTATTATAGGTAATATCAACTGTACCACAAGCTTGCGCCTGGTTTCTAAGGGCGTAAAGTCTGCAGACATTCTTAGGTTTCTAAGGCAAAAATACATTTTGCGGACAATGCTGTTTACATGATCGGTGCACGATAATGTAGAGTTAATGTGGAAACCAAGACTCACAACATTAGATACAAGCTTTAGTTTTTTATCACCAATAAACAAGTCAGGGATATTTTCAACATATATTTTGGATGCAGATATTGGTAGAACACAGGATTTAAGTGCATTTAGCTGCAAGCCGTTTCCTATGGCCCACTGGTTAATATCATGGAGGTCTTCATTGAGTCTACAACTCAAGTCTTCCAAGAGGCCAGTTCTACGGGAAATATGTAATTGAACATCATCCGCATAAGCATGCATTGATGAGTGTTTGCAAGTTGCGAAAATATCATTCAAGAAAACAGAAAAAAGCAATGGGCCCAGAATCGAACCTTGGGGCACTCCACTGTGTACTAATTTAAATTGAGAGCACTTATCACCCACCCTAACTCTTTGCGACCTATTTGACAAATAGCTTTTCAGAAGACTAACAGCATTATCACAAAAGCCATACCAGCACTTAAGTTTTTGACACAATAAGTAGTGATTAACGGTGTCAAAAGCCTTAGAAAAATCGAGCATGCAAAGAAGAGTAATCTGATCTTCATCATATGATTTTCGTACATCGTCCAAGACTTTCATGGTTGCAGTTGAACAATTATGGCCGGCTTTGAAGCCAGATTGTTGGGAAAATAGCATATTATTGGAGTTCAAGAAAGTTGAAATTTGATCAGCCATAATCGCTTCACACACCTTAGATAAGGAGGACAGAATACTAATTGGTCTGAAATCGTTGGCTTCAACCGCAGATGATTTTTTTGCAACAGGAACCACCTTAGCTATTTTCCAGGAGTAGGGGAATGAAGACGTGGTAAAACAGTGGTTAATGATGTGGGTTAATGGACTAAGTACGTAGGCTATAATTAATTTAACAAATCTTATTGAAATGCCATCCTCTCCAACAGCATTAGATTTTACTTTCGAAATGTACTTGCCAACATCATACTCACTTACTGCAGAAAATTGGAAGTGTGGCTCAACTAAAACATCAACTATACTTCTGTATTCTGGAGAAGAATTGCTGGAGAGAAAAAAATTGTTAAGTACGTCGGGGTCAACATTACAATCAAAACTAGATTTTTTCCCAATGCCCAGATTTTTAAGATTCCTCCACAGCACTTTGGAAGGAAGAGAGGTATTAAGTTTAGCAGAGCAGTAGTTTCGCTTCGATTGCTTAATCGTTAAAACCGAAGCATTCCTAGCAATTCTATAGTTTTCCCAATTTTCCGGCGAGGGGATTTTTTTCCAGCGACTGTGCATTTTGTTACGTTTTTTTATTGCATTTTTGACGCTATTATTGAACCAAGGACAAGAAACATTTTTGATAACAGTAGTACGAATGGGAACATGATTTAAAAAGTACATGTATAAAAGTACAGAAAAGGAGTACATGTTTCAAAGTAAGGGAGTAAATGTACTTTGAGCTCTGAACATTGTCATGTTTATGTAGTACATTTATAACGTTGCTAAAATGGGAGAAAAATAATTTCCAACCAGTTCCTCATAAGCATGATTCTCATTTTTATCTCATAAGCATGATTCTCATTTTTATCTCATAGTTCATTCATTTTAAGCATGTCCGTGGAACTATATAGTTCCGGTAATTCTTTTTATAAGAATGTAAATAAGAAAAGCATTTCAAATCTCATTTTGTGCTGGTTCTATTTCATATGTTAGAAGCAAAACTAAACCAAGCAATGCATGCAACAAGAATGACGATATATCATTTTATCATTTCATTTATTATTGCTTTCGTTCACTCTCACAATCATAATCGTTTTACTTGTCGTCGCAAAAAGAATTCTTTTCAGCAGTAATGTGCAGTAAGTAAGAAAGAGATGTCGTATACGTTGCTCACTTAAAAAAAAATTTCATTCCAATCGGAACTGTTTGGACATGCTAAAACCGTACAGAAGGAACGATTGGAACTATGTCCGAGAGTGGACATAGTTCCATGAACTATGCAGGTCCGGAACGACCCAACTCTAGTAGATTGAGTACTTTTGATAATTGCGAGCACCCTAAATTGGAATTGAGTACTTTTGACAAACATTTGCTTGCAAAGCTATTCGATATCAAGACTTTGGTATGTATGGATGGAGCCACACCCCCTTGACCAATGCATGCCCAAGTTTTTAGTAGAAATACATCGCCAAATAGTAACTCCATTCTGAATATCAATGTTTTCTAACTTTTACTTCCATAGCTATTCGATATCAAAAATTTGAATTGTATGGGCGGAGCCACACTCTCTTGTGCCCATCTCAGTTTTCTAGCAGATGGACAGTACCAAGTGGCAACTCCATACTAGGTTCCATTGTTATGAAGCATTTAGTTCCAAGGCCATTTAATACCTTGAGTTTGACTTATATGGGTGATGTCAAGCCCCCTTGTCCAATGCTCACTCAATTTTTCCAGTCAAAGGCCAGCACTAAATATTACGTTCTTACCGAGATTCATTGATGTGTGACTAATAGTTCGAAAGTTATACCGAAAATTTGGGCAGCCAAAAAAGTGCCACGCCCTTTTCCAACGTCCAATTACCAATTGAACGGCACATGCAAATCGAGACCAAATACCTAATTCCAATGCTGTGCGACCTATAACTCCAAAGTTTTTCAATATCGCAGTTTTGGGTTGTATGGCAGGTGCCACGCTCCCTTGTACAATGCTCGCTGTATCACTTGTAATTAGTTTACTTTGTTTTTATTTATTGTCAATTCAATTGCCTATTTTTGTCAAGGGTGGTGAGATGGAAAAAGTACTAAATTTTTCAAAAAGTCAACAGTGGCACTTGGGTACAACTTTACAAAAACAAAATGTATGGCATTTGTCAATTTACCCAACTATCCAAGTCAGTGTGAATCCCCCTAAAAACTTTGTGTTGTGTCAAACGTTCATTACCATTACACGCTCAAATACATATTTAATTTCGAACGGTTGTGTCTGAACCTGTAGAAAAGACAGGTATAGACAATGTATTTAAACGTCCTATTTCTTTAGTAACATTAGTTATTTCTTTCGGAGCATTAGTAACTGTATTTAACTCAAATACAATGGTTTTTTTTTAAGGGAATAAAACTAGTTTATATTAAATGCTTTAAAATGAAAAAAAAGACCCACCCTTAATGGTTGCGTCAACATGCCTGAAATATTTCGTTCTCTCCACTTCCAACGTTTATTACCACGTTACACATTTTGTAGTCTTAAAAGAATATTAACCACCCTGTTGACATATCTAGAACACAAACCTAATGTAAGCTTGGCTTGTGCAAAGGTTATTGACATGAGTGCTGCTTTTTCACACATAGAGGGCGCAAAAAACCTATGAAATAAACAGAGCTACTTAACTAACTAATGTTTTTATCGTTAAAAACGAAAAGTGTACAAATGCTTTTTCAGATTAATTGAGGACACGATTAATGGACAGGTACAGTCGGAATTTATCGTCTATCTTTTAAGAAACCTTATTCATAAAAATATTTTAAAATAAAAATAAATAAAAAAATGTTCTCTCTTAAAATGTCGGTCTTAAAATGTTCGATAGTAAAAAAACTTTTTGTGTTAAAACGTTTTTTTAAATATTGTTAATCATAAACATGTAGCTGCTTTGATGTTAAATAGGAACACTTTCGCTTTGATGTGGGAAGAGTGGGTAGAATGGTTTGTGAATTTGATAAATGGAAGAACTTTTTATTTATATGCGTCAATTTAATCAACATTTTCGAACATTCAAAAGTTTTTGATGCGCTGAAATAATTACACTGTTCTACACGAAAACTGTACAAAACATCTAACGCATATATTTCATTAAGTGGTAATATATGATGACTTACAGAATGTTTGTATCACTTCGAATTTTTTGTCAAGGACCTAATATTATGACAAAGTTGAAACTTGCAAATTTGTATTCTAATTTAAATAATAGAAATATACATATCAGACCATTGCAAAATAATAGACGCTAAAATAATCAAAGCACATTTTTTTTTTTAATTTTTATATTTTCCAACGTTAAGAAATCAAAAGAAGTCCATTGACCTAATTTTGTTTATATTTTTCTTTAGACATGGGTTTTGATTTTCGAACTCATAAAAAAAAAATAAAATCGGTTATTAAATAATAAAGTTATTAGCGAAAGTATGATTTTTTAACATATTTCCAAATTTTTTTTTAATTAAATATATTTTTTGGAATAGAAATAAGAACTTGCTTCTCTGTGAATGCGTTTTGGAAGCCAAATCAAGGATTCACTTAAATGCATCTCTTTGTATTTGGCTAAGTGTACCACTTTCTCAACTTGGTATAATACGATGAACACGACACTTGAGGTATGTACCACTTATTGCCCATAACACACCGATTTAAACATTTTACGTACAGTGAGATCACTATAGGAATTGTCGATAAAACAATTTTATGATTCAAATACGTAAACAAATCACATTTTAACAAAGTCTTGATTAAACTTTCTTAAAAGTATTTCACCGCGGCAAACGATTCGCGAAACGCCTTTGCAAAAAGTTCCATATCAAAAATTTTCACTGCAAGAGCGTTTTTAGTGAAAAAACTTCCCGAAAATTCAAAATAGCCCTTAGCTTCCCAGGGGATCAAAAAAGACATAGACTCATAGACACAAATAGACTCTTTATACATTTTTGACTTGTTTTTACAACCCCTATCATTTAAAATCATAAAATTAATTTTTTCGTCTAACTTGTATTGGACTGTTGTTGTGGTCAGAGTTTATCACTGTACTGAAACCATAGATAGAGAGATATGAAACACTTCGACAGCTGATACAAAACTGACAAAAATTCCAATTGCTATTCTGAGGCCAGAAATTGCGCTGCAGTTCTGAGGTTAGAAACTCAATTACTTCAATGTTGTTATCGTCCATAACTAAGTTACTTGTTAACCAATTTTTTTTTTTTTAACAAGCATTGAAAATCTAATACCCTTTATTTCTTTTATAATTCTTAAAAAACATATTTTTTAAGAATTATATTGTGAGCTTAATGCCAAATAATTCATGAAGCAACAGGTTGCTACAACAACAAGTTCTTTGCAGAACTTAAACCAAGCTGACTAGACCATGGTTTCGTCGGACGCTACTCCGACTCATCAGTAGTCTCAGTGGTTCTAGCAGTCCACTACCTTTGACAAGCTAATAGGCGCAAGATCAATAAAACCAAAGAGGAATTATAGAAGCGCTATACTTTGTCAAAGCAATGTTTTTCTACTCTTTTGCTAGTCGCAAAATTTCAAAAAGTTGACTGCATTGATTCTGCAAAGATTTTGTTGTTGCGCTTTTTTGTTTACTTCTTTATCACGTATCAATCTAGGTTCCAACATTTTGTTGGTATTAAACCATAGAAGGCGTGAAGAAGGTTTTTTTTGAAAGCAGATGTTTATTACATATATGCGCAGACATATAATATTACATCATGTTTTCGTAGGTCGTGCTCGCACCAGTTTACATGAGTTATAAAATTGTGGCATATTTTAATAAGTTTATTTCTTTTATAATTCTTAAAAAACATATTTTTTAAGAATTATATTGTGAGCTTAATGCCAAATAATTCATGAAGCAACAGGTTGCTACCCTTTCCTTATACCCATTAAGTCAAATTAATCATGTCAAAAGAATTTTTGATTATTTTTAATAGCTAAAAGCAAATTAAAAAAAGAAAAATGCTCTTTCTGTTCATGTAAGCACCTTACATTTGTAAGATAGAAAGCGATTTAAGACATTTCAGCAAAAATAGAAGACTGCAAGTGTAATCGTCAATAAAAAAATCAAATTTTAATGAAAATAAAAGTTATGATGCGTAAGTTAGGCAAAGTACGAAAATCGAAGTGAATTATTAAAAAGATCCTTGACGAAAAAATCGATGTGATGGAAACATTCTGAAAACGCAGAAAGTCATTATATGGATCGGCAAAATATAAAATATTGGTGCGAGCACTTGTACATTAAAAAAAAAATATTTGTAGAACAGTGTTATTGAATGAATAATAATAATGAATATTTATTTATATTTTTTTTTTTTTTTGTAAATATTTTGATATATTTTGAATTATCTTAACACATTTTATTATTTAATTTTATTTTTTTTTTTGTTTGTAAATTATTTGAAATGTTTTGAACAAACTTTACATTATTTTTTAAATATTTTGAATACTTTGAATAATTTTGACAATATTTGTGCACAGATGAGAGTAAAAATTTTAAAATTGCTTTTAAAAAAATGTAAAACTCGTTTCAGGCATGTCTTTTAAATTCTCTCATTTATGAAGCCTTTATAAGAGGTTTTGTGAATATCAATGTCAGACATATTGGGTCTAATGCATAAAAATGAGATGTTTCTCAGACATCATTCGTGTGAGATCAATCTCAAGAAGTGAGTCATAAGAACATTCTCAGTCTCAGTCTCAAAATTGTATGCATAAAAAGGAAATCAAGCTCATGACAAACAACTCAACATAAGTGAGATCGATCTTAAAGCTTCAGTTGAGCTTTAGTTTATTTAAAGCAAGCTAAAGCAATTAATCGTTAAAATTGCTTCTTAAAATTTCAAAAAAATGTCCGAAAGCGAATCTAGAAGTGAATAAAACTGTAGTTTATCAAATTATAAAAATAATAAGCTGGCATAATTTCTAGTTGATGAGTTAAAAGAAACTCAAATTTTACTACAGAAATCTAATCTGCCGGTACACAAATTAAAAAAAGAAGCACTTGAAAGGTTTCGAATTGAAGAGATGAATTAGAGATGAATTCCTATGTCCTCACCAATTTCATTTTGAAATCCAGGATCAGCCAAAAATCTTAAATATACTCTCATTTTTTCAGAATTTGTAAGAGCTCCACCAAGTGATTCCAATGTTGGCTCTAGGAAATGCTCTGCTACCCAATCGATTTTTTCTTTATTAAAACGAAATATAAATTTACTGCTATATTCTTCAAGATGTCTACGCAGCTTATACATTTTTTTAGGACTATAAACGCGAAAGTATTCTGCCATTTCAGTTGCTTGAAATAAACTGTGAGATCACTTGATAGGAGACTCAACATTTACCGAAAAAGTTCTCAGACATGTCAGCTTCATCTCATGATTGTGCATGCCATTTTGAGAAATTTCTCACAAAGAGCTTTTGTTTTAAGAAGTTTCTCAGGCCTTGAGATCCATCTCAATGAGCGAGATCTTTCTAACGAGTTAATAACTTTTTATGACAACGAGTAAATTCTCAAAATATCGAGTAAAAAGTAATTTCTCACTTTTATGCATGAGACCCATTATGACACTGTGTATTCTTTTTAATATTTTTAAATAATTTTTAATATTTTTGACAATATTTTTACTTTGTTGTGAACGTAGTGGCCCGTATGGCCAGCGTGGCCCTTCATACAAACTTTTTCTATCTTAATTTCGTCTTTGCGATGAGCCAAAATCAAAGAACACTTGCAAAAAACAACAACACAAACCGCACTTGTTCAGTGTTCAGCACATTTATCAGCGAACTTTACAAAAACAAATGCATGCAAAGCCAAAATTAAAAAACGCATACTCGATGATGTCGATGCTGAAGCTGATTGTCCCGTTACTTGTGTGTCGAGCTGTTTTTCATGACATTTTATTGCATTGAAATTGCTTTTTTTTATGTTTGATTTCTTGCCAAACGCAACGATGAGCAACATTTTGTGTTTTTTTTTTTTTTTTTTAGCATTGGCCAGCGCTTTAAATTTCTTGGGCCCCACTGCTATAAAGACTTTATGAGAGGTTTATAAGTTTTTTTTTTTTTAATATAGCCGTAAGTTTTAATCCTTTACCTTTGGCGGGAAAAATTGTGAAAATAAGCGACTACTTCAGTAAGAAAACGCCTTATTTTAATTATTTTAAACGCATTTGAACAAGATAAAATAAAAAACAAAAACGTCAGTAGAGACTAATGGACCTAACGTGAATGGATTTTACAAAATGCTAAACTTCAAATGCGCATATATCCGGAAAAGGCTGTAGAGGGGTCAAAGTTGCAGCATTGTAAAGGTGTTTTTTCAACCATTCATTTGATACCTAAATTGTCCTTGTGCGATATGCATGGAATTATTACTCGTTGAGTAGAAGAGCTACGAAAGGTTTTATTTTACGATGATAAAAAATTGTTCTTTAACCTTATAACCAGCTATGGGCAGAGAGCGCTCTGGGAGCGTTGAGAGCAAGAGTTGAGAACAAAGTTGCAATTAAAACAATTTTTGGAGCAACGAGACCACATAGCAACCGCTTAATGCAGTAAAAATGCAACAGAATTAAAGAAAACGTTGTATGGTATTATAACTTCGTAACTATTAGCCTTAAATTTAAATTAAAGGTAGGTAAATTTTATGAAACGACAGTAACGGCCTCTCAAGGAAACCCTTTAGTTATCTTAATGCACCACATGTAATAGCAAAAGCAAAATAAAAAAAAAAAAAAATAACATTAAAATCGAAATAACGGCAAGTATTAGGACAAGGAATAGAATATGAATTGGGACAAGGATTAAAAATAGAATGAGGGCAAGGATTTGGATAAAGATAAGGATCAGGAATAAGATAAGGATTAGGATAAGAATTAGAGCATGTTATCAACAAGGATTAGAACAACAGCTCAGACAGGGATTGGAAAAGGGACTATTACAAGGATTGTGGCAACGCTAAGGGCAAAAATTTAAACACACCTAAAACAATATTTAGAATAAGAATTGGAAAATAATAAGGACAAGAAATGGTTCTCGGAATCGAACATTTATTTAGCAACACTAAGGCCTATATTTAGGACAAAGATTCGGAAAGGAAGTGGGACAAGGATTAGGAAAGGGATTCGAACAAGAATAATGTCAGGAATTAAGATATGGATTAAAATAAAAGTTTGGTCGAGAAGTAGAACAATTATTAGGAAAAATATAAGAATAATGATAAGGATGAGGACAAGTTTGGGAACAAAACAAGGATAAGGGCATGGATAAGTTGTCGTAGTTCGTCACTTAAAAATTTACGGTTGTGTCCACAATACAACCAACTCATATTTTTATTCTTATTTACATATACAGTGTTGTGCATATCAAAAGCAACCAAAAAAGCCATTATCAATTATAACTATTGGGTGTTTTTTTTAGGGGTTTGTTTTTCGAATAGAGATAAAACTGGCATTTTGTGGTCAAATCTGGCAACTCTAATGTCATTTATGTTCAGTTTGGTTTGCCATTTCATCATGAACAGGTTGACAAAAGAACAACGCTTGCAAATCGTGCAAATTTATTTCGAAAATAATGGTTCAGTTCGCGAAGCTTACCGCAAGCTCCGTCCATTTTATGGTCGACATAATCGTCCATCAGAGCAATTAATTCGGTTAACCATGGGTCGTTTTCGCACTACGTTTACTCTATGTGATAATACGCATCCGCAGAGACGTCGAACAGTGCGCACCGAAGAAACAATTGCCGCTGTAGAGCAAAATGTTGAAGAGGACCCGAATGAATCGATTCGCCACCGTGCACAGCAATTGGAGCTTTGTCCATCAACTTTATGGAAGATTTTGCGCAAAGATCTTGGCTTGCGACCTTACAAGATCCAGCTTGTGCAAGAATTAAAGCCGCGAGACCATGCAATGCGTCGTGATTTTGGTGTATGGGCCGAAAATGAGATTGATCTCGATGCTGATTTTCATCGCAAAATTTTGTTCAGTGATGAGGCTCATTTTTGGTTGAATGGCTACGTCAACAAGCAAAATTGCCGCGTTTGGAGTGAAGAGAATCCACATGAGATCCTTGAGACGCCATTACATCCACAAAAACTGACTGTTTGGTGTGCTCTATGGGCTGGTGGAGTCATTGGGCCATACTTCTTCCGAAATAATGCTGGAGAGTCAGTTACCGTTAATGGAAACCGGTATAGAGCCATGATAACCGACTATTTTGTTCCCGAATTGGATGGCATGAATGTGGATGAGTTGTGGTTCCAACAAGACGGCGCTACATGCCACAGAGCGCACGTCACAATCGATTTATTGAAGGAAACATTCGATGAGCGCATAATTTCGCGGAATGGACCTGTCAATTGGCCACCAAGATCGTGTGATTTGACACCATTGGATTATTTTCTTTGGGGATATGTGAAGTCGCTCGTCTACGCCAACAAACCAGAAACGTTAGGGGACTTGGAGGCCAACATTCGTGGTGTTATTGCCGAAAAAGTGGTTGAAAATTGGACCTGTAGAATTGGCTTTATTCGAGCCAGCCGCGGCGGCCACATGCCCGAAATCATATTTAAACATTAATGGCATAAAATTATCCTTCCAATAAAGCCAAATTGATTGACATTAAAACGATTTTCTTGTGTTTTATTTTAATTCGAAGTTCTATACCTCTAAAAAAAACACCCTTTAGAAACTTTTCCGACTTTACTAAAATTCTAGTTTGATATATTTTTTTATTTATTTACACAAATTGTTAAAAATTAATTCAAAAGTTTTTATTGCTGCAGGCTTTTAATTTTTTTTATAATAAATAAAGTATTAAGTAGAAATTATGCTGTGCATAACGAATGCAACTTAAACTAAAGAAATTTAAATAGATTGAAAATACAAGTTATAGGGTTAATATTTGGTAAAATAAACTTTATTTTTAATAACCATAACACATCTGCGTGGCATTGAAGCTATAAGGTTGTCAATTATAGTTTGTGATATACTTCGCCACTGCTGTGTCAGTGTCTCAACGATTGCAGCTTAATAAGAAAACCTTTGCCCACCGACTCATCGCTTAAGGATTCCGAATAGATTTTCTATTGGGTTAAGATCAGGCGATTGAGCTGGTCAATTCAATACCTGAATCCCTTTTGCGCAAATTCACGTCTTAACGATCATTGCGGTGGTTGGCATTTCTCGCTCAGCAAAGGGCAACATGACTGTCTCTAAAATCTCTTTATAAATAAATCGGTCCATCATTTGGGTAGTTTCATAAACTGGATTTTGTCCAAATCTAGAAAAACAAGCCCAGAACAAAGCCGAGCCGCCTTCATGCTTAACTGTGACCTGAGGGTTTTGAGGTTTAAGGCTCTCACCTTTTAGCCGATGTACTGTGGCCATGCCATCGCTGGTAAAGAGATTAAATCTGGTCTCGTCACTAAAAAAGACTGTCTTCCATTGGTCATCAGACCAATTTAACGAGTTCTTGCAAAATTTAAATGGTAATTAAAAATTTGTATTTGATTTAAGCCAAAAGGGAGTGAATTATGTCTTAAAAACAAACCTTCGTTCTAATTTTTTGTTTTTTATAAGCAATGGCCTCTTCGCTGGTCTGCAACTCTTTAAGTCAGCTTTCAAAGCACGTCGGCGAACAGTTCTCGAGTCCACGTTTAAATTTAGTTGATTAACAACAGACTGAGATGATAAAAAAGGATATTTTTGAAAAGAAAGCTGGGATTACATGTCGGTCCTCTCTCTGTGTTGATTTAAGCTTCGGACCACCCAAGTGAAGTTTTTTTAGTCTCAAACTTTTTAATAAGTCGTAAAATTACTGATTTATTTATTTTGTACTTTTTGATAAAGAAATTAGTGATGCTCCTGATTGATACTCATCAATTATTGCTATTTAAGGGGGGGGGGGGGGTAAGGTTTGACAACTTTTTTAAAATTTTTTTTATTTTTGTTTCTGAAAGCACAACATCTGAAGAATATTGTATTAAATTTTTAGGTCATTTGGAGCAAAACTAACGAAGTTACAGTAGGTTGAATGACCGTAGCTCCAACTAAGTGTTGCTTAGTGTAAAAAAACTTTAAATCGACTTTCCCAAACATGTCATTTTTAAAGTCGGTGACCAGCCTACAGAAAAAACTACTGAAAACGATCGTTTTGAAATTTTGTACACATATTCTACATATAAGTAGCTCTCTAGTGACGTCAAGTTTTTTAATTACTAACAATTTTACAATAACAAATAGGTAGATTTTTTCGTCAAAAATCGTCCTTTTGGCTTCAAAATGGTGCCAAAAATTGAAAAATTTTAAAATTAAAAAAAACTTGACGTGACTGGAGAGATAAAGTAATAAACTAAAGAAAGAATTTTGATTTTTTGGTTTCAGATGATGAATAATATGTAAAATAAACCTACTGTAATAATTTTTCTAAAAAAATTCATGGAAAAAGGTCTTTTTTAGACGAAACAAACCTCATCCCTTAAAAGACTCTGGTAGTTTATCACGCGAAATGACGTTTTGATAATTTCAAATGTCTTCTTCACACAAAGAATTATTTGCAAATTACTCTTTTCAGCAGGGACCGTAACCGTTATACCATTTTTCTAAAAAAAGTTAAAAGTTTTAGTTATTTCTTGTGTTTTATTTTATTGAACAGGAATTAACCGGAATTTTTCAACTTTATATTTTTTCTCACAAAAAATAACTGTAATTATTTGTGGGATATTTTTTCCCACAAAATATCCCACAAATCACTATATCTAAGAAACTGCTTATTATAGGGTCAAAAAATATTAAAGGTGAAAACATGGCAAGGCTGTCGCATAGCCGGAGATATTTGAGGCGATGAGAGCAAGAGTGGCCTAACCCACAAAAATATGAAAATTGAAATAAATGCATGTAGGAAAGTTTTTTTTTGTTTTTAAAAAAAGAACAACAATTTAACAAAATGTATAGAAAAACAACAGAGCTATTTGAATCGAAAGTCACAACATTGAATTTTTGATTGGTTTTTTCTCAATTTTGAACAACGATGTTAATTATACGTAAAATCTTTATTCATACGGTGCGCCGTATTTGCTAAGCGAAAGATCTCGCTTCCAAAATTTGATTGTAATAAAAATGTTCGTAGAATTGAAGATATGTAAGTGTGTTTGGTATCAAAAGCGCAAGTTTTTTTTTTAATTTTACTAAATTTAAAAAAAATTTTATATTTTGTAAATATTTGGATATGTAACCTAAAAAAACAACTAAAAATATGCGATTTTGTAAAAACTTTGTACTACAGTGTCATCTGGTGTCCAAGGTGGATCAAAGAAGATAGTGCTAAAAAACTCGCCGTACCTGAAAATCACTATATACCAATTTTCATCCTAATCACATGATCGGTTTGTGAGTTTTAGGCGGTTTTGTAAAAAAATGTGTACTACAGCGCCCTCTGGTGTTCAAGGTGGATGAAAATTAATAGTCTTATGAACCGCCTTGTACCAATAAACTTCTATACACAAAGTTTCATCGCGATCGGATGAATGGTGTACAAATGTATTCAGGACACACAAACGTACATTCATTTTTATTTATAAGATTAAAACTCCTATATGTCTACATTTCAAGCGAAGACTTCTTTTAGAACTTAATAAGTGTAATGAACATCTCCCATATATTTTTTAAATGTAGAAAAATCGAATCAAATTAAAAATCAAATTTCAAACATTGCATTTTGATGCAATATACATTTGCATACAAGCGAAAATTTTATTCTAAAAAAATTCGCTTGAATACAAACATAATTAGGGACTTTAAATTGCATACAATTTGAAAATCGTAAAACATATTTCATTTATTCCTATTAAAAAAAATTTTAACCTTGTGGACTATCCCCTAAACGCGAACCTACCACATACAGAATTTTAATCTGCTTGGTACCAACTTTTAAAAATAAAAACCATAAGTCTGTACTAAAATTCTAAAAAACGAGAGCCATACTCACAAAAAGGAAGTTGAGCTCTTTCTTTTCTATCGAAGATCACGACAAGGAACACTTCTGGTCATTAAACGCAAAATAAAAAAAAATTTAATATAAAGAAATCCAAGAATTATTATAACATCGTTTCAAATTTCTGCTTCTTAAGCAGTAATTAACTTGAAAAATTTATTTATGTTCATTTGGATTAACTATTCAAAAGGTAAAAGTACAATTAATTCATTTATATTCTATTCAATATAGTAAATTAGAAAAAAACAATATTTTCAGAATTCTAATCCTAATTGACTTTTATCGAAACATGTAAAGATTTTCCACAATCCAATAAAATTAAATAAAAAGGTAAAATTAACCTTTGTCAGAAATCCTATTTAGTTAGCAACATTTAAGAACTAATTTTAGTTGTCTCTTTTGTATATCCCAGAGCAAGAAAACCATATCATCTCCTCGCTAGTTATGCTTTCAAGTACCAAGAATTGGCAAAAGTCAGCTCCCGCAGCTTAGAAACCACTTTGGTCTGCCAGTCACGGAAAGCGCGTGGTAGAGTAAAAGCCCACCAGAGTCAACACGAAAAGAACTAAGTACCTAATCAGAACATAAATCTTTTATAAAAAAATAGTGCACAAAAATGAAAACTATCAATAAACAAAACATATAAAACAATTTTTAAAAACGAAAAAAAAAAAACAAAAACAAAACCATAAAACTAACTATAAAACGAGAAAAAACACAAAATCTAAAAAAAAAAACAAAAAGCACCAGAAAAAAAAAAAAAAACAAAATCAGTGTCAAGGTTAAAAAAATAAAACAAAACAAAAAAAAAACAAAATCACAAGTGCAAGTGAAGAAAAAAAAAAACTTATTTCTTATCATTTAGTACTTGGTTACCTTAAATTAAAGTTGAAGTTTGATTGCAAAATTTAAATAGGTTCAACTTAATAGTAAAGTAACTACAAAAAGAGAAAAGTAATCAAAGAAAAGTAAAAAAGATAGATACATACATATGTATACAAGAACAAAACAATTATTATTTTAATTTCAAGCCCATCATCGAATCCTCATCTGTTCCAGAAAGGCCTTTCTTCGATCAGTTCGGATTTCGGTAAGTACCCTGTAATTCATGCTATAAAAACAAAATAAGAAAAAACAAAAAAACAAAAAAAAAAAAAACCTAATTCAAGCTTTGTTTTGAAAAAAAAAATATAGAATAAAATTTGAAATCTAAATATGAATCTATAAATTAACCTGCTTATCCTTGGGGTGGTTGAGGGGTGAAATAATGAGACATAGGGACCTATTATAGAATTTACAATGGGTCAAAGGTTGGGTGGGTAAAGACGAGGTATTGTGACAGTCATCAAAACAATATCTCGACTAGGTTTTTGAGATTAATTGCTATTGCTATTTAAGTTCTTATTCTTCAGTACATTTTTGTGGGGTTTTCACTTCTAATTTAGGGACTCTATATAAATAAATTTTGTAGTGTTGCTGGGATACGAAATGACAACGAACCTCCCCATAGACCGTTGTGTAGCCGTATTGATGGGTCCCAAACCAGTCATTTTTCGTTCCAGAAGATCTTTCAGGTTTTTTTTTCGCTTAAGACCTGTTCGAATCACAACCACGCATTACATAAGTTGGTAAGTAAAAAGTTACAAAGAACATACGAATATTTGTGCAATCTTCCGGCTTGTAGATAAAATAGTAGAATGTAAAGCAGGTGCGTGGAACGCCCATTTTTTGTCATATGGTAGATCTTGCATTCTTATGTTCACCAGTCAAATTTCATGGCCCTAGCATGAACAGTTTTGTAGATACAGTGATTTGTGGGATATTTTGTGGAAAAAAATATCCCACAAAAAATAACTGTTATTATTTGTGCTAAAAAATAAAAGTTCAAAACTTAACTGGTATTTTTAAACTTTTACTTTTAAAGTCGAAATTTAAAACACAACCCAGGACTAACAAGAGGATGTCGGGAGGATCATAATGGTGTTCTCTAAAATTACCTCCGACTACTCCATCCCTTTGTGGTTTTCCTTTAAAAAATGGGGACATAACTGTTATTTACGGTCCTTGCTTTTCAGTCTAAATCAGTAATAACTAAGCAAAAAATTAAAAATATAACCGACATTTACCGTTAATCAGAGCAAACATTATTTGACTTAAGTAAGTTGCTTTTGTTATCCACTGTCAAAAATCACTCTTTCCGTATACTGCTCTCATTGCTGAGATACCGTTATTTTTTACTTCATTTATTTTGATGCTATATTGAACGCAATACATGATTAAGTAAAAATAACTATTTAAATTTTGGAGAAAAAAGTAAGACGATAAAAAAATATGAAGAAGTTTGCTACGCCCATTTTGGTTGCTTTGATATGCACGACACTGTATATTGGTTTCTCTTTTGACATGAAACTATTTGTCAAAATTTTATTTCTGATGAAACTAAACTTAAAGAATAAATATTGGGATAACTTGAGTTTATAATTAGAGTTTATAATTTAAGCGTTAGTGTGGCAATTTAATTTAAGAGGCACTAATAACCTATATCCGGTCATGTATATACATATATATATTTAATATGCACTCGTAATTGCGGTTGACTATGATCACCATGTTGTCTACATGTCTAGTATTTATTAGAAATAACGAACTTCTTCTGTTGACTTCCTCTGGCAATATTTGCGAACTACAACAATTTGCCTCTCAATCATAATGAAAACTTTTGACAAAACTACTTCAAAACTCATAAATTGGAAATAAATATGTATCAAAGGAAGTGCTTGAAAGGAAGCTAATTTGAAAGCGGATGTGGCTAGTTCTTAATCAGAAATCATCCGAAATTCAAAGCTTAAAATAAATGACAAATTTGTGGGAAATAATAAGAAAATAAAACAGAAATTCAAATATCGTGCTCTTTTTTTTATCCTCCAATGTTGCTCCTTCACACATGAAAAACTTGTACAAGAAGTTTGACGACACAAACCTAAAAAGGACGAAATGTTGAAACGAGCTCAACATATAGCTCAACATATAGCTCAACATATTGACGAAGCAATTTTAGAACTAAACCAACTGCCACAGGAAACAGCAACTGACCGGATGTAATAGCAATTCGGGCTAAAAGGCTTGCCACAAGATTATAATTCAATTGGACAAACGGGCCAAGAAGCAGCAGATTCAAAGATGCGCAATTTCATCATCAGTTATTAAGACGAAAGGGTGGTTAGGGGTTGTAGTGAAATACTGTTGTGTTTGTTTGAGTGTGTATGTGTGCGTATATTTCTGTGTCTGTGGTAAGAAGGATGCTAATAAACTTGAACAAAATAAATTCGTAAATTACAGTGGAGTGTTGAATGAAAATGCTGTGCTTTGCACTTTTTAGCTTTTAACTGGTTTTCCTAAAATGTTCTTAAAATGTATGCGGTTTAGTTGGTAAAAACCGCAAAACGTGATTTTCTTGCAAAATCTTCGTTCCACTCAGACATTGGCTGCTGTTGGAAAACTTAGCTTCAGATCTTTTGATGTCCCATGTTGCTTCTCTCAACCAATCTAATGATAACGAGTATCATTTAACTTTATAAATATTTTGGAGATGTTCTCCAAATATTTTGCTGGTAAGACTGGTTGTTCCGCAAGATTAAGGTCCTTAAATGCTTATATCTGTAAATCTGTCTATTGTTGTCTGTTTATGTGTCAGTTAGTGAGTCTAGCCACATGGATTTATGTGCTTCAGCATGTCAATGTGTCGGCATCTTAGAATTATGACGAACCAACAATTGAAAAGCTGCTGATTGTTTGCTATAAAGTAAAATCATGAGAATAAAGTGGCACGTTCCGAGGTTTGCCACATAGACTAAAAACTATTTTTACAATCAAAGAATTTAAAATTATCTGCAAAACACTGATTGATGATTGAAATATTTATATCAGTCAAAATGTGTACATTTTAATTATTTAGTATAATTACTAAATTAATTGAGATATTTATCAGATGATATAGTAGAGATTAATTGATAATCAAATTTAAGTGTACACGAATTAAACCTAAAATCGTTTTGGGACTTGAGGCTTGATAATCTCTCGTGAAAGTATACGAGGGGTACTATTTATATTTCGGGAATAGCAAACAATAAAAATTTTTAAATGAAAATGGCTTTATTGTTTTTCAAAATATTCCCCTTGATGATCAATACACTTTTGCATTCGTTCAAACTATTTGTCATAGCAGTTTTTCCATTCCTCTTGAGACACCTCCAAAACATGTTTTTTAACGCTTCAACTGTTTTACCTTTTTAAAAGTTTACCTTTGATATTCGGGAACAAGAAGAAGTCATTGAGTGCCAAATCAGGACTGTATGGAGGATGAGTCATCAATTCGACGTTTTGACTGCTCAAAAATGCATATGTTTGACGAGATGTGTGAGAGCTCGCATTGTCATGAGAGCTCGCTTATACACTAAGGGAAAAGAATATTAAATTTATCCAAAAACTTTTTTAATTTATCCAAAAAGCGAGTCATTTTTGCACCAATAACGCATTTGCATAAATCGACTACGTAAATATTTAAAATTCATTTAAAAACTTTTTTAATTAAATAAAATATTAATATATTTAAACAGAAATAATAAAAAAAAATATATTAAAATTATGCACGAATTTTTTAAATATCTTTTAAAAATTTACTATTTGAAAATAAAACTATCACATCTAAAGGAAATTTATATAAAAAATATTGAAATTAAAAAACAATATATTCAAATATTTCTCACAAGCTGCGTCCATTAATGCCATTAGCATGGTTACTTTATTTTCTTTTTACGTTCCTTAATATTATATTATTTTTGACAGTCGGTGCAATATTATGACACCATATGTCAAAAATAGTATAAAACTAAAGAACGAAAAATGAAAATAAAGTAACCATGCTAATGGCAATAATAAAGCAAACTAATTAAGCAAAATATGCATTCGTTGGAAAATGTCGAGTTGTCACTCCACCCTACATATAATTGCATTATTTCAGCACGCAATCGCTGATACGTACGGCCAAATATCCCTTTTATACAACTCTTGCAACAAAAACGAAATGAGAATTATAAGAACTAAGGTTGCAACTGCAAGAGAACAGAGTGCGATGCTGTTGCTGCTTGTCGGAATATGTGTGTACGTGTGCGATGCTGTTGCTGCTTGCTTGTATGGAATATGTGTGTACGTGTGTGGTATAAATAAAATTCAAATACGGGAAAAAAACGAGTTGTAAGGAAAATATTTGATTTATCCACGTAAATATTTAAATAAAATTGATACTCAGGCGTGGATAATGTTAATATGCATTATTTCCCTTAGTGTACGCATGTATCTATGATTATACACGTCTTTTGAAGTACCACGATTGAACTTTGTAATCATTTCCTTACATCAATGGACGCGAGACTTTTTTTGAGCGATTGAAAAATTATGGGGTATCCAACGAGAGAAAATTTTTTTTACAGATAAGTGTTCATGCAAAATCGAAAGTATTGAAGTTGAACTAATATGTAAGGATGCCTCTATCTCACGATATGTCACATGACGATCTTGCATTATTAGTTCATGTACTGCATTGATGTTTTGTGGCACAACAACCGATTTTGGACGACCTTCACGGAATTCGTCGGCGACCGAACTACGAGCACAATTGAATTCACTATACCAGCGATATACTGTGGTTTTTGATGTCGCTTTGGCGTCATATAAATAACTCAGTTCATCGACACATTCTTGTTGAGATAATCCACGTAGAAAGTTGTGAAAAATAATCCAACGAAAAACTTCTCTTGAAATTTCCATTTTTTGAACAATTTGATTTTCTTGTTGTGAGTTGTGAGTACATTTATGCTAACAAATGTCAAACTTTATTATGGTGATTCTAGATTTTAGCTATTGACATTAGTGTTGCTAGTTCCCGAAATATTAATAGTACCCCTCGTAGGGTGTTTTTTTAAGAGCTTGAGCACTTTAAATATTAATACAAGACAGAAATATTATTGAAAGGAATTTTTTAGGATTATAATCTGGTAGATAATTTTATGGTATTTATTTTTTAAATATGATTTCTGGCATATGTCCGCCGCAGCTACGAATTACATAGTTCATTCGATCAGCCCAATTTTTTACTACTTTTTCCAATAAAATAAATAAATTGGCTTCCAACGCTTCAAGAGTTTGTCGGCATAACCCGATGACTTAAGATAGCTCAAGAATGATAGAAACCAGATTACGCGTTCCGCAAATGAGAGAGAGAGAGAGAGCATGACGTCACAAGCGATATTGTCAGACTATGGAATAATTTTACTAACACACCCACGCCTAAATACTTTTTTTCTTATTTTGATAATATATATATGAACCTCCTTGACCTATTGGTGCAATAAAATTTTGTCAGTCTCGAATAGTTTAGGAATTAAAAATCTTCTAAGTTTAAAAAATCATGTTTTTCGTATACGAAAATATTCATATTTTTATACAGAAGAGTAGATATTTTTACTTTACTTCTTCGAAAGAATTTATTTTCAATTTCGTCAATTTGCCTAAGAGATCGCACATTTGCATACGTTTTTGTCAAGCAAAAGTACTGTGTGACGTCATGCACTCAGTTGAGAAAGAGAGCATTAGATAACGGGACTGCGGAACATGTAATCTTGTTTCTATCATTCTTGAACATAGCCCCATAAAAAGAAATCGAGAGGAGTTAAGTCGATTTTGCAATAAATTTAAGGTTAAGCGAGCTGTATGGAAAGTTGTGCCGTATTGTTGGAAACAAAAAATCAGTCAGCATGGCTGGATAGTGCTCGCCATTCATCGTAACGGCAGCTCCTTCCTCATTTCGAAAGAAATAAGGACCGATAATGCCGCCAGCGTGTAAACAGCACCAAACAGGAAGGCTGGAAACTCACTGCGACAAATCAGTTTCAAAACAGTTTTCTACACACTAGTTCAAATGAGCGTGCGCTCATTCTGTTTTAAGACGAAAACAAAACTTATTTGTCTGGCGCTATGCACCTTTACGGAAACTGCAACATTTTAGAAAACTGTTTTTAAACTGTTTTGTCGCAGTGAGTTTCCAGCCTAAATTTTAATGGATGCAATGGTTATTCGTTAATGGCTTGAGGATTGTCTTTGCTCCATATACGGCAATTTTTCTTATTGACGAAGCCATTTAACCAAAAAACTTTTTAACAAAAAAAAAAACCGACTTCAAAATCACTACAAAGTAAGAAATAATTTTAAATAACTTTTCCCATTCATTTCTTGGTCATATTTTAAAAGCTATTTATATGTATTATAATATTGGAAATCTTATCATTTTCATTTTTTTATTTTGTTTTATTATCATCAATCTATTAATTGCTTTATGTACATAAAAGCTCTGAAGTCGGCGCTTATCTTACTATTCGACATCTTTTTATTTTAATTTTTTCTAATTTGTTTTATCATAAAAATAGTATTAACTTTATGAATATAAAAGCTTCTTAGCGATTTTTTTTCTTTCAGTTGGCAATTTTTGAGTACGCTGAATGTAGCCAATGTGTTCCATGCATTATTTGTGCAGCTGTTTCACACTATGTCATATTCAATATGAGCTTTACAAGCTCACCCAAACCAGTTTAGTGAGATATTTAATGTGTACAAAGCTTTTAAACTTACTACAGTGTCACCAAGGCACCACATAGTACACGGATGGTAAAAGATCATGATTGTGTGTCAAAGATGAGCGCCGACTTCAAAGCTTTTATGTTCATAAAGCAATTAATATATTGATGATAATAAAACAAAATAAATAAAATGAAAATGATAAGATTTCCAATATTATAACACGTATAAATAGCTTTTAAAATATGACCAAGAAATGAATGGGAAAAGTTATTTAAAATTATTTCTTACTTTGTAGTGATTTTGAAATCGGTTTTTTATTTTGTTAAAAAGTTTTTATTTCTTTCTTTTTAGAGAATATGAAATATTTTACGTTATTGTATTCTTGAGGAAAATTTTAAACATGAAACTTTGTTCTTAAAGAACTTGTTTTATTAATTCCTGAAAGTTTGTTGGGTATTTTCCATTTCTGTTTCTTTACAAGTAGTGCCACGCCCTTTATATAATCCCGCCCACTTTATTAACCGTACCTTATAATGATTCTACCTAGCTCTGTGCCAAATTTCAGTTTCCAAGTATCAATATTAACCGTAATATAGTACTTTCCTTAAAGTGCCACACCCTGTGTACAATCCCGCCCACTTTTTTAATGATTCTACCTACCCACCTACCTGCATACCAAATATTAATACGCTAGTGTCAATATTAACTAAGATATAGTATTTTTATAATATTGACACGCCCATTTGTTGAATAACGCCCACTTTTTTGGCCGTAATTTGTAGTAACTGTACCTACCCATGTACTAAATTTCAGCACCCTAGTGTCAATATTATTCGATACATAGTGTGTTTCTAATATTGCCACACCCATTTGTCGAATGACGCCCACTTTCTTTACAGTAATTTATAAAAATTGTGTCTACCCCTGTACTAAATTTCAGTACCCTAGTGTCAATACTATTCGAGATACAGTGTTTTTTCAATATTGCCACACCCCTTTGTCAAATAACGCCCACTTTCTTTACAGTAATTTTTTAAAATTGTGTCTACCCCTGTACTAAATTTCAGTACCCTAGTGTCAATACTATTCGAGATACAGTGTCTTTTTAATATGACCACACCCCTTTGTCAAATAACGCCCACCTTTTTGATCGTAATTTGTAATAATTGTGTCTACCCCGGTATTTTTACTGTAAATTTCAGTACCCTAGTGTCAATATTAACTGAAATACAGTGTTTTTCTTAAATTGACACACCCCTTTGTCAAATATCGCCCACTTTTTTAAAAAAGGACCTCCGCGTTCATGATATCTATCTGTTGACAAAAAATTACGGAAAAACATACATTTAAAAAAAAAAAAAAAAAAAACAAAAAAAAAAATAAAAAGCGGACAAACCAACGAAATTGAGAACCTTCTCCTTTTTGAAGTCGGTTAAAAATGAGCTTCATCATTAAACAAAATTCTTCGGTAAAAATGCTCATCTTCGGCTAGTTTCAAATTAACCCAATCAACAAAAATGCGACGTAAACGATAGTCATTTATCGTTTCGTACAGGCACGACCTGTATTTTATAGGCACGCAAGCCAAGATCCTTACGTACAATTTTCCACGTAGTCGAATGACAAAGGCCAACAAGTTGAGAACGGCGACGAATCGAAATTTTTGCATCTTCATCAACACTTCGTTCTACAGCAGCAATATTCTCTTCGGTTCGCACATATCTTTGTCTTGTTAATGGTTTTGAATCGAGAAGAGTAACGATCAATAACTGCACGAATTACTTGCTCACTAGGCCGATTATGACCGTAAAATGGACGAAGTGATCTATGAACTTCGCGAACAGATATATTTTTTCAAAGTAAATTTCCACAATTTAGAAGCATATGATGAATTGCCAAACTTACTGAACAGAAATGTAAACACAGTTTGACATTCTCAATTGTCAAACCATAGACAACAACCATCGAAACTTCTCATGCAGCTAAAAAAACACCCTGTACTTGCCAAAACTAGAAATTCTGTATCATTACTTTTGCCTACTTACGTTCAAATAAAAGATTTACGATGTCATCAATTTTTTCCAGACCGAGTTACAGTTTTTCTTCGTACTCTTGTACATACTCTAAAAGAAGTGATTTGCTGTGTTTGAGAAAGAGCAATTGACAGCAAATTGTTTTTTATTAATTAGTTAAAAAAGGACGATACTTTTCTTTTTTGTAGCCAATAATTTGGGTGAAAGATCCAACTGGTCATGATCGAATATGGGCACCACTATATTTTAAGCTTATGTCTTGTTTGTGCATTTGCTTTTTGTCTTTGATTTGTTGTTGCGTTTTGTGTTGCTACACTAAGGGAAAAAATATTAAATTTATCCAAAAACTTCTTTAATTTATCCAAAAAGCGAGTCATTTTTGCACCAATAACGCATTTGCATAAATCGACTACGTAAATATTTAAAATTCATTTAAAAACTTTTTTAATTAAATAAAATATTAAAATATTTAAACAGAAATTATAAAAAAATATATTAAAATTATCACGCTCTATAAGTCACTAATCATGCCCGTCCTATTATATGCAGCACAAACTTGGACGTTGAGCAGTTCTGATGAAAAGACTTTGGGAGCCTTCGAGAGAAAGATCCTTCGTAAGATCTTCGGTCCAATCTGCGTCAATGGCGAGTACCGAATTCGATGGAACCACGAGCTGTATGAGCTGTACGCTGACATCGACATAGTTAAGCGCATTAAAATCGAGCGGCTCCGCTGGCTAGGTCATGTTGAGCGAATGGAAAACGACGCTCCAGCGAAAAAAATATTCGATTCGGTGCCCGGTGGTGGTCAACGCAGAAGAGGACGCCCACATCTTCGTTGGAAGGATCAGGTGTTGGATAACCTGACTACACTTGGTGTTTCCAACTGGCGCCAGCAAGCGCAAAATAGAAATGGCTGGCGCAATTTCTTATACGAGGCCAAAACCGACTTACGGTTGTTAGCGCCAGATAAGTAAGTAAGTATATTAAAATTATGCACGAATTTTTTTAAATATCTTTCAAAAATTTACTATTTGAAAATAAAACTATCACATCTAAAGAAAATTTATATAAAAAATATTAAAAGTAAGAAACAATATATTCAAAAATGTTTCTCACGAGCTGTGTCCATTAATGCCATTAGCATTGTTACTTTGTTTTCTTTTTTCGTTCCTTAATATTATACTATTTTTGACAGTTGGTGCAATATTACGGCACCAAATGTCAAAAATAGTATAAAACTATAGAACGAAAAATAATAAAGCAAAATATGCAGGCAAATGACAATCGGTGCGACACATTCGTGGGAAAATGTCGAGTTGTCACTCCACCCTACATAATTGCATTATTTCAGTACGCAATCGCTCAAATATCCCTTTTATATTACTCTTGTAACAAAAACGAAATGAGAACTATAAGAAACTGCAGAAATAAATTGCAAGAACAGAGTGCGATGCTGTTGCTGCTTGTCGGAATATGTGTGTACGTGTGCGATGCTGTTGCTGGTTGTCGGCTATTTCAGCTGTATGGAATATGTGTGTAGGTGTGTGGTATAAATAAAATTTAAATACGGGAAAAAAACGAGTTGTAAGGAAAATATTTGATTTATCCACGTAAATATTTAAATAAAATTGATACTCAGGCGTGGATAATGTTAATATGCATTATTTCCCTTAGTGTACATAAGCCTTTGCTCTCAATTCTTACTCTCCACGCTCCCAGAGCGCTCTCTGCCCATAGCTGGTTATGATGCATCCAGGTGTTATGATGAATTAATTCTGATGTTGGATTGAACAGAAAACATTTGAGAACAAAAGTATATGTTCCCGCTTTTACTGACGTACTTCCAGTACTAAGCTCCCAAGGTACCGAACCACCTAAAGCACCGTGCCCAGATAATGATTCCCAGGCAACTCCAACTGTTTGCACTAATTATAATCCGATGTAGATTGGACGATTGGCTGTGTACGATGTAGATTGGACACCGGATTTTGAAAATGATGCACCACAACCGCTCACACAAAAGGAAATGGACAACAATATGGCTAAGTTGGGATTATCGCAACAGAATTCAGAATTTTTGACCTCATTTCTGAAGCGCAGAAATTTTTCCATGCATACATATCGCACCTGTTCAACAAAAGGGTAGTAACTCAAAATTTTGGAATTTTCACTTTCTATTAAAAAACGATACATAATGATCAACTCTACCCACTGTAAAAATCTCCCATTATTTTGTCTACCCTTTCGTCAAAAAAATACCGTTATGTCACTCTTCATGTCCTCAGAGTAACAACTTATGTATCAACAAAAGAGATTTAAACACGCCCACGTGTTTCAGGCATTTAGA
Source organism: Pherbina coryleti (assembly GCA_943735915.1). Taxonomy (NCBI): domain Eukaryota; kingdom Metazoa; phylum Arthropoda; class Insecta; order Diptera; family Sciomyzidae; genus Pherbina; species Pherbina coryleti. The sequence goes on from OX030951.1 coordinate 71,748,057, forward strand.
TCGCGGTTTTTCTACTAAAGAGTAGTATTTCGAATTATTCCCTTATTAACCAGTCGAAATAATATCTCTACTTAAACAAAGAATTTTCAACAAAATGGTAGTAACTCGAAAATTGGTTATTTCTCTACAAATACTTAAAGAAATAAAAAGAAATCGAGTGTTGTACTATAGTTAACAATATATCTTTACGATGGCATAGTTTTTTTTGTATAATATACCTTTAATATAAACAGTTTTTTAAGTCTACTGAGAAATAGAAAATTTTGAGTCACTACCCTTTTGTTGAACAGGTGCGATATGTTAACAAACATAAAATGATATTTTCTTTGCCTTAATAACTATAAAATTAATTGAAAAACATTTGTTTGAACAAAAAATTAAAGTGAAAAATAAAAAAAAAACCATATTTGTGGATGTGTAGCCAACTTATTGACCAAAAAAGATGTATAGGGTGTTTTTTTTAGGGGTTTGTTTTTCGAATAGAGATAAAACACAAGAAAATCGTTTTAATGTCCATCAATTTGGCTTTATTGGAAGGATAATTTTATGCCATTAATGTTTAAATATGATTTCGGGCATGTGGCCGCCGCGGCTGGCTCGAATAAAGCCAATTCTACAGGTTCAATTTTCAACCACTTTTTCGAGCATATGGGGCCGTATGTCGGCAATAACGCCACGAAAGTTGGCCTCCAAGTCCCCTAACGTTTCTGGTTTGTTGGCGTAGACGAGCGACTTCACATATCTCCAAAGAAAATAATCCAATGGTGTCAAATCACACGATCTTGGTGGCCAATTGACAGGTCAATTCCGCGAAATTATGCGCTCATCGAATGTTTCCTTCAATAAATCGATTGTGACGTGCGCTGTGTGGCATGTAGCGCCGTCTTGTTGGAACCACAACTCATCCACATTCATGCCATCCAATTCGGGAACAAAATAGTCGGTTATCATGGCTCTATACCGGTTTCCATTAACGGTAACTGACTCTCCAGCATTATTTCGGAAGAAGTATGGCCCAATGACTCCACCAGCCCATAGAGCACACCAAACAGTCAGTTTTTGTGGATGTAATGGCGTCTCAAGGATCTCATGTGGATTCTCTTCACTCCAAATACGGCAATTTTGCTTGTTGACGTAGCTATTCAACCAAAAATGAGCCTCATCACTGAACAAAATTTTGCGATGAAAATCAGCATCGAGATCAATCTCATTTTCGGCCCATTTGCAAGCGTTGTTCTTTTGTCAACCTGTTCATGATGAAATGGCAAACCAAACTGAACATAAATGACATTAGAGTTGCCAGATTTGACCACAAAATGCCAGTTTTATCTCTATTCGAAAAACAAACCCCTAAAAAAAACACCCTTTAAATGGTAAAAAAATTACATTTTTACGATTTTGAGGCACAATATGCAGTTTTTCAGGTCATTTTTGCATTTTTTTCTCTAATTCAATATCTACCACTTTGCTTAAGACACCAATACAATATTCCCTACTATTAATCGTGAAACAGCCATGTCAAAATATCGAAAGAGTGCTCAAAATCTACTTTGGACCAAAAAATGGATGGCATCGTAAATCTCTTATTTCAACGTAAGAAGGCAAAAGTAATGATTCTGAATTTCTAGTTTTTTTCAAGTACTTTCACGAGAGTTAAACAAACCTGAGTCCCAAAATTATGAGTTGCACTGTGTTATGTGACAGCGGATCACTGTCAAACAACAGCGGTTGTCAAATGTCAAATACAATAATTTATATACGCGGAAAATCTATATCTATCTATATCTATATCTATACCTATATCTATACTATTATATAAAATGAAAGTGAAAATTTTTTGTTGCCGCAAAACTCCAAAAGTACTGGTCCGATTTTTATAAAATAATTTTTAAAATATCACATTTGTTCTACAAAAGGATCATTGGTTATTTCCTTTACGAACTTTCAATAATAAGTTTCTTCAATTAAAGTGTTAAGTTTTTTAAAAAATCATCCAAAATGCCATGCATTGCTTGATCGTTAGCTTTTCATGCGTTTGTGCTCTCTACTATACTCTTTTTGTTCTCAACAAGTACAACACAACAAATCAAATTGCCAAAGTCTTTCTACAGGAAAACTGGTATGTCCATTGGAAAAGGGGGTGTGGCCCGATTCTCTATACAGAATAGCTATGGAAGCTAAAATCACAGGACATTGAAACTCATAATGGAATTGTCACCTGGGAGTGATGTTCTGCTACTGGGAAACAGTAACGGGCAGTGGAACATGAGCGTGGTGTCAGTCTAAGGGACTAATAAAAGTTTTGAATTTACTTATTATTTCCAATATACTTGCCGGGTGAAGCAACGCGCGCCGGGTATCTTTAGTTTACAATAAAATACTACACGCTGAAAAAAGGACACAGTTCGCTGGATTTTATTACGAAAATTAGCTTTCAATTACAGTTACATATGTTCTTCCTAATCATGTGTTTCTGAGATGTGTGTTAGCAAGATAATTAATAAATTGCAAAATACTGGCAAAATACAGGAAGTGAAGACACTGAAATGACTTCGCCAAAGATGTTCGTCTGAAAATATTGACGCAAGATCTTGAGATTTAACATCGTAAGACAGCTTCCTTTCTCAAATATGCGAAAGAGTGACCGAAGTTAATCAGACATAAACTTCATGTGTCTACTTTATAATCCTGGAAAAATGTAAGAGACATCAAAATTATTGATTGTTTTTTCAAAAACACATACTCTACAGCTCTTGTTGGTACGTCCTTTACTTTCAGGTGAATATTTTTTCTTTTTAACCGACTTAAAAAAAAAGGAGGTTCTCAAGTTCGTTGGTTTGTCTGTTTTTTTTTTCAATATATGTTTATCGATAGCTCCTAAAGTACTTGCCCGATTAAAAATAAAATAAATAACTGGTCATTTCAGCCCTTGAAAGGACTTTGACCCAGCTTCTTATGATCAATAGTGTTGTGCGTGTTATTAAGTTTGTACACAATTGACCGAGAACCGAACCTACAGGCTTAACGCCGACTGCGAACGGCGATGAACGCAATGTTCTTGTTCTCAAGAAGCTTTACATGGCATTTTCATTACTCTCTGAGGTTTGCCATTGTCTGCAGAGAGGTGGCGGCCGTAGAGAAAAATCATTTTAATTCAAATAATTTACTGTCGCTGCTGAGATTTGAACCCGGGTCTCCAGCTTCGTTGACATAGAGGCCACGCACTTTAACCAACTACACCACGGACGCCACTTGCCCGATTGCCGTAATTTTTTCTCAACAGATAGAAACCATAAACACGGAGGTGCCCGTCTAAAAAAGTGTGTGTTATTTTTGGTAACGAAGGGGCGGGTCACTATTAGAAAAACTATATGTCAAATAATATTGACACTAGAATACTGAAATTTAATACGGAGGTCGGCACAATTATTACAAATTTTAGTCAAGAAAGTGGCCGATATTTCAGAAAGGGGTGTGGCAATATTAGAAAAACACTGTATCACGAATAATATTGACACTAGAGTTCTGAAATTTAGTACAGGAATAGGAACAACTATTACAAATTAGAGTCAATAAAGTGGGCGTTATTCGACAAATGGACGTGGCATTGTTAGAATAACACTGTATCTCAATTAATATTGACACTAGGGTTCTGAAATTTAATACATGGGTAGGAATAGTTATTACAAATTACGGTAAAAAAGCGTTATTCCAGAAAGGGGTGTGGCAGTATTATAAAAATACTATATGTCAGTTAATATTGAAACTAGGATACTAATATTTGGTATGCAGGTAGTTGGGTAGGTAGAATCAGGCCCGTAGACAAGGGGGGGTTTTTAGGGTTAAAACCCCCCCCTTATGGTCCAAAAAGTATAAAAAAATAATATAGCGAAATACATCGAAAACATCAACAAGCTTAAGTATCGAAAAAAGTTCGATATATTCAATTGAACTTTGTCTACGACCAGCAATTTAAGAATTTATTGCGTTAACAGGTGTAACGTGAAAGTGGTGAAATTTTGATTGCGTTTCGTTAGATAAGTTTAACAGTTTCTATTGCTAATTTTACTGTGCCAAAACTACAAAAATTAGTCTACTTAATTGGCTGCAGAAACCAGAAGTAAAAAAAGGCTAGAACGGTGGAAAGTAAGTGCTTGATTCAAATGGTTTTTTTTCCTTTATCAATGCGTAAATGTGTTAAAAAGTTGCCGAATATTTCTGAACGTTTGAAAGCTGTGTTTTTTTTTTTTTTGGTAGCGTGTTTGCATTGATTGAATATTAATGGATTAGCTTTTTGCTTGATGCGGAACCGACAAAATCTGAATAATATTATATTTCATCTGTATTGTACAGGGTTTTCCAATAAGAGGTGTTATTGTGAATCGCCCGCTATTGTGAAGCGTTCACTTTTAAAGCTTTTATTCTTTGACATTTGACAAGTAGAAACTATGCCATTACTAAAAATGAACCGATACAACAACGTCGTGTCTTTGCTGATTGGGTCTTTGAAATGCATGAAAATTATCCGGAATTACATCGAAAAATCATCTTGACTGATGAGGCCCATTTCCACCTCGGTGGCTACGTCAACAAGCAAAATTGTCGCATCTGGGGCTCGGAAAATCCAAGAGTTATTGTTGAGAAGCCTCTTCGTCCTCAACGTGTGCCTGTTTGGTGCGGTTTATGGTCCGGTGGCGTCATTGGACCTTACTTTTTCGAAAATGAGGACATAGGGCAGTCACTTTGCGATTTGGTTATGGAAAATTTCATGAAAAGGATATTGTGCTGTAAGCGTGGTCGTAGTGGCCATTTGGCTGATGTTGCTTTTCATTATTAATGGCATACCTTCCTCTTTATTATGAAATAAACATCCGATCATTTATCTCAAAAAATGGCATTTTTCTTTGAATACCAAAATAACAACTCTTATTGGAAAACCCGATAGAAAACGTTCTAGAAACTTTGGAATCTGAAAAGTCTTCAGAACTTCCTTTGTAGCCTGCAGTTGTAGAAAGCTTTAATGTTAACAGCTATGTGGAAAGCGGTACAAGTACAAGTTGCGGTATTAATATTTTACTTTTAATGCTTATTACTCTAAGTTTGTGTGTATGATTGTAGAAATTTTTCCAGAAATATCATTTGATTCATCGGAACTGCATTCGGCTTCGAGAGTATATCAATGTCCAAATAACGATATTTTCAAGTTGATGAGCAATATTTCCGATTCGAACCACCTTGAAAGTTTTCAAAGCATTTATGTGCCTCCACCAAATTTTAATTTTCCTACCAGCGGTTCTCGCAAACTCCGATTTAACACGTTAACTGCCATGAGGCACATACGGTGTGCCTCAGTAAAATGTCCACGTAGGCTGTGAGGCACAGCGTATGTGCCTCAGCATTTGATTACACATTATAGTTCATGGTTTAAAATTAGTACCTCGAAATGCAAATCTGTAAACGTAGTTCAATTCCGCATGGCCTGGCATTCCTAAAACTATCTTTAGCGCATCATTTTTATACCCCCACGATTAAAAAAAAACCCCTTTACTGGGATTTTAATTTTAAAAACTTTAATTTTGTCATTCCGTTTGTAACGCCCACAAGGAAGCGTGGTAGGTATAGAAAAGTGTATTTATTCTTGATCAGCATCATCACCCAAGTCGATTTAGCCATGTCCATCTGTCCGTCATCCACACTAAATATACAGTAAACGTATATATCAGGCCGTGAGGTACATATGTTGTGCCTCAATATTATATTTCAAAATTTCACCGAAATATAAAAAAAACTTTTTCTGATTTGTTCGAAAAAATGGCCTGGAGGACCCGATATTTTTTTTGTATGGTGGCAGTTAAAGTGTTAAGCATTCTTGGTCGAACCGTTGGCATTGGTTGGCTTACTCCAAATTGGAAAATGCAGCTTATTGCAAGTTTTGCGTATTTTTTAACACTGGTTTTTGAGGCGCAGGATCACAACCTCTTGTTAATTTTACCGAATGCTAATAAAAACTTTTTAAATAAAATTTTCTAATCTTTCATTGTGGCCTTTACAAAAGTCAGGAAATACAAGAAAATGTCGTTATTCTAATCGTGGTTATTTTTATATAGAATTATAAACTGATATAAGTTTGCAAGTAAATTATTAAAATAATAATATAAGATGCTTAATTATCGTCATTTTAGAAGTTTGTCTTGAAACTTTTATTTTTTTAGCGTCTTTCTGTATTCCAAAATGACAGTGCAACGATAAGCAAGATATATAGCCGAAACACATTAAACTCAACAAACGACAGTTTTGAAATTATAGAACACACGTTTTTTATGTTAAATGGGTGTGCATCCTTAAGCATACATAGGGATTGCAGTGTCACAGCGGACGCTGTGTTATTAGAATTAACAAAAAAAAAAAAATAAAAAAATAAGAAGACTTACCGCCCTATTCTGCGTTTTCTTGATAAGTAATTTATAAATAAAATTTGTAAAGAATTTTATCAAGCGAAAGCTTTTTTAGTATTCTACAGCAACCTTGATAAATAAAATGTTTTCGTAATTCACCAGAGTAGGTGAATTCCTGCTAACAGCTAATTGTTCTCATTAATAGCATAACACAGAGAACAGATTTCTGCTTTCATTTTTCTTATGTTCCACAAAAGTGTATTAATTTGTAGAAAATAATTATTATTGTTAACATTATTGTGTTAATATTAACCTTGATATTGCCTGCTAAGAGCAACCACAACTCTCTTGATAAATTTATCAATAGCAAATGAGATATTGACAAATTTATCAATTAAAGAGCTTTTTTTCTATCACAGAATACCAACTCTTGATAAATAGTCAATACTTGATAAATATTCAATAAGGTGAATTTATCAAGTACGCAGAATCGGGCTGTTAATATAAATATATGTATAAAATAAACAAAAATAAAAAATTAATTTTTGTTTTATGTATTTGGTGTACAAAAAAGTTTTAAAGTGTTTTTTTTTTCAAGTTTGTCGCTTTATTGTAAAAAATTTGTCAAATTCATTTCTCAAAGTATTGTCTATTTCTAGCCACTGATTTTTCCCATCTTTCTGGTAATTATATAAAAAATACCTTTTCATTTATCGATATCAAAAACTATCGATATTTTTTTTAATCCAAACCCCCCCCTTAGGTAAATGGCTACGGGCCTGGGTAGAATCATTACAAAAGTGGGCGGGATTGTACATAGGGTGTGGCACTTTAAGGAAAGTACTATATATCGGTTATTATTGATACTTGGGAACTGAAATTTGGCACATGGCTAGGTAGAATCATTATCAAATACGGTAAATAAAGTGGGCGGGATTAGAGAAAGGGCGTGTCACTTTAATAAAAACTGTAAAGAGACATAAATGGAAAATACCCAACAAACTTTCAGGAATTAATAAAACAAATTTTTTAAGAACAAAGTTTCATGTTTGACATTTTCCCCAATTACATAAAATTTTTCATTTTCTCTAAAAAGGAAGAAATAAAAACTTAAAAAAAACCGGCCTCAAAATCACTACAAAGCAAAAAATAATTTTAAATAAATTTTCCCATTAATTTCTTGGTCAAATTTGAAAAGTTATTTATATGTGTTATAATCTTGGAAATATTATCATTTTCAATTTGTCTACTTTGTTTAATTATCCTCAATATATAATTTGCTTTATGCACATAAAAGCTTTGAAGTCGGCGCTAATCTTTGACACACAATCACGATCTTTTACCATCCCTGATCTATTTTAAACTTTTTTATTTGATGCTATGCAGCCTTTGTGACACTATTTTAAATCTGATTATAAAAGTAATTTTAAAAGCTTTGTACACATAAACATTCTTACTATACTGGTTTGGGTGAGCTTGTAAAGCTCATATTGAATATGACATAGTCATAGTTTAGATTCAAGTCTTGATCAATGTAAAAGGGGCCATAGTGTTTAAAAGCTGCTCAAATAATGCATGGAACACATTGGGTACATTCAGCGTACTCAGCAATTACCAACTGAAAGAAAAACATCGCTAAAAAGCTTTTATATTCATAAAGTTAGTAATATTTTGATGATAATAAAACAAATAAGAAAAAATGGAAATGATAAGATTTCTAATATTTCTACATACAGTAAACTCTCACAAATTAGAACCACTGCGTTCCACGGGTGGTTCTAATTTCTGAAATGTTCTAATTTCTGGACGTTTTCTTTTTTCACAGAAATTGAAAAGAAAAGAATGAAACTGATTCAAAGAAATGTATGTTAACACAAAATAATTTTTATTTATTAATATTTAATGTTTTCTTTTAACATAAAACTAATATAATTCACCTTTCTATATTTATATCAATGAGCAAAGATGAGTTATGAATTTAATAAATTAAGAAACGTTCAGAAAATAGAACCAGGTTCTAATTTCAGAGCGTTCAATATTGAAATGGCAGGTTCTAATTTCTGGACAATTCGAATTTGTGAGAGTTCTAATTTGTGAGAGTGTACTGTACATATAAATAACTTTTAATATTTGACCAAGAAAGTCTTGGGAAAAGTTATTTAAAATTATTTTTTAATTTGTAGTGATTTTGAAGTCTGTTTTTTTGTTTTTTGTTAAAAAGTTTTCATTTCAGGTCAATCCTTTTCAAAATTGCAAAATTATCATTTTAACCATTCTCATACAAAATAATATGATATAAAATAATATAATAAATATATATTATAATATTATAATATAATAAATATATATTATATATAATAAATATAATAAAATAATATAATATAAAAAAAAAACAAAAAAAACATTGAACTATTTTAATTCTATCTTCATGAGCTTTTTTGAGATAAAAGCAATTCAAATCCTAAATAATGACATTAAAAAAAAATATAAGAAATAAAAATTTTGGGCAAATTTTGCACTCTTTTCATTTAATTCGAAAAAGGGAATAGCTTATGGCCCACTAGCTTATCTTAGTCTGCGTGACATAAAACTGTCAAAACTGACAACTTGTCTTTTAACTTGTTTTGGCTTTTCTCTATGCTCAACTACATAATCACAATAATCTCGAGTAGTCTTTGTGGAGCATTAGCATGTCAGAGAAATGTGAACGCACGCACTTAAATCTCATTGGACTTAAGCCTGAAATGTATACCAAGTAGTGGCTGCAGCAAACTTAAATGAGACCATCGAGGTAGTGGCCTGGTGTTATATCATGAGTTTGAGTGGATATTTTCTTGGTCGTTGCTGATAAGTTTTGTTGCCAACATGTTGCCAACATTTTCTTGTTAACTTTTCCAATTTAGTGTAACTGACACACTTTGACTTTGATGACGTCATTGACTTTGTCGCAAGCTGATTTTAGTCACATTTGGTGCAGTTCAAAATTAACTGTATTCGCTATGACAGTTTGATTGGTGGGTGACATGTACTTTTCGCCCATGTGTAGGAAGTGTTTGTTTTTAATTTATAGCAGAGAAGAAAAAAAAATTATGTAAGGATATTTTTAAGATGTAGAAACAATGGATGTAAATACAAAAGACAAACTTAGAAATTTTAATAAAGTTTTAATAGGAGCTAAAACTGCCAGGTGGAGAGCTGTTGTTTTTTTTTTTTTCTTCTTCTCTATCTAGGAAGCACAATATTTATGTAAGATTCAAATGAACCGCATAAGGATATTTTCAATATTCTCCTTCCTGGCACTTTTTTTTCTCTTAAACTGCTGCAAATATGCGCTCCGCTAATACTCTCCACTGCTTTGACTTTCATATTTTTGCTATCAAAGTAAACAAGCATTAAAATCCACAATCACGTCAATTGCTGCTATCCAATGCATAACATCCAGACATTACACATCAACCGACATATGAAGAGTCGAGACAAAATCAAGTCTAAAAAAATTTACATTAGCTGGTTAGTTCAACGACATCGCCAGCAACATTATCACCAGCATCATCATTGCTATCAGCAGCATCAACAGCATCCAGATCCTCGTTGGTTGCATCAATATTCCAAACTATTGGCTCAAAGCCGCCGCATTTTAAAACGTTTTCGGTAAACAAAATTTGAATATAAAATGAATTCGCTGTCAGCACATCCTGCAGGTCCTTCTGGCTCTTTAATTCGCTCTCTCTCTATCACTCTCGTTGGTTGCATTTTGCATTGGTTTTAAGCTGTTACAATAACACTCGAGGATATGCCGGATATGTTTGGTGCTGGTCCTATCTGTCCGTCCGTCTTTGTGTCTGTTAGTCCGACTCTCTGTCAGTCTGACTGGTTGACAAACAAAGCGAGTCGTTGGCCACCTGTTCGGCAGTTTTTTATTCTTAGTTTTCTGATTTTCACTGCATGTGAAAACTTTTATGTGGAAAATTTAATTTTTTATTTTGCATAACTTTCTTGTTATTCTTTCGATTCGAATATAAGTTAGTTTTTATGTTTAGAAATGTCTTCCTTTGGCACTATGTGCCAATTAAAACAGTTGGTTTTATTTATTTGGCACTATGTGCCGATGTTTATTGAAGGGAAACCGTAGAAGAAGTGACTTAACTACTAAAACAAACTTAGCCTATATTATAATAATTTAGCTGCACTTCTGTTGTTGTAGTAGTTGTTGTTTTTGGTATTGCTGCTATTGTTATTGTCGTCGTTGCCGCTTTTAGCTGCACTTCTGTTGTTGTAGTAGTTGTTGTTTTTGGTATTGCTGCTATTGTTATTGTCGTCGTTGCCGCTTCTGCTGTTGTTGTTGTTGCTGCTGTTGTTGTTGTTGTTGTTGTTGTTGTTGTTGTTGTTGTTGTTATTTTTGGTATAGCTTTGACTCCGCTGTTGATGTTGTTGTTTGGTGCTAACTCAGCGTTTGTCAGTGTGGGAACGTTATGCGCGACAGAATCGCGAAAACGTCACGTACCGTACTCGAATTACAATTAGAGCGGATGCGTGTGTTAACTGCTCCCCCCTTTAAGAGGAGCCGTCCCCGGTTTCCTTTAAAACTCTTTCTAGGGCTATGACGTTGTTTATCTTATTGCGACGTCTTGTGATTAACAAAACAATAACAATGATTGCGACTATTACTATCGAGGAAATGAAAATTGTTAGCCATTGCGTAGATTGTTGATGGATTAGTTCTTTCAGGCTGGCAATATGACCAATGTTTTTTATATTAACCTCATGTAAGTACGGAAGTGATAACAGCGTAACGTGGTCCGTGATATTGACAAATTTAACTGATGCGGGTTGAGGGTGTGAATGACTGATTTTCTTCCAATTCGTAAAGGTTGTTCCGTTTATGGTTATTTCGCTTTCGAAAGTAACAAGAAGGGTTCCATGCATCAAAATTGCTGGATTATTTCCTTCCTGTATCTCTGCTGTCTGATCATTCACAATTACTAGTCCATCATCGATTTCTTCGACTGGTGTAATATGGTATGCCGAAGTGGTCCTGCATGTTGCAAAATTATTGTTCAGTAATTGCTGCACGCAGGAGTTTCCTTTTAGAGGCTGACAGAATGTCATTGTGGCTGCATCTCTGCAATTTTCGAGCGGTTCATGTACTACTTTGCAGTTGGCAACGGTATTGGTTTCTAACAGCAAGATTTTATTGTTACGTACTACGGGCAATATCTTAATTCTATTACATATTTCTTCAATTTTTGGATACTTTATTACGAAATGGATACTATTACTGTCTTGAAATATTTTCTGTTTTGATATACTTAAAATATCACTTATGCTAATATTTGCAAAGTGTTCCGCGACTAACAAATTTTGTATTTCGGTACTATCTAGTATAATAGGATTAATTACATTTACTTTTCCAAGAATGACCGAATAGATGGTATCCTCAATACTCGTTATTATGGCCTTGTTTCTGGCAGTAGCTAGTTCAAATAGGTGTCCGGTGTCTATTTCTTTTTTCATTGTAACATTTAGAAGCTTGTTTACTGTCTCTGTTAATTGGTTAATTCTAATCTGTATTTCAGTGTTTATAAGTATCTGTTTTTCATTAGCCTCTATTAAAGCTTCTTCCTTAGTGGCCACCTGATTAAAGTCATCGAAGTCTGGAGTGCCAGCAATGTATTTCAGTGCCGTTCCCAAAAAATTGATACTTCGCGACTGTCGATGATGAATTCTGAGCGCGCTAAGTAAGTTAAAGATCTGGTCCACATCTGCTTTAAGTAACTTCCTCATGTGCGACTGTGGAAAGTGGTCGAGCAAGTTTTCGGTATCATGGGCTATGGTTTCATAATCAGTCAGGTTTGTTCTATGCAGTAGGAACCCGTAGCTATTGTAAACAGCCACTGCTCCATCGGTTATCGGAATGTAGTGTGAATTGGTGTAATTTAAAAATTTGGCTCGTTTCGCCTGAGCTATTGTTATTATAAAAATCCTGAAAATACAAGAATATTATCTTATATTACTTTTATGGACCTTTTTACCCTCAATCAATAAAGTAGTTCCTAAGTCTTTTTCGACTACTTTTTCAATATAGAGTTTTGAGAATTTATTCCCTATTCTTCTATTCGTTTTAACATAAACCCTGTCACCTGGTTCGAACTGTCTAGTTTTTTTCCTAGAATTTAGTCGTTGCAACTCTACGTGTTGTGCTATAGCTACTCTTGATTCGATTTCTTTTCGCAGAGCTTCAGGCATAGAATGGATAATATCTATCGGTCGTTTTTTTGTGGTAGAATGAATTGTTCTATTGTACTTCGCCGTAGCAAGTAAAATTAAGTCAATCGTGTCATTGATACCTTGTGTTAATTTTGTACATCTGGCTATTTCTGAAAGCGTACTATGGAATCGCTCAACCTGTCCGTTTGTAGTGCTATGATGTGGAGGTGTTGTAAATATGTTTATACCAAAATGGTCCCTTACTAGCGAACTAATTGTATGTGAATTAAAAGATTTTTCATTGTCACAGACAATTGTTTTGGTGTTTTTGAAAAAATTTAAAATTTGTAGTATGGGTTCTTTAATATCTACTATTGATCTGGAATTTATTGCTGAAACTATGGCACAAGATTTCCTTTTGGTCATTTTTATTAAAGATATCTGTCACCTGCTTTGCTGCATGTAGGAATTTAACAGCAGGGAACATTGAAATAATTTTATCCTGAATCTTGGCCAAGGTAGGTAGGTCACACAATACTCCGTTGACTACGTTGGGATTGACGCATAATCTGATAGTCTTCAAAAGATTATCTATACTGGAAAAAACAATACGATGTCTAACTTGGGATTTGAAAAGTATTTTTGAGGTATTTGTTTCTGTATTTCCTTCTTCCAGGATAAGCTGATTTCTGAAACAGTTTATGGGATTCTCAACCGTGGGAATTGTTTTTGTCAGTGATTCTTCACTGTGGACTGTTTTTGATGAACTACTAGAGTTCTCTAAAGCATTGATATGTTGTCTGGACAAGGCGTCGGCTACAATGTTCGCCCTGCCAGGTTTATAAAAGAATTTGGGTGCAAATTCCTCTACAAACGCTCTCCACCTTTTCAATTTTGAGTTAGGATTTTTGTCTGATATAGCGAACGTGAGGGGCTGATGGTCAGTAAAAATACTCAACTGTTTAACACCATAAAGATAATTTCTGAGCTTCTGCAAAGCCCAAACTATTGCGAGCAGTTCACGTTCATTGGTTGCGTAATTCTCTTCAGTCGAAGAGAGAGTCCTGGAAATCATAGTTATAGGCCGTCCCTCTTGAGAGAGAACTGCACCTAACGCATATGACGATGCATCGGTGGTTAGTTCGAATGGTTTTTCGTAATCAGGATAAAGTAAAAGTACGTCTTCTGACGCCAGAATTTCCTTTATCTTGCTAAAGGCTCTCTGTGCCTCTTCGTCGAACTCTATTCGAACGTTTTTTGATTGATTAGCACTAATGTTTCCATTTTCGCCCCGCAAGTATCTTGTAAGCGGTTTAGCAATCAACGCATAGTCCCTGATGAATCGTCTGTAGTAACCGGACAATCCAAGAAATGATCTTAAACCTCGGAGTGTTTTGGGAACCTCGTAATTAATGATATCTTTTACTTTGTCCGGGCAGGTTTTCAGCCCGTTCTTGGAAACAATGAAGCCAAGAAATTCCACCTCCTCTTTGAAAAATTTTGTTTTTTCCAGTGAAACCCTCATATTAGCTTCAAAAAGTTTCTTTAAGATACGCCTTATATCATTCTTATGTTGTTCATAGTTAGAGGAGAATATAATTACATCATCTATGTAAACGTGACAAGCTTTGCCTATCTCGTCCCTAAGAATGTCGTCAATTGCTCGCTGAAAAATGCTGGGCGCATTTTTCAGTCCAAATGGGAGTCTACAGAACTCGTACTTGCCGTTATTAACAGAAAAGGCTGTCTTTTCTCTATCACACTCAGCAAGATTTATCTGGTGGAAGCCAGATTTAAGATCTAGGGTAGTAAAGTAGGAAGATTTCCCTAAATTTGAGAGGATAACCGAAGTATCCGGAATCGGGTACCTATCGCTTGTTGTTTTTTCATTGAGCTTCCTAAAGTCAATGACCAAACGCATTTTACGTTCTCCTGTTTCAGTGGTTCCTTTCTTGCCTACGACCCATATTGGATTGTTATACGGGGAGCGAGAAGGCCTAATGATACCGTCTCGTAATAGTTCGGAAATTTCTTTATTCACAAACTCGGATGCGGCTATTGGATAAGGATAGGACTTGGAGTAAACTGGTTGGTCATCATTTGTTCGGATTGTTGCTACGATATTGGTATTATAGGGCAAGGCTTCATTTGGATCTGCAAAAACTCCTGCCTGTTCTTTAATAATGACAGAGATTTGTTTGTTGTGATTTGGGTCTGGTAAAATATTGTTCACTTCGCGGCAAAAATAGTACAAAAGCTCTTCCTGCTTATTATTGTAGCAAATCATTCCTTTTTTTATATCGAGAGTCGCACCAATTTCCTTGAGGAAATCGAAACCGATAATGCCATCGAATGTTTGGAGTGACGGAAGAATAAAAAACTGAGCGTTTGTGTCGAAAATATTTATTGTGCATTTACTATGGATTTTCTCGTTTCCGTGAATTGATTTAACTAGAAATGGATTATCAATATGTTTGACACCTTTGAGGGTTTCTAAATTTGTAATATAGTTCTTTGCGGCACCTGTATCTATTAAGAATTTTAATTTCCTCCCTGCCAATGTTCTGGTGACGTAGGGCAGGAGGGATCTTGTTCTAAAAAATTAATTTCGTCCGTTGCCTCAATCTCCTCGCCCTGTGGCATATCGCCGTTTTCGTCAGCGTCTTCGTCTTCGTAATCTTCAGGGAAGTAGGGGGTTGTGGCAACATAAAACCCAGGTATGTCCTTGTCATCACGTTCGCGCTGCCTCAAATGGTTTACACGTTGAAGCTTATTGGCTGGCAATCTATCACTTTCATTAGGTCTTTTTGTTGGTCGGATAGTTTGAGGATTAGGGCTAAGGAAAGGATTTCTATTGATATTAAGGTTTGGTGCAGAGTTGCGGAAAAGTCCCTCTGGCTTATTATGCCTAAAACGGGATGACGTTGGGTCTACATCCATAGGCACTGGTCGAGGATATGCGTTCGTTACTCTTCGGTAATGGGGTGAATTATTAAAGCCATGATTATTAGGTTTTGGGAAAGTGCCAGTTTGGTTTCGATTTTGGTTTATAAATGACTGTGCAAAAAGGGATCGTGCCTGGTTTGATTCAAGCTCTTGGGCAAGAGCCAGAGCTGTTGGCATGTCTGTTGGTCTGGAGGAGAAAAGAATGTCACAGAGAGGTTTGTTAAGTCCCGAGATGAACACTCGAAGGGCGTCTTGTCGGTACTTATTATTAAGGGAGTTTATCAGTTCCATATTACCGTAATTTGTCATAATGTTTTTGTTTACTATTAATGATAGTTTTCGTTCCACGTCGTCGTAGAACTGGGAGATTGTGCGTTGCCCTTGCCTTAAGGTGGACATCTCCTGCTCTACCAGGTATATGGGTCTCTTGTCGGCGTATGTGAAGTCTAGACGAGCGATTATGGCGTGAAAATTTAAAATGGTATTAAAGGATGACAAAACCATGTTTGCTGAGCCCACCACCTTATTCCTCAGAATGGCAACTGCCTGGTAGTGCTTGGAACTACCGTCAAAGTCCTCAAAAAGTTTATACGCAGCATGGGCAGCCTGCCTCCATGATACGTAGGTGGCTCTATCGCCACTAAACTCTGGTAGCGATTTTACTAAATCGAGTGATTCCTCACATTTGATGGTCGGGTTAATCGTTACTGGTTCGTATTGAATAACGGTCGTCGGTGTCTCTAGGGTTTTTAATCTAGCGGTCAACTCGTCGACAGAACTCTGAAATTCTCGTCTTGTTTGTTCCGTTGCTGCCCTTATTGCGGCATTTACAATGGCTTGAAGAGCTTGAGGATCCATTTCAATCGTTACAATTTTTTATTAACAATTATTTATTATCTTATTTTTCAGTTATTCTTTCTTCCTCCAACAATTAATTGACTGAGATTTAGTAAAAGTACAATGGGTTTTTTTAAAAAACTTTTTAATCAATTTTAAAATTTTCCTAATAAATTCAAAACATTTGGAAGAATTAAATTATTATATTAAAATTACACTTACATATAAAGTACTCTAATCATCATTTTCTTTTTTTTCCAGGTACGTATCTTTTGTTTTAATCTGTGTGTTGGTAAGTTCAATTTAAGTTCCGTTTTTCTCGAACAATTTTTTCTCTTCTATGTCTTCTCTTCAATGTCTCTTCTATGAAGAATCTTTGCAGTTTTTTTTCACCTTTTTTGGTTTTTTTCACAAAAAAAATTCGTTGAGTTTTTTTAAATTTTCCACTATTTAAAAATATTCCAATTTTTATAGTCACTTGACACAGGCTATCTGTTTTTTTACAATTTGAAAGTGTTTATATTTTTAGTAGAATTTTTTCGCTATGCGAAAATTTTTTTAAAATTTTTTCAAAAGCTTAAATTTTTTTAATTTGGCAGTTTTTACTTTTTTCCACTATGTGAAATTTATTTAAATGTTTTCAAAAGTTTTTCACTTTTTTCAATCTTTCACCGTTTTTTCCTTACTTTTTTTCACTATGTGAAATTTATTTAAATGTTTTCAAAAGTTTTAATTTTTTCAATCTTTCACCGTTTTTCCTTACTTTTTTTCACTATGTGAAATTTATTTAAATGTTTTCAGAAGTTTTCACTTTTTTCAATCTTTCACCGTTTTTTTCTTACTTTTTTTCACTATGTGAAATTTATTTAAATGTTTTCAGAAGTTTTCACTTTTTTCATGTTGGTGAGTCCGAGCTCACGGCCACATTAATCTTAATATAAAGAATTTTTGTGGCCCCACGTTGGGCGCCAGTTAGTTTTTATGTTTAGAAATGTCTTCCTTTGGCACTATGTGCCAATTAAAACAGTTGGTTTTATTTATTTGGCACTATGTGCCGATGTTTATTGAAGGGAAACCGTAGAAGAAGTGACTTAACTACTAAAACAAACTTAGCCTATATTATAATAATTTAGCTGCACTTCTGTTGTTGTAGTAGTTGTTGTTTTTGGTATTGCTGCTATTGTTATTGTCGTCGTTGCCGCTTTTAGCTGCACTTCTGTTGTTGTAGTAGTTGTTGTTTTTGGTATTGCTGCTATTGTTATTGTCGTCGTTGCCGCTTCTGCTGTTGTTGTTGTTGCTGCTGTTGTTGTTGTTGTTGTTGTTGTTGTTGTTGTTGTTGTTGTTATTTTTGGTATAGCTTTGACTCCGCTGTTGATGTTGTTGTTTGGTGCTAACTCAGCGTTTGTCAGTGTGGGAACGTTATGCGCGACAGAATCGCGAAAACGTCACGTACCGTACTCGAATTACAATTAGAGCGGATGCGTGTGTTAACTTATATTTTGGCTTTTTTTCATGTTTACATTGCGATTGGCAAATATCACGGCATGTTTGTGCAAGAACGGATTTTTATGTTGAAGCAGAACGAGAATAACTTCAAATTTACATATTTTCCTATTTTCTTCATTACAATACATATGTAATGTATAGAAAAATGTTCTTTGATTTAAAATTTACGAGTATGTAGATATATAAAAATCTATATTTTCATAAATTTTTTATATTCGCAAAATATTGGTTCAATTCAATCCAAAATATTGTTTATGTTAAGGATGTTATTGATGTTCATTTGCGAATGAGGATTTATAATAAATAGTTTTTTTGATTTGTTAAAATGAATTTGTTATTATTTTGATTATACTGTGCGACAATTTCAGGGTGATTTGAAATAACTGCAAAAATTCCAGTGGTTTCTGATAGCCATTGGCCTATGGAACATATCGTCCAAAGGATTATTCTGCGTTAGCTCAAATAACCCATTTTTTCAAGGTCACATTTAATGCTATGGGACCGTAGTTAATTTCCTTTAACTCCTTAACTAAGTAAAATTTTGTTTTAAGACCTTCAATAAAATTCTTGCAAATTTAATGTCCTTAAAAATTGGGAAACATTATTTCCTCCTCATATTCGCACAGGGGGTCAAAAACCCTTTCAATTAAAAAAAGTGTTATATCTCGGAAGTTCTGGACGATATCACAATGGGTATCAAAAACCATTGGAGTTTTTTTCAGTTATTTTTTGGTGTCGCACAGTGTTATAATTTGTTTTTGGGTTCATTTAGATCAAAACTGTAAAAGAAAACTGACAAAAAAATGGTATAACCAATATAAAAAATATTACAAAAGTACACATTTTGCTTTCTTAAACCTTTATTAATACCGAAAATACCGACCATCGAAAATACCAAAAATATAAAAAAACTGAAAATATATGAATTAACAACTATTTTTCTGTTAATTTTTTTCCAATAAGTTTATTTTTAAAGATATAATACTTCGGTATGTGTTGCAAAATTAAAGTTCCACTCCTAGCTTAAATTACACTTTTGACTCTATAGGACATGGAGGCAAACAAAACACTCAAATACTCCGCCGGAATGTCATCATACCAAATTTTCCTGATAGTTTCCTTTAGTTCTAACATTGTTCTAGGCTTCTTCTTTCGAATATTTGCTGTCATCTGAGTCCAAACATTTTCGATGGGATTAAGGGCTGGGCTGTTACCAGGCCGACCCAAAGAAATAATGCCCAGATTACCTTCAATTTTCAAATGTATCTTTAAACAACAGATTATTAAACTAAAAAAAGTTGCCTAGATTAAAAGGTTACATTGTGGTACTTACAGACCGTACTCGATGACAAGGTGCGAATTGATCTTGGAGAATTGGACTTTCCTCCTTTTCAGTGACGGACTCAAAACATAGTACAACTCCGTTGAATATTTTTCCGCATTCACTGTAACATCTAACATCAAAATAGAGTCCGCTTTGTATTTAGAAATGCATATCCCCATATTTTCACATAAGGAAAATGCTTGACTGTGGGAAGAATACAATTTTGTGCACAGCGTTTACCTTTACTACGACGCACTATGGAATATTTCTTCGATTTAGCTGGACAATATTTAATTTTGTTAAACACCGATTTAAAAAAAATATATATATATATTTTTTTAAGTTTGTTGAATAGTGTAAGAATAACGGACAATGAGTATTTTTTACCTTGCCTTGCTCAAGCATTTTTTTTTAGCTCTCTGAACTTTGTCATTTTTAGTTGAACTTTTTTTTGGGTTGCTAGCTGTTGAGAGGAGTGCATACTTAAAAATTCATATTTTTGTACTGTACAATTGTACAATGTACATTTTTTTTTGTAATTTAAAAATTTGGATTGTACTGAAGCAGGTATGTAAAAATAAATGTTAAGTAGTTTGGATGGCATTGTATTTATTTGAAATTAGTTATTGTATTTTAAAAATGGATGTATTTGAGGATTTTTCTTAAAAAAATTTTGGATATCCGAAGGGTTTTGTTATTTGCGGTCCGTGGCTGTACATTTTTCTTCATAACCTTAACACTACAGGTGTTTACATCTTAAAAAATATAAACTCGTTGTTCGCTTCATTCCGAAAAGTGCTGAATTTTTGACGTGACGAAGTTACGTTATACTGCTCTAGTTTCCAAAAAAGTTGAAAAATGAATTTTTTAAAAATTCATCTGCGTTTCATTGAATTGTTACTCGCTGGGTATAAGAGCTATGATTAAAAAAATAGTATGACCATAAAGGTTAATTCTTTGACTATATTAAAAAAACAAAAACAGAATTTAATACGGCATAGGGACGTAGTGGGAGCTATGTAAGCAACGCAACTGAAAATTTGTTACATGGAATTATTACTCGCTGAGTATTAGTGCTAGGATTAAAAATACGATACGCCAATAAAGGCCTACTGGAAACCCTCACAACAAAATTAGACAAAAAATTTCTGACATCATGGGGACGCTGAGAGAGCCGCTCAAAGATCGATAACGCAACATTCATGCAGCGGCGTTGCATTGAATTTTTACTCAATGAGTATATAACCTACGATAAAAGTTTAAAAAGGAAAATAAAGTTTTTATACATGGCTTTACGACAAAAATGAAAAAAAAAATCCGGCGTCGTCAGGTCGTGAATATAGCAGCTTATGTAACAGAAATGTAATATCGTTGCATGGAATTATTACTCACTCAGGAGGAGTGATACAGTAAATTTTGTTTTACGACTGCAGGGATGTGTTATTACGCTTCACAACTAAATTACCGAAAAAATTTAGTTGTCATGATTTCAGGGATGCAATCACATAATGCAGTAAAACTGCTACAGCCATGAAAAAACGTTGCATGGATTTTTAACTCTGTGACTACTGGTGCAACGGTAAATTTTAAGGTACGAAAACAAGGGTGAGGTCTTCGGGCATATGACAAAAATAAAAAAAAAATTGACGGCATGTCAAAGACCCTCAGGGAACCGCCTAATGTGACGCATATGCATCACTTTTGCTGGATTAATTGAAATTAGAGCACAACCAATGGGGAAGCAAAACAAGAGCTAAAAGAAAGCACCAACTCCAAATCCAACAACAACTCCAACTCTAACACCAACACCAACACCAACACCAACACCAACACCAACACCAACACCAACACCAACACCAACACCAACACCAACACCAACACCAACACCAACACCAACACCAACACCAACACCAACACCAACACCAACACCAACACCAACACCAACACCAACACCAACACCACCACCAACACCAACACCAACACCAACACCAACACCAACACCAACACTAACACCAACACCAACACCAACACCAACACCAGCACCAACACCAACACCAACACCAACACCAATACCAACACCAACACCAACACCAACATCAACATCAACATCAAAATCAACATCAACATCAACATCAACATCAACATCAACATCAACATCAACATCAACATCAACATCAACATCAACATCAACATCAACATCAACATCAACATCAACATCAACATCAACATCAACATCAACACCAACATCAACATCAAAATCAACATCAACACCAACATCAACATCAACATCAACATCAACATCAACATCAAAATCAACATCAACATCAACATCAAAATCAACATCAACATCAACATCAACATCAACATTGACAACAACAGTAAGAAACTTCGTCACGTCAAAACCTACGGGTGTGTCCACGGCACAGCCAACTCTTTCTTTTTTTTAAAAACCGTTTAAACCCAAAAAAACTGTTAAAACCTTCATAAGCCTAAAGTTGTCATGATATCGCCATGAAACTAGGTACTTAAGTTTACCTCTTCTATTTTAATGTCTGGTTTAAAATGAAAAAAAATCGGATAAAACTGCGCCTACCTCCCATACAAAGTGACGTCAACAACATGGTAAAACATTTATAAATCCCATAGTTTTTAAGATATCGACTTGAAACTTGTCGCATACATTTTTTTCTTTAAAGTCAATGTTAAAACTTTTCAAAATCTGACAAAAATCACTCTTACCTCCCATATAAATGAGACGATCCGATTTGTGCTTGTATTTTTCTACAAACTGTATAAACCCAAAATTAGAAAAAAATATTTTGAAATGAAAAGTGAACATTGAAAAATTTGCTGAATACGCTATGGACACACCTAAATTATACGTAGGTGGATACTTATATCCATGGTATCCGATGACACCACCAATGCGTAAGATATTAATACATGGTGCAATTGTTATTGAGAATGCTATTCTTCCTATTGGACAGCTTTCAGAAGAAGCAGTTGAAGCAAGAAATAAACATTTTCGAGAATATTGAATATTGAATATTCAAGGAAAGATTCAGGAGAATATTGCAATACTGATGTACTTAATCGATTGCTCTTAATTTCCGATCCTCTTTTAGCTGGAATAAGGATCATGCCGAGGAAAAAAACAAAACCATTTCTTAAGGAAACTTTGGAAATGCTTTTGCCCGCGGAGCACTCACATACTATCGAAATTGAAAGTGAGTCATCTGAGGAAGACGAATCATTTTCTGATGACCTTTTCTGGCATTATTCATTAAATCTGGATTGTTCTTTAATTAATTTCTATTGTTTTATTTCTAAATCGATTTTAATTTAATTTGTATATTCAATCAACCATTAAACACTTTTTTTCAACAATAATAATTTTTGTAGTGAAAGGTATCATTACAAAGGGAAACCCCTTTGGAGGTTCCTAAAGGAAATTTTAACAGGAGTTATAATTTAAAAAAAAATATAGGCTCACGCAGAATTTTGTTTTTTTTTTTTTTTTTTGACAAAAATGACTTTTAACTCAAAACTTGTGAATTTTTTCCAAAATTCCCTGCTTTGACCACAAAAAAAAATTATATTTTCACAAAAATTTCTACTAGTTATGTATATCGTTGGAAAGTCCATGCAAATATATTTCTAAAATGTCTTTGAAGAATGTTCCGCATCAAAAACTTTCGTTGCTAGAGCAGTTTTAGTGAAACAACCTCTTTTAACCTACTAATTAACCCATAGTTGCCCAGGGGGTCAATATAGAACCCCACTTGCCGCATTTTTTTGCTTGTTTTTGCATTCCCTATAGTTTAAAATCATAAAATAATTTTGTCCAACTAAATTGTTCTGGATACTCCACTGTGTGACGTAGAGTGCGAAAGATGTCGGGTCCTGTTAGGTTGAACTTGGACTCATCCAAAAATATGACACGAGAATAGTCTGATTCTGCCCAATTTTGTTCGCTCTTATCCCAATTTATACGGTTTTCCTTCATTCTCTTGGTAAGAAGTCGCTTTTTTAGGCTTCCTTTCCTTCAAACCCACATCCTTCAGGCGATTATGAACAGTTCATGTTGAGACATTCATTTGAAATTCTTGTTGTATTCTGACCAAATCTGCGTTGCATTTTTAAAACGATCTAGAAGGCTTCTTAAAATAATGCAGTCTTCCCTCTAATTGGTGCACTTTTTTCTATCCGATCATTTTTTCCTCTCTAATTGACAGGTTTCACAATTTTTTTTTTTTAAATGGCGAATTGAGCTTTAAATGAACTGAATTTCACGTGCTATTTGAAGAACAAATACATTTTAATCAGCCAATGCAATAATAGCGCCCATTTGAGCAGTTGCCCTTCTTTTGGCATGGTTTTGTGCACGACAAAGAAATTTTGCAACATGACAACGCTCGGCCACATGTTACGCAGTCGGTTAAAACATAGCTTGAAACGCTCAAATGGGAAGTCCTACCCCATCCGCCGTATAGCCCAGAAAATACTCCATCCGACTACTTTTTGCTTTCGTCAATGACTCATGCCGTTGAGGATCAGCACTTTCGCTCTTTAGAAGAACTCCAAAATTGAATCGATTCGTGGATCGCATCAAAAGATGCATCGTTCTTTCGAGATGGTATCCGAAAATTGCCAGAAAGATGGGAAAAAGTAATGGCTAGCGATAACTTTGAAAAATGAATTTGTAATAAATTTTTAACAATAAAGCGTCAAACTTGAAAACAAAACTACTTTAAAACTGTTTTGTAAACTAAATACTTTTTGAAAACTTTAACATTTTATTCAAATATTTATTTATTTTTACCATCAACCCAAAAAAAAAGCTAGGGTTTGTTGTAAATGTGAGTCTTGTCACAATCGTGGACTTTGACTTCAGTCTTCAGCATGTTTTGCTTCACTCTTTCTTGTTCAACCTAAAACTAAGTTTTCCGCTTAAAAAAAAAAAAAACAAAAAAATTGAATTTCTCAAAATAAATAGAATTTCTAAGAGTAAACTTTTAAATATTTTGCTTTTCATCGACTCACACACATATTTTTATTTGCATAACAATTACTTAATGAGTTATTTCGTCATTAAATCTTTCTTAGAATCAATAAATAAAAACACTTGTTTCAACAAACAATTCACACTTTCGTTTCTTTTCAATATTTAGACAATTTATAATCGCTCAAGCAGTGAAGCTTTCTGCTTTGAATAACAAAAGCTCTTAGATTGCCTAACAAAAAACCATGTGAGTGAGGAAGGTATCAGAAAGAGTGCTTCACCTTTTTGCTTATCAGTTTGGCTTTTCGAAATTTTTTCATATGTTTTCATTCTACTCGGTTTGCTTTTTATGTGCGCTGTTGTGATTATCTATAAATTGAAAGTGATGCTCTAGTGAAGATATCAGTTTAAAAATTCTATTCAAAACAAAAACATTCCAACTAAGAACAAATGTCTTGTAAAATTCTTATCGTTTCTCTGGCGATTTTATTCGCTGTTGTTTCTTTGACGTTGGCGGAGGACCAAGAAGTTCGGAACCATCATTCTGCGCATCCCATTTTATTGCGTCGTAGTGCGGATGATGTGCCACCACTTTTCAACTATCCAGAGGGTGTTGAAATTGAGGCATTGCCAATGGAGGACTACAGATGGCCACAAGGTGTTCGTATTGAGCAGTTGACACCGCAGCAACGTACGAATCCCGTAGATGTGAGGACTTATTTGAGGAAAGATGTTCTGCCTCAACAATAATAAGTTTTCTGAAAAATGTACCTGGATTTCTATCGAAAAAGAAATCAAGTATTATGAAAAAGTGTTCCCAAAGGAATAAAATAAGAGAAAATTTTGTAAATAATCATATTTCTTACAAAAGATATAAATAAATGAATAAATTTAATAAAATATATCAGCTTGTATAAGTGAAAATTATCGAGGGTACGGAAATATTTTGCGAATAAAACAAATTTTATAATTGAAGCTTTTTCCAAGCTTTTTCAAAAAAAGAAAAAATCTTATTACAACGAAAAAATAAATATCATGAAATAAATGGATTATAAATAAATAATAATAATTAAGGTCTATGTCGCCTCCTAACAGCGAATGCTTCAAGTGGTATTATTAAATTTCTGAGGAAAATAGGAAAAACGTTTCCAAAATTCAAGATTTTATTGAAAACTATTCCTGTGACCTGGAATCGAACCCAAGAGCTCTAGATTGGCAAGCATACTAAAACGTCCACAAATCTTTACGTAATGCCTCCACAAGAGTCTGTGAATAGTTTTATTACATATATTGAATTTACCTACAGTTTAATTATAAATAAATAATATATAATAATAATTATAAAATAATTATAAAATATAAATATATTACAGGTTATTGAATAATACTAATAATTTTTTTACCAGTAGTCATGGCAAATTTTTGAAAAAGTGTATCATTCTGAGCATTTATGCAGAACAAGTAATATTTAAAAACATAAGGATTTTTATTTTATCTCCACTTAAGGGTTGTATTGGAGTTCTTTTAAAAACATGGGTTTTTAAAGCTAACACTTTATTATTTGTGACCAGTTAATTCCTAAACCGATCAACCGAATAAAATTTTGATTGTGTTGAAATAGTGCCTTTATAAATATAGAATTTTTTTTCATTTTTCAAAATGAAGTATTTTGAATATATGAAGTCTTCAACCAGAGTATCTTGGGACTCTTTATCCTTTTCCTCAGAGGATATTTTTAAATATAATGGTTCGATTGACGATGAATTTAGCGCTGGACGCGATGGAATTCCTGCCGCAGTGCACGCAAAGAAAAAAAAAGTTTATTGCCAGTTTGCCGCAAACGACCTTCGTTTGTCGTGCTTGGGATCGTCAGTTGCGAGAAACGCGTTATTTAGTTTCAGGTAATTAATTTCGTTTGTCATATACGCGAATGATTTTTAAATTGCAGCAATTGAAAAATTGTTTTTTACAGTTTTATGTTGGACAAACTGTTCTATATATAATATGTATAATATAATATGTTCTTAATACGCGGACGGAGATAGCATTAGAGGTGCGATGAGTACAATCCATAAAAAGATGGAAAGGGGAAAGGGGGACAATTTAATTAATATAATAACTAATAATTACCGAAATAGCTTGCGGTATATATATATATATATATATATATATATATATATATATATATAAGATATATTTTTAAGTTGACAACTGAATATTCGTTTGTGGCAAATCTAGCAAACGAAGTGTAGTTGGCTAATTTTTCAGTTGCGGTGAACGAAAAATTTCTTTGCGTGCGTCAACTCAATGCGGTTCAATTGTGTGGCAACGGCTTTCTTTGCTACTTAATAAATCTATAAACGACAGTTATTTTCTACTGTTTTGAAAAAAAAAAAACATTTATTAGTCCTATTTTTAAGAATGGTTGCAGGAATGATGTTATTAACTACAGACCCATTGCTAAACGGTCATCGATTCAAAACTTTTTGAGCGAATCGTGTATGATCGGGTAAAAATGCACTGGCGTGAAGTCAACAACTCGTCAGCATGTTTTATTAATGGCAGATCTACGGTATCTAATCTACTCGATTGTACAACCTTTTACAACTATTGAATCTGGTTCCAGGTCGACTGTATCTACATTGATTTCAGCAAAGCATTTGATACGTTCCCACACAAAATAATTTAATTTAAACTTAAGTCCATTGGATTTCCACAATATTTTGTTAACTCGATCAAATCGTGTTTGACAGAGTGATCTTATCAAATACGATTCCGAGGGGTTTTGTCTGCCGAGTTTGTTGCGTTATCAGGTGTTCCTCAAGGAAGTCACCTAAGTCCACTTCTGTTTATTTTAGCCATTAATGATGTGACCCATATCATTAAAAACTCTCATCTGCTCATTTATGACGATGATATAAAAATGTTCAGAACAATAGATTCTGAAGACAATTCAGCCCTATTCCAGTCTGATCTGAAATCTTTTGAAGTTTGGTTTTCTAAATACGACATCGTGTTGATGTCGTTTAAGATCTGGAAATATGTGCGTCGTTCGGTTTGCACTAAAGGGCTTAAGTGGATTTGACATTTTTAATCTGTCTCCTAATAATAGCTTCTTACAACTAGAAATAAGTAAACAAAATAAAAAAGACAGCAGTTTTGAGAAGTTGGAAGACAAGACGTAGAATTAAATAAACATAATACTTAAGTGAACAACACTCATGGCTTCTTTTTATTGAGACTAAGGCTGTAATTTAGTGCTCGGTAATGTAGAGCTTACCTTCAATTTTTTAATAAAACAAACAATTGATTGGACCTATTTTTAATTTTTATTAAATTATAAAGAAGATTCATTGGAATGGTGCATCTATATCTATATCTATACTATCTATACTATTATATAAAAGGGTTCTCTCGGATTTTTATCGTTCAATCACGGGGTAACCGCTGAACAGATTTTAATAATTCTTTCACTATTCAATTGTTATAATAAGCGACCCTGCTACTGGGTACTACGTTTTTGGTAAATATTTTTATTTTATTATTTAAGAATTCATGCGTTTTAATCCATGCTGCCATTGAATAAGCAGCAAACAATAGCTTAAGATCTTTGATGAGAGAGAGAGAGAGAGAGAGGTGAGATTCTACAACTCACCGCGCTGATCTCT
This sequence comes from Pherbina coryleti, assembly GCA_943735915.1. Lineage (NCBI taxonomy): Eukaryota > Metazoa > Arthropoda > Insecta > Diptera > Sciomyzidae > Pherbina > Pherbina coryleti. The sequence goes on from OX030951.1 coordinate 71,775,942, forward strand.
TGAGTGGATAGTTGCACTCAGTTAATTTCTGCTGCAGTGTTGCCATCGTAGAGATTTGAAAATATGTTTTCATATCATATTTATACTCCCAAGCAACGCTGGGAACGGGTATGCTAGTAAAATATAATATCTTCCAAATGGTCATCTCGGCTTACCTTACAGACCTTAATATTTTTTCAAAATTTTCGATCACTCTCTCGCATAAATGGGGCTATATTTCGGTGATGGCGACTTCAATGTTCGCTTTCAGAGTCAAAAATATTTGCGGATGATTGACGTAGATCGTACTCTTAACATAACCCTAAGGGAAGAAGTCAAACATTATTAACCCGCATCCATCGGAAATTTCTAGAAACGAAAAGTACGTTGTGCATCAATTTGATGGAGATACAAAAAGACAATATTATTCATTGAAATATTTTCAATTTATTAACTATTCTAGCGCGATAAGTATAATACTATCTCTAACTGTAGAACTGCTCACTTGTTTATTTTGATATTTTAGGAAGGTAGCCAAAATTCTGAATTTAAATATGCATATTGTTTTTAATATATGAATGTGTTTCAAGAATTTGCATCAATTTGATGCAAACGATGGATGCGGGTTAAATCAGTAGATCTTGGTGGTCAATTAATTTTTCCAAGACGCGAAATTACGCTCCATTGAACTTCGTGCATATAGTACGTACCACCATTCTGTTAGAAGAATAGGTAATCTAGATCAGTAAATACCATCTCCAACTCCACAAAATTGTTTATCATGTCTCTGTAGTACACTCCGTATAGATTAAGAACGGCTCCTCCGTTAGACTCATTTTCGAAAAAGTAAAGCTCTATGCAAGGGCGTAGGTAGGATGAAAATGAGGGGGGAGGGAGAGGCAAGGCCTTATAAATTTCTTTTTACCACATCTTTCATATCTTTACCATATCTTTTTACCATAATTTTTTTAAAGAAAAAGGAAAAACTACATTTTAAAAAGGAATTACATATAGAAACTACTTTCAAAGCCATCGATTAAATAAAAAATCTCAGATTTTCTCTCAAATAAAAAAAATCTCAACGGCCCTCCCCTGGGTACGCCATTGGCTCTATGACGCTTCTGGCCCACAATCAGCTCCAAACAATCAATTGTTGTGAGTGAAAAACTAAATCACTCGCTAGTTTTCGGATCTCCAAATGCAGGAATTTTTTTTGCAGCTTATTAACGTAGCTGACAATGTAAACATGAGTGGGATAATAACGGTAATCTCGTCACTGAAAATCCTCTACCTCTCTTTCTAAATTCAAAGTGTCACAATCAATACAAAGAATTCTTGTAACTTTTTGTTGTTCCCATTTCGCTATTTTTGATAACTCTGACTTGTGTATCTCAGATAAAGCAGCTATCTTGTTTATAATAGAGGGTTTTTTTGAGGCAGTACTACACAGAGGGAAAACCCTTGGACTGATTACACAAATTTATGTACTCATGCCAGAAATTTCTTCACACAGAAATTTTGTGTTTTTCTGTTTTTCTTGTATTGAGTACATGTTTAAATCTGTATTGACTACATAATGCTTTTAAGCAGTGATGAAGTCAATAAAGAATTTTATGTACTCATCACAAAACTATTGTAAATCATTTTATGTAACGATTACAGTTCCGATGTACGTAGCACATATAATGACTCATAACATAAAATTATGTGCAGAAATTTTTATCATTAGTTTATAAATGTAAGTAGTCAGTCGATGATGATGTGGAGGGAACACTTCTCTAGGCTTCTGAATAGCGATGACGACAAAAATATCGACAATAGAGATGATATCCCGGAAACCACAATTTTGGACGACAGCGTTGAAGTTCCGCTGCCCGACCATACACCGAAAAAAAGCAAAAGTAAAATCACCTAAGCCGGCTTGGGTAAAGAAAATTGTATTGGAATTAGAAACTTATGGTTATTCATCAAAGTAATATATTGTTTAATACATTGCTTTGAAAAAAGAACATATTTCGATACCCTGCCAATAAAAAAATGTTTGATTCACCCAAGCCAAGCATATAACATTTTAACCAATAGTGTAGGTAAAGCACTGAAAACTTTGACACTTTATCAAAATGGTATGAGCAAAATTTATCCCTGAATACTCCCGGTTTGTTATAGTTCTCATTTAGTTTTTGTGCCTAGATGTTTCGCCCAGGCGCAATGCTTCGTGAGTGCATTTTTTGGCATTAAATTAGATAACATATATTTATATAACTGATCTAAATGCATAATTTTTTTACTTTGTAAATCTATGTTGTAAACTTTGTAAACGTATGTCTATTTAGATTAAACAAAACAGGTTTTCCTTTATAAAAATTAAAATGTTTGTTTAATTTTATTAAGAAGTTTCATCTAAGTGCTTGGGTAATTTTACACAACAGCAATATACAAATATTACCCAAGTATATGTATATTTCATACTTGTTTTTGGGAATTTTTTTTAAAAATAATATAAAGTAATTTATCTAAGTAGATGCATATTTTATACTTCTCCTTGTATATTGATTTATCTATTTAACTTTGACAGTTCAACAAAGTTTTTTGTTGAAAGCTTGAACACTATGTTCGGCAGAATAAACAAGCACGCTCATATAAATTGTCGAAGCTAATGTGTAAATTACAAAATACTTCGGTTATTTATCATCCAAAACAATATCAGTAAGTTAACATATAAAACTATGGTGTTTTAACGAAAAACTTATGAGGCTGAAAACTGCCAAAGCCATCATATAAATTATACTAGATTTTTTATTAATTTTGCATAAGTTTTTCTCGGTGTAGTGAAGTCTTGAAAGCTTTAGCTCGGCTTAAAAACAACAAAGCTGCAGGAGCCGATGGCTTACCTGCTGAGCTTTTCAAGAATGGAGGCGAAACTCTATTTAAATGCATTCATGAGCTCATATGCAGAATATTGTCGGAAGAATGCATTTCAAACGATTGGAACCTCAGTGTACTCTGCCCAATTCACAAAAAAGGTGATTCCACCATTTGGGCCAACTACCGTGGGATAAGCCTTCTTAATATCGCATATAAGGTCCTGTCCAGCGTATTATGTGAAAGACTGAAGCCCATCGTAAACCAGCTGATTGGACTTTATCAGTTTAACTTCAGACCTGACAAATCCATCAAAGATATTTACGTTACGACAAATCTTGGAGAAAACCCTAGAAAAACAAATCGACACACACCATCTTTTTGTCGATTACAAAGCCGCCTTCGACAGTCCAATAAGGAATCATCTATATTCCACCATGTCTGAATTTGATATTTCTGTAAAGCTCATTCGTCTTTAGAAAATGACATTGAGCAATACCAGTAGCATAGTTAAAATCGGGAAAGATCTCACTCCTCCATTGGATACTAAACGAGGTTTCAGAAAAGGTGATTCCTTATCGTGCGACTTTTTCAACCTAATGATGGAGAAGATTATCCGAGCTGCTGATCAGAGACGTAGTGGCACGATATTCTACAAGAGTATTATGCTGCTGGCATATGCTGATAACATCGATATCATTGGCCGTAATACACGTGAAGTCAGTGCAGTATTCTCCAGATTAGTGAAAGAGTCGAGTCAAATGGGTCTTGCAGTGAACGCAGATAAGACGAAATACCTAGTTTCAACAAATAAACAGTCCCAGCATCTTAGAAACCACGTCACTGCTGAAAACATATCCTTCGAGGTTGTTAAGGACTTCGTCTACCTGGGATCCAGCATAAACTCTCTCAACGATGTCAGTATTGAAATAAAACGAAGAATAACTATTGCCAATAGATGTTACTTTGGGCTGAGTATTCAATTGAGAAACAGAGCCCTCTCTCGACGAACAAAATTCAATCTCTATAGGTCAATAATTATGCCCGTCCTATTATATGCAGCTGGACGTTTTATATATTATATTATATATGTATACCTATTATTATATATACCTGGACGTTAAGCAGTTTTGATGAAAAGACTTTGCGAGCCTTCGAGAGAAAGATCCTTCATAATATCTTCGGTCCAATCTGCGTCAATGGCGAGTACCGAATTCGATGGAAGCGCATTAAAAGTTAAGCGCATTAAATTCGAGCGGCTTCGCTGGCTAGATCATGTTGAGCGAATGGAAAATGACGCTCCAGCGAAAAAAATATTTGATTTGATGCCCGGTGGTTGTCAACGCAGAAGAGAACGTCCACATTTTCGTTGGAAGGATCAAGTGTTGGACCTAACCACGCTTGGTGTTTCCAACTGGCACCGGCAAGCGCAGAACAGAAATCGCTGGCGCAATTTCTTATACGAGACCAAAACCGACCAACGGTTGTAAGCGTCAGATAAGTAATTAAGTAAGTAAGTCAGTCCATAGGCTTTCCCTTTGTCTAGTTTGATAAGGTATTCAGACTGGATTAAATTTCAATCAAAGATTTTTGACGGAAGATTTATGTTATTTATAAGTCATCTGTCCCATATTCAGGTGGGCTAACTACAAAGTTTTTTTTTAAACGTAATAAAATTAACTTTTCCATTTATTATGACTTTATTAGTTAGAGCAAACATTCCCATTTATTATGAAACACAATGTCGTTCAAGTGGCTAGCTTTGCACTAGCGCATTCTGTCACTCCAATTTTCCAATACCTTGTTGATGGTTTTGGGCTGTAGCTCATGGACTGCTTGGATGATATTGGCCTTAAGTGCTTGAATTTTTTCCGGATTGTTGACATAACATCGGTCAATCACGGTTCCCCACAAAAAAAAAAGTCTAAAGGGGTCAAATCGCAGTTCCGAGGCAATCAATAGACATCATCAAGACGGCTGATAAGACGATTTGGGAATTTGGTGCGCAAAAGATCGATTGTGGCATGGGTTGTGTGGTATGGGGCGCCATCGTGCATGAACCAGAGGTCGTCCAAATTAATTCCTCCAATTTCAGTAAAAGTCGGTTAGCATGGCTCTGTATCGCCTACCGTTGACCGAAACATTGTTCCCAGCCTCATTTTCAAAGAAAAATTGGTCTTACGATGCCACCACTCCACAATCCGCACCAAACTGTCAATCTCTGTGGATGCATCGGCTTCTCAACAAATTCGGGTTTTTCGGGTTTTCCGAGACCCAGATGTGGCAATTTTGTTTGTTCACGTAACAGCCGAGATGTGAATGCGCCTCGCGAAAAAAGATGATTTTTCGCCCAAAATCGTTGTCCAATTCAAGCTGCTCTATGGTTTAAACTGCGAGGCGATAACGAAGCAGATGGTCATGCGCCTTCAATTGCTGAGTCAATTGGACCTTGTTAGCGAATAATCCGAGAGCTTTGTGCAAAATTCTCCTCAGGCTAGTGCGTGAAATGTTGAGCTGTGAATGTTCGTGAATTGAGTCTCACACTTTTGGCTACAGCAGCCATATTCTCGTATGTGAGTACCGAACGACGACGGGGACCATGAGTGTTGACCAATAGCATACCAGTCTCACGAACTTTTTGTACAAACTTGCGTACAGCAGGCACGGTGGGTGCTTGATTTCGATCAAAACTTCTTTTCAAATTACGCACTGTTTGGGGCACACAGCACTCACTTTGGAAATAAGTTTCCAATATTTCCCAACGTTGTTCAAGCGTTAAGCGACTCATTTCTTTTCGCGGAGGACTTTATGTCAAGATTTCGAGCGGAAAACAGCTGTCAGTGTCAAAATAACCTATGATTTAAAACCAGAGAACGCAAATAAACAAAAACGAATCGTTGTATTTTGTTACGTTCCGATCTTTCAAGCGAACGAAACAAAAACGATTCAAACAACAAAAGAACGATTAGGCGTCTGTTTTGTTTTTCGTTTTCTGTTACTAGCGAAACCATAAACAAAACAAAATGATTGAGCGACGAAGAGACACAAATGAAACCGAAACAACGATTCGCTAAACAATCGTCGGATAACAACAAAAAAATTCTCTACTTCGCTTTATTTTGCGCAGTTAGCATTTTTTGCGCAGCTTGAATTTTTTGCAGGGTTCGTATCAACAATGTTGCCTTAGAATATCAGAGTAAAAAAGAAAACAAAGCAAACGAAAATAAAGAGGACAAAAGTTAAGAAGCGATCTTCCTTGATAAATTCTTCAAATAATTTTTTTTTTTTTACGTTCACATATATCAACAACTGAATGATGACAACGCTATTGACAAACAGGTCAAAAGCAAAATTCAAAATCAACGCAATAGAAGAGGGAAGCATCATTCTCTTTCCACGGAGTTTGAGTTCAATGCCTTTTGCATGCCAGTGATCACTAATGAAACGTTTGCTTTGGTTTCGTTTTCTATACTGACACGTTAGCAAAATTTATAAAAATTACGTTAGTTCTCATTTCCACTGAAAAGTTTCGTGTTTCGTTATCCCTCACGAACGAAACGAATGAAAAATAACGTTTTTGTATCACCCTCTGAGATATCGGTTCGGATATCGTTTCGTTTATTTGCGTTCTCTGTTTAAAACAGTGGTCATCAAACTCTATACAAGCATACTTTGTTTATGTATAAAAGCTCACTGAAAGCTTTGCACTGAAAAAACAAATACTTCTTGAGTCTCAGTTTTTACGTATGCTTACTCCCAGCGGGCTTTGGAGCGCTCTTTAAGGGCTTTACGAGCGCTCCGTTTGCAATACGAAGCGCTCCGTCTATATTCCCATCTACATTGTAATTTTAACATAACATGTCATTGGAAGGGAGCACTACTGCTCCATTGGTGCTTCAAACTACAGTGAAAGTATAGCACTCAATACTGTGCTCCGTTCGTGCTCCGAACTGCAGCGAGAGTATTATATTTATTTTTATTTTGTTTTTCTTCTTTAGTGCTCCGAAGCTTCTTCTAAGCATAGAGTAGCAGGAGCAGTTGTACTTCTTCTTCTCTTTTCCTGGCTTCACACAAAAAAAGCTCAGAAAAGAGTGCTCTTTGAGCGCTCTTGTTGGAAGCACTCCAATTTCGGCCCGTTGGGCTACTACTGTTCATAATAACATAATTCATATCGAAGAAACATATTAACATTCACTATTTTATGCACTGTTACAAAATAGGAGAAAACTTTAAAATAGTAAAGGTTAATTTAATAATTTAATTTCAATTTTAAAAACTCAATTTTTATTTAGAAGTGTCAATCTATATATATAAAAAGAAGTGTACGTTTGGTTGAAATCGCATCACTTCAGAACGGCTGGACCGATTTGGATAATTTTTTTTTTTAAATGTTCGTTTTAGTCCAAGTTAGGTTTTTAAGGAAAGAAAAATTGACCACGCCTACTTTTGCGCCCACTTTTTTGATTTATCTAAAATCGGAAAACGGCTGGACCGATTTGGATAATTTTTTTTTCAAATGTTCGTAGTAATCCAATTTAAGTTTTGTTGGAAAGAAAAATTGACCACGCCCACTTTTGCGCCCACTTTTTTCGATTTATCTAAAATCGGAAAACGGCTGGACCGATTTGGATAATTTTTTTTCAAATGTTCGTAGTAATCCAATTTAAGTGTTTACTGAAAGAAAAATTGACCACGCCCACTTTTGCGCCCACTGTTTTGATATCTATATATATAAAAATAAGTTGCATTGTGTATGAAATTGATGTTCTCTGTAATGCGTGAACCGATTTTTTTTTCTAGAAATTTCCCATGAAAGGTGACGTCAATACGAAGGTTTTTTTTATAAATGGTCTTTGTATGTGTATTGGTTCATGAATTACAGGCATGTTAGTGAACTTATCAACAATACAGCTGTGAAAAAATACAGGTGCGCACGGTATTTGCAAGGGTAATTGGAAATAAATGGAATATTGGAATAATTTGGCAAGTCTCACTTAAGTTTGCATTTGCGCAAAAAATAAAGGCATAGTAAAAATTTTCCATACCCCTTTTTTCCCATACCCCCTTTATCGCCTACAAATCAATAAAAATGTTATATTTAAGACGGGTTTGGTCGTATTAGACTAAAATTTGGTAAACAAGTTCGTATGGTTACTGTCGGCAACTATACTAAAACTGGGCGTGGTCTAACTATATATACGCCCACTTTTTATAAATCATTATTATTCCTGAGTTGTACATGTTTTGATAGTGAAACTTGATATGTAGATGCTATGGGCCCAAGAGGCCTGTTGTGTATGAGGCTTTTGTTGTCTTGAGTTGTTGACTTTTCCTAGACTATTTAAATTAAGAAAAAAAATGATGTTTTAATTGTTTGATTTTAAGCAGCACGGCTGTTGTTCTTTATTTTTTGACTGTTCGCAGAGAAGTGAGTTTAAAGTTGTTTAACAAGAATGCACATAGCTGCACACTTTAGTAACTGTTCATTTATATAGCTTACAAAGATATAAATAGAATAAAAAGAGTATAAGTTTTAACGGACCTTAAAATATTTATGTACATTAGATTGAGTATAGAAAATGAGTAAATTTTAAATAATTAATAAAGTAGGTATGTGAGAAATGAAACCAGTTAAGTTGGTTTTATGCACAGTGGTTAGAGTATATCTAAATAACGCTAACATTCTCCCCCACAAAGAACGACAGTTCTTAACCCGTATCATGGTGTGATGTCTTCATCTGACCCGTTGGAGGTAGGTTGGTTCGGTCGCCAAGTTGACCTAGCTGTGCCTCTGCTCACAGCTATCGGCTGGTCAGATTCATGATTTAAACCTTGTGTTACATCGTTCATCGGTAAAAATGCAATCTTAGATACTGGTCGCTTAACGCTCTTGCCATTGCAAGCTAAAGTGACCACTCTTACACACCCATCTGGACCAGGGTGCGTTTGTTGTACACGTGCTAGTGGCCAATGTCCTGGTGGACAGCGCTCATCGACTATAAGTACTAAATTCCCCACTTGAGCATTTCTGTGCATCTTTAACCACTTCGGTCTGGCTTGAAGGCGGCAAAGATACTCGTTCGCCCAGCGCCTCCAATACTGTTGCTTTAACTTCTCAACTACTTTCCATCGTTTGAGGCGATCTATGTTGCAATCGAGCAGATCTTCTTCTGGTACACATAGCGTCGGCTCACCAATGAGGAAATGGGATGGAGTGAGTGCAGTGCAATCTGATGGGTCAGTAGAGAGTGGACAAAGAGGCCTCGAATTAAGACAGCCTTCTATTTGTGCCAACAGAGTGCTTAGTTCTTCGAAAGTTAAAATCCGATTTTGCATGATGCGCCGAAGGTGATGCTTCGTTGATTTCACGCCTGCCTCCCAAAGGCCACCGAAGTTTGGTGAAGCTGGTGGTATGAAGTGCCACTGCGTACCGCTATTTGCTAGAATTTCGATAATTTCTTGTGGCAGTGATGATTGACTGCGGTTATTAAGCACCTGAAGTTCTTTGTTGGCTCCAATGAAGTTTGTGCCACAGTCTGAATACAAATCAGTACATATGCCGCGCCGTGATGTAAAGCGTCTAAAGGCAGCGATGAAAGATTCCGTTGAAAGGCTCGTCACGGCTTCAAGGTGCAAAGCTTTTGTCACCATGCATATGAAAAGGCAAATATACCCCTTTGTTGTAACTGTGTTGCGCGCAGTAGACTGTTTTATTGTGATCGGTCCAGCATAGTCAACACCACTGTGCTTGAACGCTCGCGCTGGCTGCACTCGAACATTTGGCAGGTTACCCATTAGCTGCTGCGATACAGTAGCGTTGTATTTAAAACAAACGATACAACGCTTCTGAACACTCTTCGCCAAGTTGCGTCCTGAGAGAATCCAGTACTCCCGAGCGACATACGACTGCATTAACTGCAAGCCACCGTGCAATGTTTTCACATGAGCATCTGCAAAAATAAGAAGTGATAGTGGATTTTTCTTTTTAAGTAGAATTGGGTGCTTTCGAGAAAAGCCAAAATTTGAATTTTGTATACGCCCACCAACTCTTAAGACACCTGCGTTATCTAGAAATGGACAAAGATTAGAAATGTTGCTACTAGTATGAATGTTGTTTTGCTGTTGTAGTTCAGCTATCTCTTGCTGAAAGTCGATTTGTTGAGATATTTTAATTAGCCGTTGAAGAGCATGGTTTATCTCACGCGTTTGAAGAAATCCAGTTGTTTTTGCGTTGGTGGTTTGTTGTTGTCGCAGTTGTTGCGATGCATTGTGGTTAAATCTAAAGATATATGCTATTACGCGCACTATTTTGTTCAGAGAGGAATATTTTGTTAAGATTTCTGGATACTCGGTAGTTTGAGTTGTTGTGGTATGTATGTCTATTTTGGATTGTCGTAGATCAACGCTGGTACTGAAATTAATTTTTGGCTGTTCCGGCCATGTCTCCGAAGGCTGACCCAACCACGTTGGTCCCGTCCACCATAAGTGATGATTCAGAAGTTCTTCTGAGGAGATGCCGCGCGACGCGCAGTCTGCGGGGTTTTCGAGCGTAGATATGTAGCGCCATTGATCTGCACTTGAGCGGCGTTGTATTTCTGATACTCGATTGCCGACGTAGACCGACCACTTTGATGACTGACCACGTATCCACGAAAGTACTGTTGTACTATCAGTCCAATAAATAGTTTGAATTATTTCTCGATCCAGCTGAGAACGAATTTTGTCAATTAGCTTTACGAGTAAAGTAGCTCCACACAGCTCAAGCCTCGGTACTGTCACAGTTTTGAGAGGAGCGACCTTTGTTTTTGATTGGAGTAATGTTACCTGTCCTCTGCCCATATTATCAACTACTTTCACGTACGCTGCTGCTGCGTATGCCGACTGGGACGCGTCGCAAAAACCATGTATTTCAAGGCAGCTCAACTTGTTTGCTCCAATCCAGCGTGGAATTTTTATGTTCTCCAATATTTTAAGATTATGGCGATAACTTACCCATTTACTGCCTAAATCTTCAGGTAATGCGTCCTGCCAATCTACTCCCAGTAGCCACAAATTTTGAAACATAATTTTCGCTTGTATTGTTGTAGGTGCTAACCAACCTAATGGATCGTACAACTTTGCAGCGTCGGATAAAAGGCTGCTTTTTGTGATAGCTCGTTCTTTGTCATAATTAATTTTAAATGAAAATGTATCACTCACAGTATCCCATTCAAGACCAAGTGCCTTTACAACATTTTTATCACTTATCTTAAATACATTGGAGATTTCGCGATACTCTTCCGGTATAGCATTTAGTAAATCCATGGAGTTTGATGTCCACTTTCTTAGATTAAAGCCACCCGCATGCAATAATTTACTAAGTTGTTGTTGCAAGCATAGAGCTTCGACATAAGTATCAGCACCAGAAATTACGTCATCCACATACGTGTCGGCTTGCAAAACTTTACAAGCTTCAGGGTAATTGGCTTCTTCCTCGCCAGCAAGTTGCTGTAACACTCGAATAGACAGGTATGGAGCTGAAGTAGTTCCGTACGTTACAGTACATAATTTATAGATAGAAATATCATCGGTCACCGAGTCACGCCATAATATCTGCTGGTATTTCTGGTGTTCTTCAATCACACGAATTTGGCGAAACATTTTTTCCAAGTCTGAGCGAAATCCGATTTGGAAGCGTCGCCAGCGTGTTATTATTGTTGGAAGTTCGGTTTGAAGGGCTGGGCCCGCCGAGAGTTCATCGTTAAGAGACTGTTGAGGGGGCCGTTTGCTACTTCCATCAAATACGACTCGTAACTTCGTCGTGGTACTACTTTCGCGTATTACACCGTGATGTGGCAGAAAATTACAATGCTTTGTTAAGTCGTGAGGATATGAACCTATTTTTTGCATATGACCCAATTGTTCATATTCTGTCATAAAGTTCCGGTAAGCTTCACGTAGAGCTGGTTTCCTTTCGAATTTCGACTCAATTTGTTTTAGCCGCCGCAGAGCGCTATAGTCAGTATGACTGAATGTAGGCATAGGTAAATTACTTAATGCTGATAAAAATGGTAATGCAACAGTGTACCGCCCAGATTTATCGCGAGTACAAGTGCTTTTAAAATACTCTTCACACGCAGTTTCTTCTTTTGTCAGTTGTCTTTTCTCGCAAAGCTCTTCTTGTTCCCAAAAAGAACGAAGTTGGTCATCGAGAGAACACAAATTCACATTTAAGGTTATATCATATGCGATTTCCGATGTTGGGCCTGACACGATCCACCCGAAGTGTGTAAGTTGTAAAAATATGCCTTTATCAAATTTCTTATGATTTGGTAATACGATGTCTCCATACACATCTCCGCCAAGCAGCAAATCAATGTTGCCACTCTCATTAAAATATGGATCAGCAAGGGCGTATTGCGTTAGATTAGGGAGTGCACTTTTGTCGACATGCACCGGCTGGTAAGCTGTAAGCGACGGTAGAACTAATGCACCGCACTGCAGTTGAAAGTCACTTTCATTTGATGATAAAAGAGACAAATTGACATATTTGCGAATAGTGCAAGATGCTTTTCCTCCTACACCATTTATTACAGCAAGCGTATTTAATTTCTGCAGCTGTAGCGTTTGCACTGCGTCTTCGGTAATGAGTGAAGCTTGCGCACCTTGGTCGAGTAGCGCTCTTAAGCAATATTTACCATTTGGAGTTGTTACAATAACACGTATTGTAGCGAGTAAGACTTGTGGCATCGCTAGAGTATTGAAATTACAAGCTAAATTCGCTCCTGCGGTGCTCGTGGCAGGCGTCGAAGTATTGGGTAATGTTACCACAGCAGAAGCATTCTCTGTTGGAGTAGTGCACTCGGTGTGAGCGTTTAACGATTGATTTGAAAACTCGTTGTGGACGATAGTGTGATGTTGCTTTTGGCAGATTTGGCAGCGAGCATTTAAGCGACAATTATTGGCGAAATGGCCAATGTTAAGGCAGTTATGACAAATCTTCTTTGATTTCAACAAATCGCGTTTAGCAGCAGAAGACAATGAGGCGAATTTGAAACATTTATAGAGTAAATGGCGCTTATCGCAGCAAGGGCAATTTGAATCAGCAGCAATGGCAGTAGTAATATGTACATTTCGACGAAAAGCATTTCGTGAAGTATTAGTAAAAGGCTTGGGTTTTGATTCCATTGAAAATGAATAATTTTTACCATGAATGGTCTCAAGTGTACGAAAAGTAGTTTCGAGAAATTCAAAGAGATTTTTAATTTTTGGGATTTCAATCGATGCCTTAAGCGATTGTTCCCACTCCTTCCTAGTTTGAGCGTCGAGCTTATTGACAGTCATATAGATCAGAATAGCATCCCAGCTATCTGTGTTTATGTCAAGTGTACGCAAAAGAGCAAGGCAATTGCGAGTGGTATCTAAAATTTGTTGAATGCACTCGGCAGTGCCATTCGAAGGTACAATCGAAAAAAGCTTACATAAAACTGTATCGACAATTTTTCGCTTATTATGATACCTTAGATTTAAAGCGTTCCAAGCAAGCTCATAGCTTGCGTCAGAAGCCGGGTACTCATTAACGATGTCAAGTGGTGTATCTTTGCATGAACCTTTTAGGTAGTAGTATTTTTGGACTTTAGTGAGATCATTATTATTGTGAATAACCGAAGTGAACATGTCTTTATACGATATCCAAGCAAGATAATCACCAGAAAATGTCGGAATATCGATCTTAGGTAAACGAACGGTTGAAAATAGGCTTTCATTGCGGCTGTGTGACGGAGCTGCAAAGGTGCTCGAGTGAAATTCTAGCGAAGTTGGACCGTTTGATTCCATGAGCAAGTCAAGCAAGTTGGCCTTGAATGTAAAATATTTATCGCGAAACGTATAATACACCTTTTCTGTCAAATAAGGCACATCAATAGCATTAATAGAGTTATCCCGAATAAAGTCAAATAGCTGGGTATGATTTTCTTTAAATTCAGTAAAGCATATTTCTATTTCATCCAAGAGACTCTGAACTAAACCGCGTGTTTTTTCAGATCTGGGCTTGCTATCAAAGTTCAGCGCCATGCGCTCAAGTTCACTTAACATGATTCTTTGATCTTCAATTCGGTGATTAATTTTTTCCATTTTATTTTAATGAACAAAAAATGCATACATACGTTACAAATCCAAATCCGTTGTTAAAGCGGAGTTTTTTTTTTTTTTATTTTTTTTACCAAATGTCTAAATCAAGTTCCTTTACGCAGCACTTGTCCAAAGATGTTGCGCAATCGATGTCCAAAATTACAGCCAAGTCGGCGATTATCTAAGTTAAAAGCGCTTTAAACAATTGTAATAATTTAAGTTTGGGAAACTTCCCGGGTTTCGGCACCAAATGTTGTGTATGAGGCTTTTGTTGTCTTGAGTTGTTGACTTTTCCTAGACTATTTAAATTAAGAAAAAAAATGATGTTTTAATTGTTTGATTTTAAGCAGCACGGCTGTTGTTCTTTATTTTTTGACTGTTCGCAGAGAAGTGAGTTTAAAGTTGTTTAACAAGAATGCACATAGCTGCACACTTTAGTAACTGTTCATTTATATAGCTTACAAAGATATAAATAGAATAAAAAGAGTATAAGTTTTAACGGACCTTAAAATATTTATGTACATTAGATTGAGTATAGAAAATGAGTAAATTTTAAATAATTAATAAAGTAGGTATGTGAGAAATGAAACCAGTTAAGTTGGTTTTATGCACAGTGGTTAGAGTATATCTAAATAACGCTAACAAGGCCATTACTATATATTTGAGCGAACATAAGACAAGGGGGAATTTGGCCACACAGGCCAAATTTATGATATCGAATTGCTTTGGAACTAAATGTCTTATGTAACTATGCAATAGACTCCTAAACTACTCATTTGATTAGCATGAAAATTTGTGTATAGAAGTTTTTTGGTACGGTGCGTGTTTGTGGGCTATCAATTTTTATCCACCTTGAACACCAGAGGGCGCTGTAGTACAAATTTTTTACAAAACTGCCTTAAACTCACAAACCACTTATGCGATTAGAATGAAAATTGGTATATAGTAGTTTTACTACAACGATATATTTAATGCAACAGAGTGCTCAAAAATGAGAAAAACACAATCAGAAATTTAATTTTGTGACTTTCGGTTCAAATATCTCCGCTGCTTTTGTATACATTTTGTTAAATTTATTTTTGTCTTAAAGCTTCATCAAAGTGCTATGAAAGCTATTGTAAAAACATACCGTTAGTTGAGTATATATATTTTAGATATTTTTTTCAAAAAAGGTCTGAAATTTTGGATTTTTCCTCAAAAAAAGGCTCAACATTTGTTTTTGTTGTAAAATTAATTTAAATTCAAATTCGCAAATTTTCAACTCTATTTGAAAATTATAACATTCATAAGCAAAAGTTATTTAAATTTTACGCAAAAATTAAAAACTATTTTTGTGATTAAAAAAACAAGATTTTTTCGAACAATATTTTTTTTCCAATATTGTGTTTTTATATTTTTGGAAAATAAACAAGCTAAAAAATTAATTTTTTAAAAAAACTTATGTTAGTATCTCTTACCAATCAAAAGTTATAGCCAATAATCTACAATATATATACAAAAAGCAAACCGCTGTCTGTGTGATGGCTGGAAACTTCAAAATTACTGAGCCGATAGATCTGAAATTTCGGCAGTACATTTTTTTCAAGTACGAGATGGTTTAAATTTCTGTCACATCCCCTTTTACCGCCCACAAATCAATAAAAATGCTATGTTTCCTACAGTTTTCGTCGATTTGGCTACATTTTGGTAATTTAGTTTGTATTCTATGAAAACTGGGATGGGCATTATATAAAGGGGTGTGGCTCCGAACATACAATTAAAATTTGTATTATCGAATAGCTTTGAAAGTAAAAGTAGTGGTATTTACATACAAACTCAAAATGGAGTTACTATTTGGTGATCTCCTACTACTGGGAAACTGTAACGGGCAATGGAAAGCGACAGTGGTGTTAAACTATGGGTCTAAGAAAAGTTTTGAATACACCTATTATGATCCCATATAGTTGCAGTGTGCAGCAACGTGCGCCGGGAAAATGCTAGTACTTAATATACGAAACTGTGTCTTCTTTTTTTTTGATTTTTTTTTTTTTATTCTTTAGGTTTTTTCGTTTTTTATTTAATTAAACCATACATGGAGGTTCAGAAAAAATATTTTCTGCAAAAAAGAATTGCAACTCCCATTAAAGTAGAGACATTTTGCATAGAAATAGCAAAATGTGATATTTTTATGAGTGTAGCATAAGTTACATATGCGCAGCAAAAAAAAAACAATCTAACAAGCATGCATGCGCCGCAGGTCTGTTCTGCATGAATTTTCAATAGATACTGACGCAGTTCAGTGCTCGTCTGTGAGTTAATATGTATACAGAAAGCTTTTAAGCACAAAAGTTTAAATGCCCGCGGGCATAGGCTTTGATGATCACTGGTCTAAAACATTGGTGGGCATTCTTAAACAGCCGCAATCTTGGCGTTTATGTGTATTTGTGCATTCAAAAGCTTTTCAATGTTAAAAAAATGTGTAAAAAGCTCTAACAGCGTACGTGTGAAGCTCTAGCAGCATACGTGTGGTGGCAGAGAAAGCTCTTTGCCCGCGAGCGACAGAATGCCCGACATTGATTTAAAAATAAACCACTAGAAGGCCCACCCTTATGTCTGACCATCACGACTGAATTACTGAAGCTGTCTATAAGTGAATTCACACCACATATTTCTGTGCTGCTCCGAAATGTTTTTACTTGTGTTAGACCCCCGAGATGACCCCTTTTTTACAAAAATTCTAATTTATAGACTGATTCGGCCACACACCATATAATCTTTAATCTATATATATAAAAAAGGAGCTTATGTTTGTAAGACCGCAACAGACTTTTAAACTACTCATCCGATGAAAGTTTGTGTATAGAAGTTTTTTGGTACGGTGCGTGTTTGTGGGCTATCAATTTTGATCCACCTTGAACACCAAAGGGCGCTATAGTACAAATTTTTTACAAAACTGCCTAAAACTCACAAACCACTTATGCGATTAGAATGAAAAGTGGTATACAGTGGGTTTCATGTACGTTGAGTGTTCTGCTGCTATCGTTTTCGACCTATCTTTAACACCAGAGGGCGCTATAGTACAAATTTTTTGCAAAACCACCTAAAACTCCCAAACCGCTCATTCGATTAGAATGAAAATTGGTATATAGTAGTTTTCAGGTACGATGAGTTTCTTAGCACTATCTTCTTTGAACCACCTTGGACACCAGATGGTGCTGTAGTACAAATTTTTTACAAAATCGCATATTTTTAGTTGTTTTCTTAGGTTACATGTGCAAATATTTACAAAATATTAAATATTTCTTAAATTGAGTAAAATAAAAATAATTTCCGTTATTTTCACATCAAAAACATGAACATATCTTGAAAACTATGAAAAATTTTACTACAACGATATATTTAATGCAAATTTGAAAAATTTAATGCAATTAAATGCTCAAAAATGAGAAAAAAACAATCAGAAATTTAATTTTGCGACTTTCGAGTCAAATATCTCCGCTGCTTTTGCATTAATTTTGTTAAATTTTTTTTGTCTTAAAGCTTCATCAAAGTACTATGAAAACCTTATTGCAAAAATACCGTTAGTTGAGTATATATATTTTAAAAATTTTTTTAAAAAAAGATCTGAAATTTTGGAGTTTTCCTCACAAAAAGGTTCAAAATTTGTTTTTGTAATTAATAATTTAAATTCAAATTCGCAAATTTTCAACTCTTTTTGAAAGTTATAACATTTAAAAGCAAAAGCTATTTCAATTTTACGCAAAAATTAAAACCATTTTTGTGATTCAACAAGCAAGGCCCAACCCTAGATTTTTTCGAACAAAATTTTTTTTTCCAATTTTGTGTTTTTATAATTTAAAAAAAAAATATACAAGCTAAAAAATTAATATATTAGAAAAAATTATCCAAGTATCTCTTGCCAATCAAAAGTTATAGCCAATAATGTTTATCCAAAATAGGCATACAAAAAGCAAAACGTTGTCTGGCTGGAAACTTCAAAATTACTTAGCCGATAGAGCTGAAATTGTTGGCAGAACATTTTTTTCAAGTACGAGATGGCTTAAATTTCTGTCCCAACCCCTTTTACCACCCACAAATCAATAAAAATGCTATATTTCCTACGGTTTTCGTCAATTGGGCTACATTTTGGTAATTTAGTCTGTATGCTTACTGTCGGCAACTGTGCTAAAACTGGGTAATGTCCATCTACTAGAAAACTGGGATGAGCATTATATAAGAGGCTGTGGCTCCGCCCATACAATTAAAATTTGTATTATCGAATAGCTTTGAAAGTAAAAGTAGCAATACTTACATATAAACTCAAAATGGAGTTACTATTTGGTGATCTCCTGCTACTGGGAAACTGTAACAGGCAGTGGAAAATAACATTGGTGTTAAACTATGAGTCTAAGAATAGTTTTGAATACACATATTATCTATAAACCTCAGAGAGTAATCAAAATGCCATGTAAAGCTTCTTGAGAACAAGAACATTCCGTTCATCGCCGTTCGGAGTCGGCGTTAAGCATGTAGGTCCGGTTCTCGGTCAATTGTGTACAAACTTAATAACACGCACAACACAATCGATCATAAGAAGCTAGGTCAAAGTCCTTTCAAGGGCTGAAATGACCAGTTATTTATTTTATTTTTTACACATATTATGTTCCCATATAGTTGCAGGGTGCAGCAACGCGCGCCGGGAAAAGGCTAGTATTTAAATAAAAAGAAAGACTTTGTCAACATTTGGACCCCATAGGTGGCGCTGGGGTGGGGATATTTACGAAAATGTAGTTTTTCCTGCATGCTTTAAATACAGGCAAATATAATAGTTTTCCATGGGAGATTGTATTCGCAAAATTAATAAAAAATAATAAATTAATGTAATTAAAATAATGTCCCGAGCAACACCGGGAAAATTGAATTTTTGTTTATTTTTATCAATTAAAATTGTTATTCTACTCTGCGAACACCGAGCAGGCGAAATAATTAAGTATCGCACCAAATAAACACATCAAGTGCACATATTTCAAAATAAGTTTCTAAATTAGCACTTTATATGTACAAAGCAAAGCGTTGCCACAATTTGTGACACATTCTGCATTATATTGAATTTAGAAAATTGAAAATTTTCGTCGAACTATTGCACTTTTTATGACTTGCATACCTACGAAACATTCCTGATATAGTCACAAAAAATGTTTGGATACCATGTGGTGCCTTAAGCCTTTCAGCACAACCCGCCATTGAGTTTGTAAGTCAATCTATCCTGCCATACGCCCAAACGTTTTTGCATTCTTCTCTAGTAGCTTCAATGCTTGCAGCTTCCAGATGTTGCCACTGCAGTTGAACAGCCAACAGTTCCAAAGCGCATACAAACATTTCCTCCAAAGGATTTCTAGCGTTGACAAGAGTTTTTGTTGTTTGCATGCTGAAATCGTTCCATAAGAATGAGCAGCACGAAAACAACAGAGCACTCTGAATGTGTGGCATTGCTTTGTTTGTTTGTTTGTTTGTTTTGATCCCCATGTGCTCCACAGTTGATTCATAATAAATGAACATGTTGTCTATGTTCAAACAATGCTACACGACGCTGAAGCTGGAGACAATTGGACACGTATTTTCAACATCAATTGGCTTGTTAGGAAAACGATTCCTTGCCAGAGATCCTGCTTTATCCATTTTAACCAATAATTGGCTATTAGGAAAAAATTCTCAACAATTTAAGTTTGCTCAACAATTTATTACTTGCAGGAAATGTTCATACAATATTTATTCAGAGCAGTTCAATGATATACCCGTGTTTAACGTGCTGTATCGGCCCCTTTTATCACCAATAGTGGCTTTATCCAAAAGAGTTAGACGGTGCTATAGTTGAATGATTATCCTGCATAGATGGTCTGGAAACTCTAAGTTCATGTGGATTGTGTCCACCAGACATCTAGGAAGAGCGATACTGTTGGTGCCTATAATAGTCAAAATGATAACTTACTCGGTAAGACTGTTTCTGTGTCTCCAGCGGAGTTGCACTAGATTTATTTTTATAGTTAAACTATCTACTATTGTTAATGACCGTTTTTCATCATACAACTTTGTTGAAACATCACTAATCTATTTACATTTTATGTCAAATTAGATTTATTTGATGCTTTTAGTTTTTTAGTATTAATTAAAATATTGACACATGTATGCGGAATAAAAAATATGAGCGTGTCATAAACTGAGGAAGCCTACTCATTAAAATCACGGTAATTTAGGGGTCTAAGTGCAAATTTATCTATGGAAAAGGTATTTGGAAACTAGAAAAGTGTTCAGCAGGAGTGACTCCAAGTAAAAATTTAGTGAACAAGTACAAAATAAATTCATTAAGTACTAAATTGGAAAGATTTTGAAAGGAACATTACTTTCTATCTTTAAGTCACCTTACTTGGTAATGTACTGGGTTTTATTGACGACCGTGGCCTAATAAAGAAAACACATGATTTTCCCATTTTAGCTCGATAAACATACTTATTCCAATGAATTTCTAACATTGCGATGCTCTTTGAATAGTAAGATTTCTCAAGACTTCCGAAATATGCTTCAGTTTCCAATTCAACCTGTTCATTCGTCGCAAATATCCTTTCCTGGCACCAAGTTTGAATCATACAATGTGGCCCAAATACAAGTTTTTTTTTAAATGCAATAAAATTTAAAAAATTAAATTTTTTCCATGTATTATGGCTTTATTAGTAAGAGCAAATATTCTCATTAATTATAGAACACAACGTCGTTCAAGTGGCTGCCTCGGCTGGCTTCGCAGTAGCGCATTCTGTCACTTAACTTTTGTTGTTAAAGATCTTGTTGATTGTTTCGGGCTGCAGCTCACGGATTTCTGGAATGATATTGGCCTTAAGTGATTGAAACGTTTCCGGATTATTGACATAACATTGGTCCTTCACGGTTCCCCACAAAACAAAGTCAGAACTGGGCAAATCACAGCTCCGAGGCGGTCAATTGCCATCGCCAAGAGGGCTGATAACACGATTTGGGAATTTAGTGCGCAAACGATCGATTGTGGCATGGGCTGTGTGATATGGGGTGCCATCCTGCATGAACCAGAGGTCGTCCAAATTCATGTCTCAAATTTCAGTAAAAAACATGGATTAACATGGCTCTGTAACGCCCACCGTTGACCGAAACGTAGTTCCCAGCCTTATTTCCGAAGAAAAATGGTCCAATGATGCCACCACTCCACAATCCGTACCAAACTGTCACTCGCTGTGGATGCATCGGCTTCTCGACAATAACTTGCGGGTTTTCCGAGCCCCAGATACAGCAGGGGTATAGCAGGCGCGGTGACTGTTTTATTTCGGCCAAAACCTCTTTTCAAATAATGCACTGTGCTACCCAGCGCTCACTTTGGAAATAAGTTTCCAATATATCCCAACGTTGTTCAAGCGAAAAGCGACTTATTTCTTTCCGCGGAGGTATGATACTGACTTTATGTCAAGATTTCGAGCAGGAAACAGCTGTCAGTGTCAAAATACCCTACGATTTAAAAGGAAGTGAAGCAGTTGGTAGAGTGCATGGCCCGTACGCCAGAGAAATCTGGTTCAATTTCCACCTGACACAGAAAGTTTTTTCAATAGAATTAAGTTTTCTGTGTGTGTGGATAGGTGGATGGAAAACCTTAGAGAGTAAATAATGCCATGTAAAGCTTTTTGAGCACGCACATAAGCCGTTCGGAGTCGGCATAAAACTAGTAGGTCCAGTTCTCGACTAATTGTCTACAAACATTCAACATTTTTAGGTCGTGAATATAACAGCATTTGTAACAGAAATGTAATATCGTTGCATGGAATTATTACTCACTCAGGAGAAGTGCTATGGTAAATTTTGTTTTACGACAGCATAGGTGTGTTATTAGGCCTCACAACTAAATTACAAAAAAATTTCTTACCGTCATGATTTCATGATGCATCACTTTGGCTGGATTAATTGCATGCAGCTAAGGCAAAGTTACTGAACCAAGGTAAAGCACAACCAATGGAGAAGCAATTAAAAAAAAGCAAAAGCAACAACACCAACATCAATATCAACATGTACATCAACATCAACATCAACATCAACATCAACGTCAACATCAACATCAACATCAACATCAACATCAACATCAACATCAACATCAACATCAACATCAACATCAACATCAACATCAACATCAACATCAACATCAACATCAACATCAACATCAACATCAACATCAACATCAATATCAACATCAACATCAACATCCACATCAACATCAACATCAACATCAACATCAACATCAACATCAACATCAACATCAACATCAACATCAACATCAACATCAACATCAACATCAACATCAACATCAACATCAACATCAACATCAACATCAACATCAACATCAACATCAACATCAACATCAACATCAACATCAACATCAACATCAACATCAACATCAACATCAACATCAACATCAACATCAACATCAACATCAACATCAACATCAACATCAACATCAATATCAACATCAACATCAACATCAACATCAATATCAACATCAACATCAACATCAACATCAACATCCCAACATCGACAACAACAAGACACCGCCATGTCAAAACTAACGGGTGTGTCCACGACACAGCCAACTCTTTTTTTCTTTTGTAAAGAAACCACTAGATGACCCACCCTGCATAATAGTCCCTGGGGTCCAAATCTGCAGTTCGAAGCGTAACTCGTGCAATTTGGCCATGGTTTCGATCGAATTGTGAGCTGGAGCATTGTCTTGCAAAGATATGATTTTTTCTTTGATCTATAAGGCCTTTTGTTTGCGATTTCTTTCTTCAATTGGTCCAATAATTTACAGTAATATTCGCTGTTGTTTTTTGTTTCCTTTTCTTAAATAGTCGATGAGCAAAATGCCACAGTCTTCGCTCGCTTTGGTACACTTCTACTGGTATCTACCCACGGTTGCCACTGGAATATTAAATATGTGACCAAAATTGAAAATTTAAAGTCACCAAATGCAGGAAAAAGTGACCAAAACATTATAAATTTGAAAATGTAGTACATGCACACAAAATTATAATTTGCTATATTTTTTAATTTATGCAGGTGCAGTTCATGCAGTGGCGTAGATAGTCCGAATTTAGGGGCAGATCCCCCTTCGATACAATTTTTGTCACTGCTTCACAAAATAGTCTAAAGTGAAGATGGAAGAAGAAATGTATTGTGTGGGCTACACCTTAAAATTATAAATTTCAACTTCTGGCAAAATTTGAAACTCGTTGTTTAATATTTCCATACAATACAAATGGTTAGTTGCATACTTCTGGCTTTATTGCTTGCATATTTGCCTTCTATGTGTATTGTTTGCTAAAGGTGGTGGACAAGGGTCTCAACCAACGCCGTAGATATGGGGGTGGATTCTGTAGGTTCAAGCTCCCCCCCCCCCCTTAGCAATCCAGAATATTTTTCTATATATAATAAAAACGTAAATACTCCAAAATATTTAATTTTGTCATATTAAGTGTGAAGAAAAATTTGCAAATTGTGTATTATTAACTGCTTATTTTTGTTAGCAGATATTAAGTAAAATATAATATTCTTAATATATAATTTTATTTTCCTTCAGTAATCTCCCCCCCTCTCCCCCCCCCCCCCCCTCCCTCTTATGAAATACCAATCTACGCACAGTGTACTTTTTGAGCATGAAATTTGATATTATTGTAAATAAGTAAAATCGAAAAAATTTTTGATCGAAATTCTAAATTTTTTACTTTAAGTCCATACTTTATTAATCTAATTTTTGTTTTTAGCTTTCTTCAACACCTGAAAAGATATATGTATGCTTCAAACTTTGGAAGTTTTTTTTAACTTTTTTAAGAAGTGAAAATTTATATTTTTTTTTCAACTTTAGAACAATGTCGTGAAGAAAGCATTTAAGATTTTTGAATGCGGTTTTTTTATAAAGTTTGTGTGTTTAATATATATTGCTTTTATGTATCAATAATTTTGTATTTGTTTTAAGTAGTTTACAATAAACTATAACCTAAAACCATTTTTTGAAACTATTTTTCAACTTTCGGTAAACTTTTAATTAAAAGAATCCATAGGAATCCAGAATGACATACATCACAGTTTGCGCTGATGTATTGGCTTTTATGCCAAATAGGTTTTTTTTCCCGGAAATTCGTGATGTAGAACAAAGTGTTCAATTTTGTAAAAAACCCATTGAATTTTTAGATAATTCCGGACATATGAAGGCTTTATCAAAAATCTGTTTGACTTTAAGAATAAGGAGAACGAGCTTAGATAATTGAATGAAATTGTTCACATATATTCCTATGAACCCAGGGATCTGACGTATGAAAAAATTTCTGGATACGCCTACAATTACGCCCACCTCCCATACCACCCAGTATAGAAAAACTCAAAATATTGTCTAATAATTAAACTAGACAGACAAAATTTGATACGAGTATATGTTTTACCAATTCGAAAGATGAGCATCGAAAATGGACGCGACACGCCCCCAAATACGCCCACCTCCAATACTACCCACAATAGAAAAAACTCAAAAACTAAGCTTAAAATTGAGCTAGAGTGACAAAACTTCAAAAGTACTAAAATTATCGTGATATTAATAAAAACCAGAAATTGACGTAGTTCATCCAAATTCCAAACAATTTTAAAAGATGGTGTAGAGTAGGCCAACTATCACTTTTTATTAATTATTTCATGCAAGAATCCGTGTTATGAAATATTGCTTAAAGATAGCATATGAGTCAAAATTTCAAGAGTTCAGGCAAAATAACAAACAATTTTAAAGCCTAAGTGCAAAAAAAAAACAAGAAACTAGAAATAACTTTATAGCTGAAGAAAAGAAAAGAGTTCAAGATGAGTTTCGAGAAGAAACCGGGCTACGCATTGATTTCCCTTAGCAAGGCTTTGGAAATAGTAACTATGGTAACATCGCGAGGCATTTTTTGAAGATGTTGCACTGACAGCATCAATAACAAAAATCAATGTGGAGCTTTTAAGAAATTTTACAAAAGTTTTGATTGCCATCAATTCTCGTCAACACATTAACGCAGAAAAGTTTGAAAAATTCGCATCAGAAACACAGAACTTGCACAAAAATTTATATGGAAGTTGGAAGGACATAACTCCAACTCTTCATTAAATTTTGTGCCATGGAAAAGATATAATAAACTTTCATTTTTTCCCAATAAGGACTACAATTTCAGACTAAGTCACACAAAAAAAAAAAAAAATAGTAGGGAGAACCAAAATACTGACTTAATTACAATGCTAATGATATCGTCGGATCCATTAATAACATCACTGCGACACAAAAATGTACAAAATAAAAGTTTTTCTGAAGATAATTTTTATGAAATCAGAGATCTTTTAATGAAACAATGAAAAAACCGGTAAAAATTGCTTTATATATGAATTTCAAAACGTGTTAAAAGTTATACTTTTAGTAAGGTATGTTTTTAGGTAATACTGATATTTTCATTAAGCACAATTAATAAAAAAAAAAAAAATAAATAAATAACTGGCCATTTCAGCCCTTGAAAGGACTTTGACCTAGCTTCTTATGATCAATTGTGTTGTGCGTGTTATTAAGTTTGTACACAATTGACCGAGAAATGGACCTACAGGCTTAACGCCGACTCCGAACGGCGATAAACGAAATGTTCTTATTCTCAAGAAGCTTTACATGGCATTTTGATTACTCTCTGAGGTTTGCCATTGTCTGCAGAGAGGTGGCGGCCGTACAGAAAAATTATTTTAATTCAAATAATTTTCTGTCGCTGCTGGGGTTCGAACCTGGGTCTCCAGGTTCGTTGACATAGCGGCCACGCACGTTAACCAACTACGCCACGGACGCCACCAATTAATAAATTGTCTCTTATTTTTCATAAAATTGTGTAAATTTGACAAGAAAAATAAATTAAGCGTTATTAACTGAATTTTAGTTTAAAAATATGTTTAATTTAGTTTAAAAATATATATTTAAAAAAAAAAAAATAAATAAAAATCATGTTTTGAACCACCCTGTTAAAAAACCAAAACATTTTTGGAAAATTTTTTGTGATTACTATATAGCGCAATCAATTTTCTTAAATATAAAAAAACCGGGATGAAAAATCTCAAGTGGTTCAAAAGTTATAGATTTAATATCAAAAAAAGTGCCAAAAAAGTGCACTGTGCGGCGTTGGTCTCAACCATTGCAAGCACTTGTCAGGATTAAGTTCGACGCACTGGTGATTCATCGAGAAATAGTTATATCGGCTGAAGGAATCCTTGAATAAGCAAACAATCCAAGCCAGCTGGACTTTTCGCTATAACAACATTAACAAAAAATATAAAAATAAAAGTTCAACTTTTTTCCGATTTTTAAAAATTTTTTTATGTATGTTTCTCACCAAAAAAAATTTCATCCCCTCCCATTGCAAAAAGCTATCTACGCCACTGAGTTCATGCAATTAATTTTTGAGAACATAAAATTATTTTTGTATTTCTTTATAAGTTTCATTTCTTTATAAAAAGTGACCAGATACAGACAAAAATGACCAAGCGACCAAATGAAACAAAAATGACCAAATTTCGACACAAATGACCAAAGTGGCAACCGTGTACCTACCCACTCTTTTGCTAATTCCTTCGATTCTCATGTGTAGTGGTGGATCCATGTTTCATCCATGGTCACTATTTTTCACAAAAAATTAGTCGAATTTTGTTTAAACTTGTCCAGACATTGTTGGGAAGTGCGATTACATTTATGTGATTGATTATGTTTGATTGATTGTTAACGAACGCGACACCCATCTTACATTGTCCAATACGAAATCGTGGATTTTTCCAATACATTCTGGAGTGATCACTGTTTTGTGTGCTCCCCGGCATATTCATCTTTTGTGGTGATTCGACCTCTTTTGATCAGCAATCCAATATTTTACGGATGAATACGATTTCACCATAATATTTATTGAGTTTTCTTTTGTTTCTTTCGTATTTTTTTTACGAAAAAGTAATGCTAAATCAAGGCACGAAATTCTTCTTTATCCATTTTTATAACAATACCAAAAGTTGTTTAATTTAGAACACTCTAACGTCACTATTCATTGACAGATCGATCGGACATTTATGATGAGTTCATGTTAAGGTTGCCACCCGTCAAAACTGTCAAGAGTGATGGTGCCGTCACTTGGAGACCGACATCATCTTGAATGCTCTATATGTTATCTACGGCATTTCTTTTCTATTGGGTTAAAAGTTAGCTAAACGGAGGATCCTGTGGTGATGAATAATGGATCAACACTTCTGCGCCCGAAACATAGCAGCAACCCACTGTTTGGGTCTTTCAAAGTGAGCAAAACCCGACAAAAGTTGTCCGCACCTGAGCACATCCAAGCAAATGGTCGCCAGTTTTTTTAGAAAAATCAGTCATGTCGCGACTATACCAATTAGGCATTGGAGAACTGTTAATGCTGAATTTTACACAACCATTTATTTTTCCGGAAGTTTTCGGAGGATTGAGGAAAATCAACCACCGAAGGAAGATCATCCTCCATCACGACAATGCTAGTTCCCACACAACAGCACAAACAAAAGAGTTTTTGAGCACTCAAAACTTGGAATTGATGCGTAATTCGCTTTACAGTCCCGACCACCAGGAAACCCAATAACTTAATTTTGTTCCTTCACAGCAAGGAAAAAAGGTGTACCGAGCGCCCAAACAGGTTTTGGGGATACCAACTTCAGAGTGGCAAAACTGCTTCGAAAATTGATTTGCAAACGCATGCAAAAGTGTATTTGAATCATTTTGGAGAATACTTTGAAAAAAAAATTAAATTATTTTCACTGATTGTTAGGTGCAAGACTTTTTCATTGTTAGGTGCAAGACTTTAAAGGCAGCCCTCGTACTAAGCTATGAGGAAGAAATCTCAAGAATTTATATTTGCTTTAGAATTTATTAGTTTTTTTAAATTTTTATGCAATATTTATTAACTTAGTTAAGTTGAATAATATGTACATGCTCAGCTTCTTTTAGCGTCTAAAGGGATATGATCGCTCTTCATCTAAAGTCGTTGGATGATAGACAGGCGGTGCTGGCTGTGGTTGATTTGGTGCATCTGGATGATATTCCTGCGTAGATGGGCTGGGTACTCCATGTTCCTGTGGATTATACTCACGAGTACCTCCAGGAAGTGCCATACTGATGGTGGCGATAATAATTACAACAAATAAAGAAGTGAAAAATTTGAAATTCATTCTGATTACTTTCACAGTTAGTCAGTTTCTGTGGCTCCAAGAGAGTTGCACTAGATTTTTATAGTAAAATTGTCTACAGTTGTAAGTCCCCGTTTTTCATCATACGCTGCTGTTAAATTTTGTCATAATTCACTTTTATTGAAATAAGAAGAAATATTGGAAATTAGTTTTTTATTATTATTGAAATATTGACAAATGTGTGCGACTAATAAGCTATGATAACATTACAGAAAAATCACCGTAAATGAGAAATGTATGTATATGAAAAATATAATACACTAAAAGAAAAGGGACATCAAACAAAAATATCACTTTGAGTACAGTGTTTTCAGGTATGGTTTGTAGTTACAAAGTAGGAAAAATTGAGTTTTTTTCTAAATTTTCTCGAGAAAAAGGAAAACAGAATTTTATCATAAAACATTTCATGTTTATAATGGTCTATAGATGCGTTAGTGACTACACGCATAGAAATTTTTCGTTCACCGCAACTGAAAAATTCGCCAACTACACTTCGTTTGCGAGTTGTATTTGCCACAAACGAATATTCAGTTGTCAACTTAAAAATAAATCTTATATCGGTGATTCCATGTCAAAACACTTACGTTACTGACATCACTAGTTTTGAAAATTTTTAAACTCTCTAGGTTGATAGTTCTCCTGAAACATATTATATCTGCATACTTTGTTTTTTTAAAACGTTTTTATTAGCTTTAGATTAAAACGTAGATTAAAACGTTTTAATCTTGAAATCCATTTTTAACCAACTTCCCAATGAGCTAACGTTTTGAAACTTAAAATGTAGCTCAGAACTGGATGACAACACAATATTATCTAATTTGTTTGTCTGTGTGTTTATTTGTTTGGCTAAAATGCGAAATTATTTGATACATATATATTAAAAATCAAACAAAAAAGAAAAAAAAATGAAAAGCTCATTGACATTTTTAAACTTAAAAAATTCACAACTGAAGTGAATTTATTACCTCCTTTAAAAAATATCTCGGTGTAAGTTCTGAAGCTCAAAGCGTAAGGCGATCGCCTTATTATACGCTAGGTAGTGAGTTCGAACCTAAACAGTGTGAATGAAATTTTTGTTTTTTTTTAATGAAACAAATTCGAACTTTTTAAAATTCACCACTGAGGGTGAATTACAATTTTGTTTTTCAGTAATAATTTCAGTAAAAAAAATTTTGTAATTTACCACGTTTTTAAAGCGAAATAAAAAGTATAAAAGGATTTTTGCTAGAGTGGGGCTTTTAGTTCTCATAAAAACATGGGGCGCATGCTATAGAGAATAGTAGAAAACTAGTAAGAAATGATCTTCGACTGGGTCGAAGTTAAAATACCCCCACGTCCGAACCAAAGTGTATTCAAAGTCTTAAGCAGTCAAAAAAATGTTTGTTTGTAAACATTTTCGTCATAGTTCTAACAGAAAATATTCTCTTTTGTTTTTTGACAAAGCCACTTTGCATGGGAGATGGGTGTGGTTTTCACTCGATTTGGTTGAATTTCGTACACAGAGTACCGGTTATATGTCAAAGCCACTTTGCATAGGAGGTGGGTGTGGTTTTCACTCGATTTGGTTGAATTTCGTACACAGAGTACAGGTTATATGTCAAAGTTCATATGCAAAATTTGAAGTCCATATATTAAATTTTGGGGAATTTAAAGAAATTTTATATTTTTGGTGAAGACACTTTGTATGGGAGAAAGGCGTGGTTCTCCCCCGGTTTGGTTGAATTTTATACTCAGAGTGTATATTAATTATCAAAGCTCATATGTAAAATTTCAATTTCATTTATTATTTATGGTGGAATTCTAAGAGATTTTGCCGTTTTGATAAACTCACTTTGTATGGGAGGTAGGCGTGGTTATGATCCGATTTGGCTCATTTTCGAACTTGACCTTTATTTTTTAGATAAAAGCTTAAATTTCGTGATGATAGCTTGAAAATTACGGATATAATCGTGATCGCAGGCGGACAGACAGGGCTAAATGTACTCGGCTAAATCACTCGGGTGGTGATGCTGATCAAGAATATATAAATATACTTTTCTGTACCTACCACGTCTCCTTATGAGCGTTACAAACGGAGTGACAAAATTAATATACCCCGTTTAGGTTTTTTAAACGTAGGGATATAAAAATCTGAGATATATCTTAGAGATATGAATAAGGTCAACATTTGTATCTGTCCTTGATGTCATTATCACTATAAAGGTAATGAAATAAGCCGTAATCTTTACTTTATGAACTGCAACTGGCATGTTGTACCACGCGTAGTGAGCTAAGTATACATTTCTAGTTTCAGTGGCATAAATTCCAAACGCAATTTGGAATCAATGGGTAAACCACACCCTAAGCACTCTAAAATTGTGTGAAAACGTAGTATAAATTCTAAGCTTATGGCAGTTATTTCAAAAGTCTTTTCTGAGTTCCTAAAAAACTTTCTGGCAGTGTTTCCATCATTAAAGTTTTTACTTTTTTGCTGTAGCATATCGACCAACAGCCCCATTTCAGTTTTGAATTTTTGCTGAATGGTCATTTTTTTCGCATGAACTTTAGCGTCGTGATCCGCGCCTTAAGCTTGCCACTTTTGAGAACAGTTAGCACTCTCAGCCAAAGTCATTTCTGACTTCGTTGTAGGAGAATTGCTCCCAGTAGGTTAATTTTCTTTTAAAAGAAGTTTTACAGTTCTATTTTTATATTATTTTTTATTAAAACAACCATTATTGCTTATTTGTGCAGTGTTATGTTTGCTTTGAGAAACTCTACTACTGGAAAAAACTGGGCTTCTATCGAAATATTCTTAATTTCAAAATTGAACTCCTTATTAAGTCTTCAGTAGTCGCGCGCTGGTTTACAATAGATTTTTCTGTAACTTTTACTATTGTTAATGTTTACTGAAATGTAAACATCTAAAATAAAATCATACGTTCAAAATTTCAATTCAAAAAAATAACTTTTTGTGCAATTTAATGCGGTTTTACAGTTTTTATATGGTCACTTTGTATGGGAAGTAGGCGTAGTTTTCATCCGAAGAGGCTGGCTTACGAACACGACCTTTATTTTTTGATAACAACATCTTAAAATTTTGAATTTCAATAAAATCGCTTCAATATTAGAGCTATAATCGCCATAACAGACGGACAATCGGACAGACGGAAACATGGCAATACGCGGAGGAAAACAAAAATGTATCTTAACAAATTTAAGTACCTTTGTTAATTAATACAAACACGACATATTTCACAAACATCTTTTAGTTCAATAACAGAAGTTGTCTTGAAAATTAGTGCGTTTTGAGGAAAACTTGTTTTTTAGCGGTTATTTAAATGAAGTGAAGTATCTTATGCGCAACTTTGCGCAGTCAATTTTTTAAGAAACATAAGGCAGATATACTATATTTTATGAAAGTTCAATTACTTGATTGTAATTAGGTGAACTATTTAGATTTTTTCCACCACAGATACCTGCTATCCGGTATCAACACATTGGTAACTTCAGTGTTTTTTCTACCTAAGTGTATCTACAAGATAAATAATTTTAATAAATGGCAACGCTTTTCCTTTTGTCAAAAAAAAAATCATCTTGAATAAATTTAAATTATGATTATTTAAAATTAACGGAAAAGAAAAGCGCTGACCTTATTTCACGGAAGCAGAAAAAAATACGCTTCAACACCTCGATTACCAAAACCGCCAGATTTTGGAGAGCAAAAAAACCGATGCAAAAACCAAACCAAACATAAAAAAGGCCGAAGCTTGGAGCAGAGTTGCTGCCCAATTTAATGCCACCAGTGGACGAGCAGCAAGAAACACGTAAAATCTCCGAGGAAAATATGATGATCTTAAAAACACCTAGGGAAGAAGGTTTTTTAACCTCAGTGTAACCAACAATTGCAAGCGTGGCGGAATATTTGTTTTTCTGTAAATACTTCTTTATTCTGAAATCAAGTACAAAAACAGAAAACCTTTGCATTCGGGGAGACAGCTTGAAGTCAATCTGTGCCAAAAACATTCGTGCACTCCTTTTTTGATAAGCGAAACCTTTTCAGAAATTCAGATCCATTCCATGCCGCGAAATGATCTGGTCTTTCTCTAAACTGATGTTTTTTCTTTGAGATTTGCTCCTATGCAGAAATTTTTTTTGGACAACAACTACAATGTTTTCTTTTTGTGGAATTAAGCTATTATTTGGCATTTTCATTTACCGAATAGATAAACGAACATGAACTGACCGTGTAAAATACTCGGCAGTTTACCTATTAGATTTGGCGTACCTAAGATTTGAAATAACGAAATATTTTTTACTCGGTTGTTATCTATGCACCGATAGATATCTATTTGTTGAAATTACAGGCACAAGTAATAAATGATTCAAATTGCCTTACTTTTTTAGCTTGGAGTGCGCTACTTTTTGTTCGAAAAAAGTCTCAACTTTACAAAATTCCATAAAAATATCAGAAAAGAGCATCAATTTCATATCATTTCCATAATCAGGGGCGGATTAACAAAATTTGCCGCTGTGGGCTAGACCAAAATTCCTAAAAAACAAAAATAATAACAATTCCTAACTGTCACTATAATTTGAATGGATTTAAAATGTTTCGCAATGATAGGTGTGGCAGAAGAGGTGGTGGTGTGGCTGTTTTTTGTAAGTCCAATCTTAATGTTAAATTTGTTAGTAAAAATGTGTCTGTTGATGCCTGTGAGTTCCTTAATGTTGAAATTTTTGTTAATAGCTCTAAAATATGAATATCATGTGTTTATAATCCTCATCGTTGTCATAGAATAGAACCATTTTTTTCTGATATAACAAGTAAAATTATTGATTATGATTTCTTTTTTGTCTGTGGTGACTTCAATGTTAATTTGTTGAATAATGACTCTGTTAGAGGAATCTTTGACTACCAATCTTCCTTGTGTGGATTGAAAATTGTGAATAATCATATTCCTACTCGATATATGCATGGATGTGCACCTAGTCTTCTTGATGTTTGTTTAGTCTCTGATATCTCTTTACTTCGTAAATTTGAACAAATTACCTTCCTGTCAGATCATGATTTACTTTTCTGATGTCTTAAGATTAATATAGGTAGAATCTCTCCTGTTAGTTTCTCTTATCATGACTTTAAATCAATAGACTTGACTGCCTTATTTCAAAACTTAGCAGGCTTGCAATGGAATGATTGCTGGTTTTATGGCTCGGTAGATGACAAACTAAATGTATTCATGGAGAAGTTAAATGTTATATTTTCACATCATGTCCCATTACGTAATGTTCAAGTCTCAAATAATTGTTGTCCGTGGTTTACGCGTCGTGTGGGAAGAATTCAGAAGGGCTCGTAACACTGCCACTGCCACGATCCGACAAGCAAAGATCAATTTCTTTAATTCCAAGCTAAATCCTAACTTAAATTCCAAAGTATTATGGCAGAATATCAAAAGGTATAGAGTGTTTAATAAAAATACCAGTGAGTGCAACTTAAATCCGGATGAGCTAAATATTTTCTTCTTAGCAAGTGGAAGCCATACCTCAGCAATTAGTATAAACGGTGGTGAGTTGCCAGAATTCACTAGTAATTTTATGTTTCCTGCCTTTGAATTCACTTCTGTAAGTGAGGAATACGTTACTAAATGCTTAATGAATATCAAATCTAATGCTGTTGGTATCGATGGTATGCCAATTAAGTTCATAAAATTAGTATTACCATTCATAATTTCGCCTCTTACTCACATCATAAACCACTGCTTAACATGTTCACAATTCCCTGATTTGTGGAAGGCTGCCACAGTGCTACCTGTGGCTAAAACTTCATCTGCCTCTGTACCAAATCACTACAGGCCTATCAGTATATTGCCTGCTCTGGGAAAAGTTTTTGAGACTGTCATAGCGAACCAAGTATCGGAATACCTAAAATCAAATAAGCTTTTATCACCTTTTCAGTCTGGTTTCAGAAATGGACACAGTTGTGCTACTGCAGCGGTTAAAATCCTTGATGACATCAGAATTCAATATGATAAGAATATTCTTACTCTGCTATGTCTTGTCGACTTCTCTTAGGCTTTCGATTCAGTCAATCATTCACTCCTTTGCAAGAAACTTAGAAATTACTTTAAGTTTAGTTCAAGTTCCGTTAAGTTAATATCAAGCTACTTGGAAGGTAGAGTGCAACGAGTTAAAGTAGGCAACGTATACTCGTCTCTTAGAGCTGTTGAGACTGGGATTCCTCAAGGGTCCATTCTGGGTCCACTCCTCTTCTCTATCTTTATTAATGACATTTTTTCGGTTTGTAAATATGCTTCTGTACATGCTTACGCCGACGACATTCCACTCTATCACTCTCGACCTACCGGACTCCTTGAAGACTTGACCTATAGACTAAACTATGACTTGACTCTGTTAAATAGTTGGGCTAATACTAACTTACTTCTTATCAATCCCTTAAAATCAAAAGTTCTACCCATTGCCAGGAGCGACTCTTGCTTTATTGATATCCCTCCCCTCTTTATTGGAGCACAGCAACTTGAATTTGTGTTCAAAGCTAAAAACCTAGGATTTATATTCAATTCTAACTTGACTTGTATTGATCATATTAATGATACAATTAGGAAAATTTACGGAACTTTACGTTATTTACGCACTTCTTCTAACTTCACCCCTCTTGAAACTCGTCGCAGACTAGTT
Organism: Pherbina coryleti; assembly: GCA_943735915.1. Lineage (NCBI taxonomy): Eukaryota > Metazoa > Arthropoda > Insecta > Diptera > Sciomyzidae > Pherbina > Pherbina coryleti. The sequence goes on from OX030951.1 coordinate 71,810,856, forward strand.
GTACAATTAATAATGCCTCATATCACATTCTTTGACGTTGTATATAGTCAGTTGGACTCACAATCCCAACACGAACTCCTTGTGGCATTTAATAGCTCTGCTAGATATGTGTATGGAGTCAACCACTATGATCACATCTCTTTAAGAAGTAAAAATATTCTAGGCTGTGGTTTGCTTAAATACCTAAATGTCCGCAACGCAACATTTCTACACAAACTTATACAGGGTGTTTTTTTTAGGGGTTTGTTTTTCGAATAGAGATAAAACTGGCATTTTGTGGTCAAATCTGGCAACTCTAATGTCATTTATGTTCAGTTTGGTTTGCCATTTCATCATGAACAGGTTGACAAAAGAACAACGCTTGCAAATCGTGCAAATTTATTTCGAAAATAATGGTATAGTTCGCGAAGTTTACATCGCAAAATTTTGTTCAGTGGTGAGGCTCATTTTTGGTTGAATGGCTACGTCAACAAGCAAAATTGCCGCATTTAGAGTGAAGAGAATCCACATGAGATCCTTGAGACGCCATTACATCCACAAAAACTGACTGCTTGGTGTGCTCTATGGGCTGGTGGAGTCATTGGGCCATACTTCTTCCGAAATAATGCTGGAGAGTCAGTTACCGTTAATAGAAACCGGTATAGAGCCATGATAACCGACTATTTTGTTCCCGAATTGGATGGCATGAATGTGGATGAGTTGTGGTTCCAACAAGACGGCGCTACATGCCACACAGCGCACGTCACAATCGATTTATTGAAGGAAACATTCGATGAGCGCATAATTTCGCGGAACGGACCTGTCAATTGGCCACAAAGATCGTGTGATTTGACTCCATTGGATTATCTTCTTTGGGGATATGTGAAGTCGCTCGTATACGCCAATAAACCAGAAACGTTAGGGGACTTGGAGGCCAACATTCATGGCGTTATTCCCGACATACGGCCCCATATGCTCGAAAAAGTGGTTGAAAATTGGACCTGTAGAATTGGCTTTATTCGAGCCAGCCGCGGCGGCCACATGCCTGAAATCATATTTAAACATTAATGGCATAAAATTATCCTTCCAATAAAGCCAAATTGATGGACATTAAAACGATTTTCTTGTGTTTTATTTCAATTCGAAGTTCTATACCTCTAAAACAAACACCCTATACATACCCAAAGCCCAGAATATCTTTTTTCTAAACTGCAGTTCTTCCAGTCAGAACGTGCGACAAACCTTATTGTTCCTAGACATAACTATCTAAACAGTAGCAGATTCTTCTTCATCAGCACCATTAGACTTTGGAATTCACTACCTAACTCTCTAAGACAAATAACTTCTCGGACCAGCTTCAAACATGCTATCTTCAGCTATTATAAATCTTTAAATCAATAAATCTATTCTTTTATTTCTGTGCTATTCTCTGATTTTATCTGTGTTCAAATCTTAGTTCTCTCTCTTTAATATGAACTTTTATCAGATAGGTCTTGTATTACTTACTAGTTAATAAGATTTTTATTTATTCAATCAATGTTAGGTTAGTTTTAAGTTAATCAATGTTAGTTTTAAGTTAATTTTCTTTTTAAAAAAAATTCAACCAGTGTTCAAGTGTTCATGTCTATTGCAGTACTATAAAAGACTAAGTCTTAATGTACACCATTATAAATAAATAAAATAAATAAAATAAATAGAAATGACACATCTCCACAATGACTCCACTCCACCCATTACATATTTTTGATATTATTTTTAAAAGTTTTATTGGTTAACATCAAATCAGAATGTTTTCAGACATAAAACATTTCATTTAAATATGAGTTCGTTTGAAAATATAAATCTTTTATAATTAGTAACTAATATTTTTTGCAGAAGCAAAGTCCCAAATGATGTCATCGAAATCAATTGCGTTTACTAAACGTCCTTCAATGCACACTACTGAAAAGCAGTTTAATTTTTAATTTGTCGTGGTTGATCTAAAGAAGTTTCTTATGCGAAAAATGTTGTTAGACGAGCTGTATTTCTCAAAACATTGCATTGGTCTGCTTATTTTTTTTTTCTTAGAGTATTGGCAACCACCAAGCCGCTTCCGACCATCCATTATTGTTACTTAAACTAAATTTAACTAAAGCAATGTAGAAAAAATATTAGTTCGTTTTTCTACTTTTAATTGACAGAAAAATCCAAGTCTACTGTTTGAAAATAATTGTTGTTGTGCCATCTTTTGAGGCGTAGCAAAAATATATAAAACACCATGACATTATTAGAAGCACTGAAATAGTAACCCACTGGACAACATTTACATAATTTTTTTTTTATGATAACATAAACAAAATACTTTTTTAAATTACGTATTTATAATATAATGTGGCGGCCGTGGCGCAGTGGGTTGAGTGCGCGACCCATACGCCAGAGAACGCTGGGCTCTGATCACGTGTGATGAGAATAGTTTGACGATATCGTCTTGACGATAGTTTAACTTCACTTAACTCTAAAACTGTAGTATCGTCCTAACGATATCATTTTGCTTGCTTCATGTATGGCTAACAACTGTCAAATGATATCGTCGAAACGATTATTTGGCGCGATAGCTTATTTGGTATCATTTGGCTATATTTATAGTTGTAAATAATAATAAAAATAATTTTTAAATGTATCGGATCCGAAATTTGATTCTGTTTGAGTGACGAACGAAATTTACAAAAAATTTTTTTTGAATAATTAAGCTTTATTCAGTGCTTTTGCCTAACAGAAGATTTCTTCTATCAAAAAAGTATGTAAAATAATACTAATAAATTTATTTTTTGTAAAATAACAAAGTTAACTTTGTTCATTTGGTATATTAGAGACAATTCACCTTCAAAGTCAAAATAGCTTGAATGCGATGATTGTAAGTATATTTGTTAACTTTGCCGAAAATTCGTGTAATTCCTCGGTGTAGCGGCATTAAGAGTTTTTTATATAATGTTGTAGGGATTAATCATTACTTAAAAAAAATATTCGAAGTCGTGTTTTATCGAGAAAAAATACGTCGTTTTTTATTATAAAATGATATTACAAAAATATAAAAAGTTTTTATAGAATACCGGAAGTGAACTTCGACCATTTATTTTTTAATCTTTTTTTTTTACTCAAAACAAAGCTAAAACTATGCATATGTTACACGAAAAGTTTCAAAATGGGATCTCCATTCGTTTATGAAATAGAGGACGTTATGTGCAACAGCGCACACTGAACGTGCAAGCCGAGCAGTGTTTTTTACAATTTCCAGTGTTTTTTTTAAGTTCAGACCCAAACCGGCTGGCTTATGCATGCGCTATTTGCGGTGCTCTGAGGTTTTTCAGTGACTTTTAAACTTAAAAAACTGAACGATGAACGAGACGATGAACGAGACGATGTCGAGGGTGTTATGTGAATCAAACTTTTGACGATATCGTCCGATAGTATCGTTTGAACGATGATCGTTTTGTGTTACGTGATGAGAGTCCTAGTCAAATTCCATCTGAGTGTCCATCCCTAAGCGCTATAATAACCAAATACATTTCTACTTCTATTTGAGATTTAAAAAAAAAAAAAATAAGTGGGCATTTCATCCCTTGAAAGGACTTTGACCTAGCTTCTTATGATCAATTGTGTTGTGCGTGTTATTAAGTTTGTACACAATTGACCGAGAAAGGGACCTACATGTTTAACGCCGACTCCGAACGGCGATGAACGTAATGTTCTTATTCTCAAGAAGCTTTACATGGCATTTGATTTACTCTCTGAGGTTTGCCATTGTCTGCAGAGAGGTGGCGGCCGAACAGAAAAATTATTTTAATTCAAAAATAATTTTCTGTCGCTGCTGAGGTTCGAACCTGGGTCTCCAGGTTCTTTGACATAGCGGCCACGCACTTTAACCAACTACGCCACGGACGCCACAGCAATTAATATATTGATAATAATAAAAAAAATAGAAAAAATGAAAATGATAAGATTTCCAAAATTATAACACATATAAATAACTTTTAAAATTTGACCAAGAAATTAATGGGAAAAGTTATTTAAAATTATTTTTTACTTTGTGGTGATTTTGAAGTCGGTTTGTTTTTTTGTTAAAAAGTGTTTTAAGAACAACATTAAACCAACATTACTGATATATTTACATTGAATTTGTGTTGAATAGTTGGCATAAAACGCGATAAATCCACTCGATCAAAAAAAAAAAAGATACAGCAGTTTCGACTAACACATGGTCCAATAAGTCCCGAGACTACACTTAGGGAAAAAAATATTAAATTTATGCAAAAACTTTTTTAATTTATCCAAAAAGCGAGTCATTTCTGCACCAATATCGCATTTATTTAAATCGACTACGTAAATATTTAAAATTTATTTAAATACTTTTTTTATTAAATAAAATATTAAAATATTTAAAATAAAATTAATAAAATATATTTGGTGTACACCCGATTTTGGGTGTACAACCAAAAAATAATTAATTTTTATTTTATTTGAATTTTTATTTCAACAACTTTTAGGAATAAATTTATTTTCACAACTGAAATATGTACACAGAAAAAAAAGAGTAGAACTTTTACCTAAAAATGTAGTCAATTCAGCTAAAGTAATCCGGTGATTTTCAGTCAACGAATTTGATTAGGTGCGCTACCAATTTCTAAATGTTAATTATATGCAATTATATTGGGTAGTTTAACTGCGAGAGTAGCTAAAAAAACCTAAATATTTAGGTGTACCTTCAACCATAAAATAGATAAGACACATAATTTATTAGAAGAATTAGCTAATTTTTTTTAAAACTATGACCACTTCAGATTAGGCAAGCCACCTACTTAGTGTAGAAAAATCATCTAATTATTTAGATAGCATTCCCACTTAAGAGTGGGAATGCCGTGCAAAAAATATGCAAAAAATATGTTTTTTGTTTTGCACAACACTTTCTATTTTGAAGTAAACTTTCCCTCCTTAGGTGACTTTACTTCATTTCGTCACATGATAGAGAAGAAAGATTTGTTTTATAGTAGATAGAATGAGAGAGATATATACATTGTATAAATGACTGAAAAATTTCTTTGCCACCGCTGAGATTCGAACCTGTGATCTCAAGCTTTCAACAACCAACGCCTTAACTATTGAGCTAAATTTCCAATACAAGAATTTACGCTACATACCAATTAATCAAATTGCTGTAGATGCCCATAATTTCAGAGTTGTGGACCTCATATTTTTATATACATTTTGTTCACAAGTTATCAAACGGCGTAACAGCACAGCGGTAAAGCGTTTGACTATAACGCCAGCGGCCCGAGTTCAATTCTCGCAATGAGGTTTTACTTTTTGTAAAATTTTCTCACTTTGTTTTTATTTATGTTTTTTATAGGAGAGCGCTGTGCTCCTATAAAATTCAAATACGGGAAAAAAACAAGTTGTAAGGAAAGCATTTGATTTATCCATGTAAATATTTATATAAAATTTATACTGAGGCGTGGATAATGCTAATATGCGTTATTTCCCTAGTGTACGAACAAATCGACAACTTGCATTAGGTAAAATAACTAGAAGAATTAGATGATTTAAAAAGCAAAATTTTAGTTGAATTAACTAATTTGAATTAGGTGAATTACCTAATGCATGATTGTTAAATTAACTGTGTAAGTAGAAAAGTTGTTGAAAAGATTAGGTGAAATAGAAACTTTCACATTAGCTAAACTAGTTTAGGTAATAAATCAATTCTTTTATTTTCTGTGTACATTTTTATAAATTTTGATTACTTAAAACTAAGGAACTTAAATTTGAATATTAATTTTAAAGTGAAGTGTTTGTGTGTAAAGTGTTTGTTGTATGTAGTGTTTAATATATGTTCTATGTGTAACTCTGTGGGCACCACATTATTCCCCCTCCTCAAAAAATTGTATCGTGTTTCGGTGTAAATTAAAGCGTACTTTTTGTTAAGGTCTTGAAGTTAGTGGTTCTGTTTGTTGATTGGTGTAAAAAAACTGCACTGATAGTGTTAGATGCATCTACAGCGATAGAAAGTTTTGCTTTGCTATTAAACCTATTAAGTAGCATTTTTGTAGTAAAACTTTCTATTAACGTTGTGGATGTTTCTGTAGTGTTTTCTGCTATGCATTCACAGCGATAGAAAATTTTACTTTGCTATTAAACCTATTAAGTAGCATTTTCGTAGTAAAACATCCTATTAACGTTGTGAATGGTTGTGCAGTGTTTACTGTCCACGTAGTACTTCGTGTATGGATCTTTGACATCTGAGGGTAGGTATCTAATTCGAATTGGTATCTGATAGGTGATCTGACATTGACCAAATTAAGAATTGAGTAAATGTTTGTGTTGTGTTGTGTAGTGTAGTGTGAGTGCCTCGGGAAAACCTAAAATAAAAACAACCAGTCAAAAAACTTTTTATTTACTGTCAAACAAATAAAAAAATACAAAATTTAACAAGTTTTTGTTTTTTTTTTTAAATAAAAAAAAATGAATATTCAGATATCAGGAGAATGTTGTTGTTGTTACTGCTGCTACTTCTTGTTGTTGTTTTTTTTGTTGTAGTTGTTGTTGCTAATGCTGATGTTATAATTGTTGTTGTGGCTGCTGTTGATTTTGGTATTACGGTTGTTCTAATCGCGAGCTTGTTGCTGTTGTTGTTGCTGTTTATGTTACTGCCAATGTGAGTGTTGTTTACTGCTGTTGCAGATGTTGATGCTATTATCGTTGTTGTTTTAATTGTTGTTGATGATTCTGCTGTTGTTGTCGTTGTTAATGTTGCTGCTGTTGTTGTTACTTTTCTGTTGTTGTTGGTGCTAATGTTGGTGTTGCCTGTGTCACCTTACCGGTAATGTGTAGGGTTTTACTCGTGGTTGTTGTTGCGACTGACGTTGCTGTTGTCTGCGTCACCTTACCGGCAGGTGTTTTTGATTTAACAACTAACGTCTTCGTTTGCCGGCAGATAGTCTGCGTAAATGCGTGCGTGAACGCTTGTGATATCTTGCTGATGAAGAGCGGCTGCTGTTGCTGCGTTTATATTTGATCGAAACTTCATTTGAATTTAAAATATTTCCGCAAATGCGAATGCGACGGCGCCCTGTTCTCGTCGTCGTCTTTTCGTTGAAGATGTGGAACATGAGCGGGATGTGTTACCGTGTCATGTGGATTTGTGAGGTGAATGCTATAATGACGGTGAAGGCAGCGTGGGTATCGATGTAGGTACTGAAGTGTTTCCTGAGGTGAAAGTTTAGCCGTATGATGAGTGTTGGCGCAGCAGCCCCGGCGGACAGATGAAGTTGTGATTGCCGGTAAGCATTTTATATATTAAAATTATGCACGAATATATTTAAATATCTTTAAAATATTTACTTTTTGAAAATAAAACTATCGTATTTAAGGAAAATTTATATAAAAATATTGAAATTGAAAAACAATTTATTTGAATATTTCCCACGAGCTTCTTCCATCAAATGCTATTTGTTGGTATATTTTATTTTATTTTTTACTGTTTTCGTTCTCTAATTTATGCTATTTTTGACAGTTGGTGCATTATTATGCCATCAAATGTCAAAAATAATTTAAACTAAAAAAAGAAAAAGTAAGATAGAATAAGAAGGAAATTATGCAGGTAAATGACAACCGGTTCAAGACATTCTTGGGAAAATACCGAGTTGTCACTCCACCCTACATAATTTAATCATGCATCGCACTCACCATCGCACTCACCATCGCACTCACAAATCATATTTGCCAAACAACCAGGCTATATTACCCTTGCAACATTAACTAAATGAGAACTATAAGAAACCTGCAACTGCAAAAAATAAACTGCAGGAACAGAGTGCGATGCTGTTGCTGCTTGTCGGAATATGTGTGTACGTGTGCGATGCTGTTGCTGCTTGCTTGTATGGAATATGTGTGTACGTGTGTGGAATAAATAAAATTCAAATACGGGAAAAAAACGAGTTGTAAGGAAAACATTTGATTTATCCACGTAAATATTTAAATAAAATTTAAATATTTAAATTTATCCACAACTCAGGCGTGGATAATGCTAATATGCGTTATTTCCCTTAGTGTAAATAATAAAAAAACTGTTTTTTGCAAATACTCTTCTTTATTCATCAACATAGGTTCCTTCAAGAGCAATACTTTCATTCTACCGCTTTTCTAAATTTTCAATACCGGTTTTGTAGAACGATTTGTGGTTTGCCTCAAAATACGCTTCAGTTTCAGCCATCATCTCTTCATTGGGGCCAAATCACTTGCCGGTAAGCATTTTTTTGAGGTCAGCAAAGAGCCAGTAGTAGCTGGGGGCCAAATCTGGCGAATACGGTGGATGAGGAAGCAATTCGAAACCCAATTGGTGGATTTTCGCCATCGTTTTTTATTTTCTTCTATTAACTATCACTCACTATTAAAATTTGCACAGGTACCCAATTCAATCACAGAAATAATAGAAATGTAGAATTAAACAAGTGGAAATACAACATCAATACAAAAAGAACGATCTGGAATATCCATATTAAATGGATATGTCCATTTACAAAAAGAGTTAAAGCAGTTACTTCACTAAGTGAAACAGATAAAGAGAAAAAAAGCTTACACTACAATGAGAGCCAGAGAAAGAGTTGATACGCTCTCTACTCAATCCAAAACATATAAGCATACCCAGCAGTTATTTTGGAGTCAATTGAAAAAGTGGACTAGTTCATTTCTAGCGTAGTTCGCAGTAGCTCTGAAAAAGTACAAAAGGCGTTCAGTGTAGAACAGTTATCTTTGCTTTTGTTTTCAAAAGTTTTGCTGACAAAAATAAACGCGTTCTGGCTACTTTTTAAAATTTGCTGTGCACAAGAAAAAATAATAAAAAAAAATGTTTATAGACAAAATGTTTTTTGGATTGTGGATGGAAAAGATGGTACAAATGAGATCTTTAGGACCTTTCCATTGCACTAAATTCTTACACTTTTGATATGTTCACTTTAAAACTAGTTAAAAAAGAACCACTTTCAGGCTACTGCGAAAGCAACCAGTTTAAAAATGTTCCTAATGCAACGAGTTAAAATATAGGGAAAAAGAAGTGTTTCTGGAGACAATTGTCTTTTCCTATGACATCAACCCGCAAAAAGCGTCAGTTTGTTCAATGTTCAAGGGTATTGTAGTGGAACTAGTACTGGTCCTTTTTGGAACTAGTTCAGAACTATTTCAAATTTGGTCCACTTTTCGGCTGGGTATGTTTTTATCTACTCTTTGTTGTGTTTGTATCAATAATATCAGATTCTTACTTGTTATATCTGTTTGTACAAGTAGAATGGCGTCCGTGGCGTAGTTGGTTAAAGTGCGTGGCCGCTATGTCAAAGAACTTTGGAAACCCAGGTTCGAACCCCAGCAGCGACAGAAAATTATTTGAATTAAAATAATTTTTCTGTACGGCCGCCACCTCTCTGCAGACAATGGCAAACCTCAGAGAGTAATCAAAATGCCATGTAAAGCTTCTTGAGAACGAAAACTTTCCGTTCATCGCCGTTCGGAGTCGGCGTTAAGAATGTAGGTCCGGTTCTCGGTCAATTGTGTACAAACTTAATAACACGCACAACACAATTGATCATAAGAAGCTAGGTCAAAGTCCTTTCAAGGGCTGAAATGGCCAGTTATTTATTTTTTTTTATTTACAAGTAGAATGGATGGTTCGTTGCAGACCTTTAGTCCGAATAACACTTTCGAAGCCATTGCTCACTTTGGACGGTATTTTTCCCCATCAAAAAACAGTGATAAATCAGAACACGGAATTGCTTTGAATCCATTATTTTGAAAATATCACCCATAGCGTTACTTAAATCACTGCAACTTCTGAACTAAACGTTAAATTGTCATGAAATTTTTACACGTATTGTTTGAAGGTTGGAACTATCGAAATATTATATTGATATTTCATTAGAGATGCCACCTAGTAGTTAGTCTCGGGGCTTATTGGACCATAAGTTATGTCGTGGTCCAATAAGCCCCGACGTAGAATTATATAATACTTAAATTAGAAATAATCGAGTTATACACTTCATATTGATACGAAAACATAGAAAAAGTTGGTACAATTTTTGAATTTTTTCCATATCATATATTAATAATTTATTAGCCAAAAGATGGTACATATTATGATATTACATACCATTTTAAGTACAAAAGGGTTTTTATGCAGTACAAGATGAAATTTAATTATCATTTTTAAAAATTTTTATTAAAATTGGCTTATGATAGGCAAAGTAGGATATATATTTGTGACAGCTTATATTGTCAATATATCTTACAAATACCATGTCGATTCAGGAACTTCCCAATGTTGTTGAAGATATTTCAGCCTCTTGTTCAAGTTGTAATTTAAATTTAAAAAATTACATTGTTCACTTTAAAGAAAAAAAAATTGCATAATTATCGCACTTACATTTGCGTAAACTTGCATAAACTTTTACCTTATTTCCTTTCTCTCTTCTTTGTTTGCAAACTACATTTTTTATATAGGAAAAATCTATCTAGTTCAGTGTCGGGCAATTTCGAATTTCCTATTCACATGCGAATAGGCTGCTTTCCGCTACCGACGCAATACTATCACACCCATGGTGTAATAATAATAAGGTGTAAGTGAATTTGACACTTCTCTCTTAAAAATTATAAATTTTTTCGCCCAGCTCCTGTCAAAAACAGCTGATGATGAATTGGAATGAAAATAAATCAGCTAACGTGCAGTCGGTCGAAGCTCAATGCCATGTCCATTTCTTTTTGGCTATTATCAGTTGAGGTATTGAACATTCTTTCATGGCATTCGATATTTTCTTGAAACAGTCGATGTGAATGCAAGACAATTAGCATGCTGGTCAAAGCTTCATGTCGGTGGCACCTTCCGGCGCACGTTTTTGATAAAACTACAAAACCATTCAATGGCTAACTTGGCAAATGGGCGAAAACAACTGCAATAACTTTTTGTCAACACAACACGGCACAATTAATTGAATTAAATATTTATTTAAACTTTATTCGCACAATAACCTATAAAAACTATAATACATCATCATCTAGTAACTCAAACAAATAACACAATTTGACAACTATCAACGGCTCCTCTCTTTCGCGCTCAATTTTTTGACAGAAAGAAAGCTATTCTTGGTGTTGTCAAAAATTCACTAACACCTTAAGGCCGCTTTACATTGTCCTACTGTGTGTTACGACATGTCAACATTTTCATGTATGATAGAATGTAGAATTGTGTAAACAACGAAAAGCAAAGTGTGTTCGCACCTGTTTTAATTTTTTTGACATGTCGTTCTACATTTAATTTTTAAGTTTGTTTCTAATTTCATCACACATTCTATTCGACCAGAGATGAGTTTTATAAGATTTCTTCGAATTTAATTTATTGAAAATCACCAAGCTGCAAGTTACATTTCATCAAATGTTTAAAAGCAAGCAAAATAATGACTGCTTGTATTTTTAATGCACAATTGGCCCTTATAATGCTTACAATAGCTGCTATGTCCGGATTCATTTTAAGAATTTTCAATTTTTAAATTTTTATTGAATAAAAGTGCAATGTGTCTTTGTGAGATAGTCTAAAAGAGAAAAATTAATTTCTTTATACAAAAATTAAAAAATGACAGTGTGATAAGATTCGGTTATACTTTCTATCTCACATGTCGTAACACACAGTAGGACAATGTAAAGCGGCCTTTATTATTATTACACCATGGGTATAACAACATGGTATAATAATACAAGGTAGCATTGACAACTGCTTATTTTCTCTTCTACAAGAAAACATCTCCTGTCAAAAACAGCTGTTTGTGAAAATGTATTTGCAGCTGCTGAGGTTGCTGTTTTTTTTCACTTCAACGTTTTCAACATTGTTTGTGTTTTCAATGGCGGATTGTGAGCGCTCTCTTTTTGAGTATATTTTTTGACAGAAGATGTTTTCCCAAACAACTGTCAATGCTACCTTATATTATTATACCAAGGGCCGCACAGCAAGATAAATTCTCTCAGCAAAAAGCATGAAACTGTTTCAGGTACACTGAAAAAATAATGTTTTAAAATTGACGACAGTTGTTATTAATTTGACGATATTTGTGTTTAAAAAATAGCTTGCAACAAATTTCGTCAAAGTAAGAGCAAATGTGTTTAAAAATTTTTAAAATCGTATGAAAAAAAAGTCAAATTATGAACACATTTTTTGAACACATTGTGTTCAATTTTAAGCTAATATATTTTTTTCAGTGTACACAAAAAAAAAATGACGAACAATGCCAATTCAATTACTTTTTCATAGATAATATAAATGATGAAGCGCAATGCTTAATTTGCGAACGAATTACTTGTTGTTCTGAAAATATGTATTTGGAAAGACACTACTCTGTTTGTCATGCAATTTATAATTATTATTCAGGTGAAGAAAGCTAAAGCTGTTGGAATTACAAGTTGAATATGTTTTAAAATTAAGGTTAACGAAGTTCCGTACAATTGTAATAATTAAAAAAAAAATTTGAAGTTTAATAAATCAGTAGATATAAATAAGAATTTAAAAAAGCGTCGTATGCTGTTTCATTGGCCTATTATACGTATTACAAATTGTGAGTTCGAAATAAATATAAATGACATCTTCGAATACGAAAAAATACATGCTATAATATTTGCACTGCAAATTCTTTCCTTTACACATTATTCTTGCCATTTTTTTTTTTTATTTTTTTTTTAAGTTTCGACCCTGTCATATAAAACACGCATAAAAATTACTATTTAATGAATCCTTTTTATAAGTGCTTTATGAGTTCTTTTTGACACGTGACGGTATGACACTTGGTTATATGTAAACGCAGCGTCAAAATTTCACAGGTGAAAACTTCATCCACTGCAACTACATTCAAAACTCTTATTAGATCCTTAGCTTGATATCAGAGACCAATCAGTTTGATTTTGTCCAATGCCGGTTCCAGTTTTCTAATAGAAGGACATCACCAAGTGGTAATTCCGCTCTGAGTTTCAGTGTTCTGTGACTTTGGCTTTCATAGCTTTTCTGTAATGAAAATTTGGATTGTATGATCATGGCCATGTCCCGTTGGAAAATTAGGAACTCAATACTGAGTTCCGTACTAAATATGGAATGTACTCCGTACTAAGTGTCATTGTTATGCGATATTTATAGTTCCAAAGCTATTCGACATCAAAATTTGAATTGTATGGGCGTTGCCACGCCCTTTCGTCCAATGCTGGCTCAATGCATGCCAGTCGAAGGATACGATAAAATAGTAAGTTTGCACTGAGTTTCATTAATGTGTGACTTATATAAGTTCGGAAGTTATATCGAAAATATGGGGTCTATCAGAACACATAACCCTTAATTCAGATAGAGTATAAGTGTATGTGGGAAAAATCTATATATATTATGAAAAAGGAATATCCGTTACCTTAGAAAATATAAGGACCATAAGCAGCAACTTAAACAAATTTCAGGAATTATAAGTGCCCTTTCAATACGAAGCTTATATTTTTCTACTATTTTACCAATATAGAATTTCGAAATGTTTACTGCTATTACTTTTAAAAATTTGCATGATATGTAATTTTTTTTCTTTATAACGATTTCTACATATTTAGACTCTAAAGAAATCTTTTGACATTAAACTATAGATGAATCATGATACAATTACAAGGTAGGCTCATATTGGAGAGTAGGGTGCGCTAGTTGTCAAAATCAGCTGGTAGTTTTAGTTTTTCTAATTGCTGTTGTTGCTTTTGTCGTTAGACTTTTGTAGCTCCTACAGTTTTCTTGTTGCAAAATTTCTCAATTGAGCAGCCATCTTAAAATGAGCTTATCTTGTAATTGTAACATGAAAAGAAATTTGTTCAAAATACAATCTCAATCATATTTTCTGTGGTCGGCTCAAACAATTTGTCCAGCTTATATGTATAGAGTATATTAACAAGAGGTGTTAGATTTTTTTGATATGTAATATCTTACCGATTGGTTTCCAGCATGTGGGAGTGAAATGCGACGGAAATCCGTAACAGGAAGTCGGGGAAGCACGCGCTATTTAATTTATCACACAATTAGTTGCAGAGCTTCCAACATTGTTCACAGAGTTCTTTTTAGGCTCAAATAGCTGCTACACAAACCACAAACATGTGTTTTTAACACAAACCACATTGATACTTACTTACTTACTTATCTGGCGCTTACAACCGTAAGTCGGTTTTGGCCTCGTATAAGAAATTGCGCCAGCCATTTCTGTTCTGCGCTTGCTGGCGCCAGTTGGAAACACCAAGCGTGGTCAGGTTGTCCAACACCTGATCCTTCCAACGAAGATGTGGGCGTCCTCTTCTGCGTTGACCACCACCGGGCACCGACTCGAATATTTTTTTCTCTGGAGCGTCGTTTTCCATTCGCTCAACATGACCTAGCCAGCAGAGCCGCTCGATTTTAATGCGCTTAACTATGTCGATTTCAGCGTACAGCTTATTCAGCTCGTGGTTCCATCGAGTTCGGTACTCGCCATTGACGCAGATTGTACCGAAGATTTTACGAAGGATCTTTCTCTCGAAGGCTCCCAGAGTCTTTTCATCAGAACTGCTCAACGTCCAGGTTTGTGCTGCATATTATAGGACGGGCATGATTAGTGACTTATAGAGCGTAAGTTTTGTTCGTCGACAAAACTCTGCTTCTCAATTGCCTACTTAGCCCAAAGTAACACCTATTGGCAAGAGTTATCCTTCGTTTTATCTCAATACTGACATCGTTGAAAGAGTTAATGCTGGATCCCAGGTAGACGAAGTCCTTAACAACCTCGAAGGAGATGTTGTCAACAGTGACGTGATTTCCAAGACGCTGGGACTGTTTATTTGTTGACACTAGGTATTTCATTTTATCTGCATTCACTGCAAGACCCATTCGACTTGACTCTTTCGCTAATCTTTTTTCTTAGACTAAACCAACGCTCAGGGGATGCGAAAGCATTGTGTTGATTCGGAAGACGGGTGATAGTTAGTTGGAGGGTGGGAAGATAGAGTAGTGTCGGTGAAGATTTGTTTTAAATTTAAATAGCTCAAAACTGCCGGGAAACACGCTCGCAGGAAGATTGTTCCACAATTTTGATGTACGACTAAAGAACGAATTATCCCGGTAATGCGAGGTTCTATTGGGCATCAAGGCAATGGTAAAGGGATGGGCTTGATGAGCTGCCCGAGTGGACCGAGAAAACACACGAGTTGATGGTGTCAAGTCATGTGTCTCCCTTGAACACTTCCCATGATAGTATCTGTACATAAGGCTTAGGCAACCAACATTGCGTCGATGCCCAAGAGAGTTGAGAGAAGACGCAATGTTTTCATCCCCTATCAGATATATCGCACGTCGTTGAATTCGGTCCAGAAGCTCCAAATAAGATCTTGAAGCCCCTGCCCAAATGTGCGAAGATTGGTATAGAATGTTGGAGTGAGATCCTTCCCGATCTTAACTGTGCTGCTGACGGATGAGCTTTGCAGGAATACCAAATTCAGACATGGTGGAGTATAGATGATTCCTTGTTGGACTGTCGAATGCGGCTTTATAATCGACAAAAAGATTGTGTGTGTCGATTTGTTTTTCTAGGGTCTTTTCCAAGATTTGTCGTAGCGTAAATATCTGGTCTATGGTGGATTTGCCAGGTCTGAAGCCACACTGATAAGGTCCAATCAGCTGGTTTACGATGGGCTTCAGTCTTTCACATAATACGCTCGACAGGACCTTATATGCGATATTAAGAAGGCTTATCCCACGGTAGTTGGCGCAAATTGTGGGATTGCCTTTCTTGTGAATTGGGCAGAGCACACTGAGGTTTCAATCGTTTGGAATGCATTCTTCCGACCATATTCTGTATAGGAGCTCATGAATGCATTTAAGTAGAGCTTCGCCTCCATTCTTGAAGAGCTCAGTAGGTAAGCCATCGGCTCCTGCGGCTTTGTTGTTTTCAAGCCGAGCTATAGCTTTCAAGACATCACTATGGTCGGGCAGCGGAACTTCAACGTTGTCGTCCACAATTGGGGATTCCGGTATGTCATCTCTATTGGCGGGATTGTTGTCGTCGTCACCATTCAAGAGCCTAGTGAAGTGTTCCCTCCACATCATCTGTGTACTCTGGATATCTGTCACTAGATTCCCATTTTCATCCTTGCAGGAAGAGGCCCTGGTCTTGAAACCATCGGCCAGGCGTCTTATTTTTAACGTAGAATACGTTATAAGGGGGTGTTGATCTGGAGCACATAATTTTGAGAAAATGTTTGTCACTTTCATTAAAAGTTTTTAATACTTTATGCATGCATTGAAGAAAATTCAAGTATGGTCGTAACATATTTAATATGTCTTCTTTTGATTTGTATTTAAATAATCATATTGCTACATATAATTTTTTTGATTCTATAAGTAAATCAAAATTTAACTCCTTCAAATTTTGTATTAATTTTCATATGCTTTGTATTTTATGTATTACTAGCCTTTTCCCGACGCGCGTTGCAGCACCCTGCAACTAAATGGGAACATAATAGGTGTATTCAAAACTTTTCTTAGACTCATAGTTTGACACCACTGTTATTTTCCACTGCCCTTTACAGTTTCCCAGTAGCAGGAGATCACCAAATAGTAACTCCATTTTGAGTTTATATGTAAGTATTGCTACTTTTACTTTCAAAGCTATTTGATAATACAAATTTTAACTGTATGGGCGGAGCCACACCCTATTATATAATGCTCATCCCAGTTTTATAGTAGATGGACATTACCCTGTTTTAGTACAGTTGCCGACAGTAAGCATACAGACTAAATTACCAAAATGTAGCCCAATCGACGAAAACCGTAGGAAATATAGCATTTTTATTGATTTTTGGGCGGTAAAAGGGGGTGTGACAGAAATTTAAGCCATCTCGTACTTGAAAAAAATGTACTGCCAAAATTTCAGCTCTATCGGCTAAGTAATTTTGAAGTTTCCAGCCATCACACATACAGCTTTTTGTATATATATTTTGGATAAACATTATTGGCTATAACTTTCGATTGGCAAGAGATACTTAGATAATTTTTCCTAATAAATTAATTTTTTAGCTTGTATATTTTTTCAAAAATATAAAAACACAATATTGGAAAAAAAAATTTTGTTCGAAAAATTCAAGGGGGCCTCGTTTTTTGAATCACAGAAATGGTTTTTAATTTTTGTGTAACATTGAAATAGAGTTGAAAATTTGCGAATTTGAATTTAAATTATTTTTACAACAAAAACAAATTTTGAGCCATTTTGTGCGGAAAACTCCAAAATTTCAGACCTTTTTTGAAAAAAATATTTAAAATATATTTACTCAACTAACGGTATTTTTGCAATAAGGTTTTCATAGTACTTTGATGAAGCTTTAAGACAAAAAAAAATTTAACAAAATGAATACAAAAGCAGCGGAGATATTTGACTCGAAAGTCGCAAAATTAAATTTCTGATTGTTTTTTTCTCATTTTTGAGCAACGATGTTGCATTAAATATATCGTTGTAGTAAAATTTTTCATAGTTTTCAAGATATGTTCGTGTTTTTGATGTGAAAATAACGGAAATTATTTTTATTTTACTAAATTTAAGAAATATTTAATATTTTGTTAATATTTGCACATGTACCCTAAGAAAACAACTAAAAATATGCGATTTTGTAAAAAATTTGTACTACAGCACCATCTGGTGTCCAAGGTGGGTCAGAGAAGATAGTGTTTAAAAACTCATCGTACCTGAAAACTACTATATACCAATTTTTATTCTAATCGCATGAGCGGTTTGGGAGTTTTAGGTGGTTTTGTAAAAAATGTGTACTATAGCGCCCTCTGGTGTTCAAGATTGGTCAAAAACGATAGCAGCAGAACACTCAACGTACATGAAACTCACTGTATACCACTTTTCATTCTAATCGCATAAGCAGTTTATGAGTTTTAGGCAGTTTTGTAAAAAAGTTGTACTACAGCGCCCTTTGGTGTTCAAGGTGGATCAAAATTGATAGCCCACAAACACGCACCGTACCAAAAAACTTAACTTCTATACACAAATTTTCATGGTAATCGGATGAGTAGTTTAGGAGTCTATTGCGGCCTTACAAACATAAACTCCTTTTTTATATATATAGATAACATCATGTGTAAGAGCAGTACGATTATCTGTGTGTTCATCACAGAACCAGTGTGAGAAAGAGAAGAAGTATAATGACCAAGTATCGAACGATGTGTACATACGCATTATTGATAAGCGAAGCAGAGAAACAAAATTGTGCTTACCCAGTTGGCCACGTCTTTAAGACATCCTCATTGTCTTACAGCCTTATTCATAAACACATTTTAGAGGCAGCGTAACTTTAAAAGGGCTTTAAACAAGAAAACGTTATTCATAAACATTTTTCGTAGTTGTTTAAGAGCTGCGTAACTTAAACGCCGAAATTGGCGTTTAAAGGTTACGTAAATACAACCATGATTTTTGTTTGTCTCTTCTTTTAATATCAAAGACATGCTCCATATGCGCCCTTTGCAGCATTTTTTAATGCGGCGGCCATTGTAAATCCTTAGGAATTCTTAATTTTTGTAGAGATTTTCTATAGTTCAGACACAAACCTTACAATCATAAGCAGAAAATGAAAAAATGTTTATGAATAACAATGTTAGCAAGGTTACATAGAAGCTGCGTCAAGCCTTAAACAGTGCGTAACTAAACAAGCGTTTAAAGGTTGTTTAAGGAAATCTATTGAATAAGGCTGTTAATGACTAACGAATTCTACGTCTGACCTATGCGCCCGTGTTATCTAACACAGGCTTGAGCTTTTTTTCGAAAAATTTTCAAACCTCATTCCTGTCACCATGCATCTCAATTTTCTCGCACTCACGCATTTCCGCTTCTCTTTTCTTTCGCCTGAAAATGCGTCTCTCTTCCCTCCTCTTCTCTTTGTATCGCTCTTTAGCAGCACGCGTTACAACCGACTGCAGGGTGGCTTTGTAGGCGGCGTCTTTTTCTACAGTGGCGTCGAGACACTCCTGGTGGAGCCACTGGTTTCGGCGAGGGCGGTGATAGCCAATCACCTCTTCGGCAGCCGTACGCATAGAGTGGGAAATATGATTCCACTGCGCGCATATACCGTCGATCGGAGGAGTGTTTTCTTGAAGCAGGAGTGAGAGTCGAGTAGCGAAGTCTTCGACTGTTTGTTTTGATTGCAGCTTTTCGACTTCTAGCTTTCTCTGTGCTGGATTGCGCACATTCTTGGTTGCGCACAGGCGTGTACGGATCTTGCCTGCGACAAGATAATGATCCGAGTCTATATTGGCACCACGGATCGTGCGTACATCTAAAACACTGGAAGAGTGCCTTCCGTCAATCAAAACGTGATCAATTTGGTTGCGGGTCTTTTGATCAGGAGACAGCCAAGTTGCTTTATGAATATCTTTATTCTTTTACGTTTCATTGAAATTGTTTTTTTACGTGATGGGCTTCAAACCCAACGCACAACCCTTTAAATGCAGGGAGCCCGCCGCTCAGATTAGCCGTCAAACTAACGGTTGCCAGTTTGCCGTTTCTAGAGGACACCACGCAGAGGTTTGAGATGAGTTCGACATGGATAATGCTGGCCTCACCAGGTTGAGGCAGTCAGACACGTTGCCATGTGAAGATCGCCACCTTTACCCTCACGCGTTGCCTTGTGAGGATCGTCCTCCAACCACATTGATATCTGTTTTAAATCACAGTAAACTGAACGAAGCCACAATTTTCCTTCAATTTTATTTAACTACAGCGCACGCTACTATTCAATTTAGACACAAACCGGTATAGCCTTCATGTAAAAGAAAAATAATAACCTTATTTTTTTCAACATCCAAAGGATAAGATAACAATACCAAACAGCTTTTTTTGGCATACACGGTTAATATTTTAAATATATATACATAAATCTAATTTGATTAGAATAATTTTATAATTTGCAGAGATGGGTAAATCCAGAGCAGAGTATATGCGAGATTACCGGCAGAAAAAAAAGTGAGGAAAAATTTAAAGTTGGAAAGGTAAAGCCAAAAAAAAAAAAAATTGAGAATAATTCAACTCAGCGTAACAGGGACTTGCGAAATGTTTTTAAAACTTTTCAGATGATTTTAATCACTATAAATGTTTTTTTTAACCAGGGTTATTACCAAGACAGACAATGGCGAACCGCAGAGAGTAAAAACGGCCATGAAAAGCTTCTTGAGAACATAAGCCGTTCGGAGTCGTCATAAAGCTTGTATGTTTAGATCTCGGTCATTTGTGTTCAAACATTTCGCAAAAAGCACAACACAATTGATTATAAGAAGCTCGGTCAAAGTCCTTTCAAGGGCTGAAACGACCATTTCGTTTTTTTTTTTTTTTGATTACCAAGGTGAGGTGTCAGATGTTACATCATATGCGACTACTGTAAGGCTCGCTCGTTTTTTTTTTTTTAAATGCAACGAACAATTACTTGAATTTTTCTTAAATTTTGATCGAACTATAAAGAAAATTTATAGAGAATATGGACGACAGACAAAACCTTTTAAAACTGCCAAGCGACCAGCTGTTAAATTATACGTCTTAACAACGCTACACTTTTTGTTGATAAATAAAATTTTTAATTTTACACACAAAATAGCTGAGATAAATGGTAAGTTTTTTAAATTTTTTAAGCATTTAATAAAAAGTTATTATAAAACTGGTCGTATCATCATTTTAACTGATTTAAGCGAGTAGTAATGTCCTCCAAACGATTCCCATATTATGCCTTGGCCATACTGATCTTTTGGCAGCTTGCCGTCTAAGTAAAAACCATTGAGATTGCTGGAAGAAATTTAATTTTAATTTATATATCTTAAGCTAAGCCTTTATTTAAGAGAATCCATAAGTATATTGTAATATACCTTAGAAGACAGTTGCGATACCACCAAGCACCTGTATACCGTTCCGCGCAATTACCGATTGCGCCATCATTATCCTGGTCAAAAGTTGAAAACTTTTGCGAAACATGATGTGTCAGTGAGTCGCCAGCTGTTCCAGTATATTTACCCAAAACTTTCAGCGGAAAACTTTCGGTCTCACTGCCAATTACGAATCGATCATACTTTGCAAAACGGGTTTCTCCTTCGAAATTCTGCAATATTATAATGAGCTCCTGTGGCTTCGCAGTTGTTAAGGCATGCAATTTATCTAGGCCCAAAAAGAATTCGCCATTGAGTAAACCGAAACCCTTTCGATATTCTTGCCAGCCGTGTAAAAAGTTTTCACTGCCATCAATGCGCTGCTGTATGACCATCCAACCCATGCCATAATCATCATTGCCAAGGCAGAGTACGGGAAAAATATCACCGTAGTTAGGCAGCTTCGCGCTATAGACGCTAGTTTTGCTGACAGCAACATTTCTTGGGCATTCCTGCAATGGTTTTAGGCCCAATTTTATTTGAGGCTCTTCGCTGTTAATCATTTGATATGAACATTTTGTAGTTTTGTAGGTTAATATAGTTATTACCTTTGATATTTTTCTAGTTTATTTAAGATCAGTGTTTCTTGATTTTTAACTAATGCAAGCTGCTCTTCAATATTATTCAATCTAGAAAATAGGTATTTGTTAGTTTTGATTTTTGAGCGTCAGATTTGAGCGGTACTTACTTCTCTTTCATTGCCATTATTTCATCTGTTTGAACCATTAAAATGGGCTTTAATGAAAATAACAATTTTTGTTATCCACTTTTGTATTATTAGTACAGGTATAACAAATACTATTACTATACTTATAAAACTAATTCGTAGAGTTTTAACTAATTTTGTAATTAAATTGTTTTAATGACAAACCTTGGGTTGATTGTAGTTAATTTTTTCTGCCAGCGTTGAGTATATGTCATCAGAACTGTTACTATTACTCGAACACATACACATCATGGCCGATATTATCGTTTCAATGGATAAAATTGGATTCATTATTTTTGATTTTTCACTCTTAAAAGGCAGCTTAATGTTTAATGACCAACCGAACACCGCAATATTATGGCAAGTTCTGGTTTTGCTGAGATTAAGTGTGGCTTGTATGATGTTTAGCCTCATTACTGTTATTCTCTTGGGTTAGTAATCTCAGGCGGTTGAGCCACAAGTAAAAATATGAGGAAAAGATTATTCGCATTATTCTTATCTCTTGCAATTCTTGAGCATCTGAATCTGATTGAAATTTAACAAATTTTTTTTTTTTTATTTTAATACAATTGATAAGAATAAACAAATAAATGTTTTGATTATTTCTTAATTTAGGTGGTCATTTAATCAATAACATCTTTGTAGTTTTCAAGAAATCATGCTTCAAAGTTTACAGTCACCATATAACTTATAAAGGGTGTTTTTTAATTTGCTGTAGTTTTTCCAATAGGGATATCTGATGTCTGTGTTGACAGATCGTCGCCATTTTTTCTTTATTTTATTCACTAAACATTGAAATTGCATCATGTAATTACCATCCGAGGGTGGCACATTGGTTCCAAATCAAAAAAAGACGGCCAAAACCTCATTTTTAAAGATGTTTCAAAAACATTTTTTACTTCAGATACATATATATTTAAAATAGACAAAGGAAAAAACTGCCATTATGTCATTTTTGAAACAAATTTTCAAGTATTTTTGATGCCTTCAAAGTCTGACAAAAAAAGGAATTAGAACTTAAAAAATATTCATACTCTTTTTATTTAAAAATACAAAGAAAATGTACATTTTTTTTAAATATTTGACTCAGTTAAAATGGAAAAAACGAAAGTGTTTTTTGAACATGCTTCGTATATATTTAGAACCCTTACAGCGAGAGCTGATTGAAAACCATCAAATTGTTCAGTTCTGATTCAAGGTGCATTCAGTGTGGTTGCTTTACATTTGTCTACTCTTCGCTTTTGAACAGAGCGGCAGCACTGCTGCAACAGCAACGAAAGCTTTCAAAAAAGCTTTCAGTAAATAGAAGACATATAGTAGAAGAATTACTACACAGTAGTAAAGTGTGTTCAAAAGAAGTTTTTATTCAGTATGCACCCGAATTCTGTCTCTCTTTAGGAGTTTCTCAGAGCTTCACTACTGTATAGTAGTGAAATTCGAACTTAACTTTTTTCTTTTTTGTTGAAATTACTAAATGGCTGTCGTTTTCACCAATTATTCCTTCCCAACAAAAAATTTAAGTGCTCATTACTTGTATGCACATAAATAGCGCTTCATTCTCCTTGCAAAAAGTTCTGTGTGTATAGCGCTATATTTGTAGCACTTTCTGTAACGACAACGTAGCACTTGAAAAAAGTATTAGATTTTAATGTAAAAAAAATAATTGCAATAAAAACTTTTTAACAAAAAAAAAACAAAAACCGACTTCAAAATCACTACAAAGTAAAAAATAATTTTAAATAACTTTTCCCATTAATTTCTTGGTGAAATTTTAAAAGTTGTCGTAGTATCTTGCTGTACGTTTTCCTTGCTTACAGAAAAATGGGTAGAAACTCTGATGAAACTACTATTGACGAAACAAAAAAAAAAATAAAAATAAAAAACAAATGCGAATTGAACAAAAGAAGCATTTCGACTAATCATAGTTTTGACGTAGAATACGTCATTCTCGGAGGTAAGTAGGGTGGTGGATAGTGATCAGGTGTCGGTATTTATATAACTTTTTGAGCCTTTGGTGGGCCTTAAGTACTGATCGTACAATGTTGATGTTAGCACTTGTTGGTCTGCTTGATCCTCAATGCGACAAAAATGCATGTTAGAACTCTCAAACTTATATAAATTTTACACTATTACATGAAATATAAAGCCAACATTTGATGTTTTTGTTTGCTTAAACTTGCTACCTATTTATCGACAGTTTCCGGTTTTATCGACAAAACCATAAAATTTGTATGGGAGCCCCCTAAGGAGTGGTCGGAGGGAATAGGTGTCAAAGGCAAAAATGTTCCTTTTGCAAAAATAATGGGGGTCGGTAATACATATCAACCCTCTCCGGCACTCTCTTAAAGGTCATATGCTCAGGTGTATGGAATAAATAAACAAAAACCATAAAATTTGTTTGGGAGCCCCTCTAAGGAATGGTCGGAGAGAATAGGTGTCAAAGGTAAAAATGTTCCTTTTGCAAAAATAATGGAGGTCGGTAATACATATCAACCCTCTCCGGCACTCTCTTAAAGGTCATATGCTCAGGTGTATGGAATAAATAAACAAAAACCATAAAATTTGTATGGGAGCCCCCCTAAGGAGTGGTCAGAGGGAATAGGTGTCAAAGGCAAAAATGCTCCTTTTGTAAAAGTAATGGGGGTCAGTGATGCATATTAACCCTATCCGGTAAAAACACAATAAAATTTGTATGGGAGCCCCCCCTAAGGAGTAGTCGGAGGGAATAGGTGTCAAAGGCAAAAATGTTCCTTTTGCAAAAGTAATGGGGGTCAGTCATATATATTAACCCTCTCCGGCACTCTCTTGAAGGTCATATGCTCAGATGTATGGAATAAATATACAAAAACCATAAAATTTGTATAGGAGCCCCCCTAAGGAGTGGTCGAAGGGAATAGGTGTCAAAGGCAAAAATGTTCCTTTTGCAAAAATAATGAGGGTCAGTGATACATATTAACCCTTTCCGGCACTCTCTTGAAGGTCATATGCTCAGATGTATGGAATAAATATACAAAAACCATAAAATTTGTATGGGAGCCCCCCTAAGGAGTGGTCGAAGGGAATAGGTGTCAAAGGCAAAAATGTTCCTTTTGCAAAAGTAATGGGGGTCAGTCATATATATTAACCCTCTCCGGCACTCTCGTGAAGGTCATATGCTCAGATGTATGGAATAAATATACAAAAACCATAAAATTTGTATGGGAGCCCCCCTAAGGAGTGGCCAAAGGGAATAGCTGTCAAAGGCAAAAATGTTCCTTTTGCAAAAATAATGGAGGTCGGTAATACATATCAACCCTCTCCGGCACTCTCTTAAAGGTCATATGCTCAGGTGTATGGCATAAATATACAAAAACCATAAAATTTGTATAGGAGCCCCCCTATGGAGTGGTCGGAGGGAATAGGTGTCGAAGGCAAAAATGTTCTTTTTGTAAAAGTAATGGGGGTCAGTGATACATATTAACCCTATCCGGCAAAAACACAATAAAATTTGTATGGGAGCCCCCCTAAGGAGTGGTCGGAGGGAATAGGTGTCAAAGGCAAAACTGTTTCTTTTGCAAAAGTAATGGGGGTCGGTCATATATATTAACCCTCTCCGGCACTCTCTTGAAGGTCATATGGTCAGATGTATGGAATAAATATACAAAAACCATAAAATTTGTATGGGAGCCCCCTAAGGAGTGGTCAGAGAGAATAGCTGTCAAAAGCAAAAATGTTCCTTTTGCAAAAATAATCGAGGTCGGTAATACATATCAACCCTCTCCGGCACTCTCTTAAAGGTCATATGCTCAGGTGTATGGCATAAATATACAAAAACCATAAAATTTGTATAGGAGCCCCCCTATGGAGTGGTCGGAGGGAATAGGTGTCGAAGGCAAAAATGTTCCTTTTGCAAAAGTAATGGGGGTCGTTCATACATATTAACCCTTTCCGGCACTCTCTTAAAGGTCATATGCTCAGGTGTATTGAATAAATATACAAAAACCATAAAAGTTGTATAGGAGCCCCCCTATGGAGTGGTCGGAGGGAATAGGTGTCCAAGGCAAAAATGTTCCTTTTGCAAAAGTAATGGGGGTTGTTCATACATATTAACCCTCTCCGGCACTCTTTTAAAGGTCATATGCTCAGGTGTATTGAATAAATATACAAAAACCTTAAAATTTGTATGGGAGCCCCCTAAGGAGTGGTCGGAGGAAATAGGTGTTAAAGGCAAAAATGTTCCTTTTGCATAAGTAATGGGGGTCGGTGATACATATTAACCCTTTCCGGCACTCTTTTAAAGGTCATATGCTCAGGTGTATGGAATAAATATTTTGCTAAATAGTTTTTAAAAAAGATGTCATCAAAAGCGAATTGAATAATTCTACGTCTTGTGTTACGACATAGTCGAAACTACTGTATCTTTTTTTTTAAAGGAACATGATTCATGTTGTACAACGATCAGATGGGTCAAAAAAAACTTAGTACTCGCGATGAGTCCATTTTAATACGGAAAATCAAGCATCGAACTTCTAGCGGTAATAAGGAACCTTTCCGAATATCACGGCATACATGTTAGTTATAAAACTGTTCGGAGGACGCTGAGAGCTGCTGGTTATAATGGAAGAACTACACGAATCAAACCATTAATAAGTGAAAAAAATCTTAAAAATGCTGAAAATTTGCGAGAAAAAAATATAGAAATCACAACAAGACTTTTGATCACGAGTAATATTCAGCGATGAAAGAAAATTTAGCATTTTTGGACCGTATTGCTTAACTAACTAACTTTTATGCTTATTTATAAGATTCAGTTCTTGTAAGCATAAAATTGGAATAAATAAATAATCTAATCTTATCTATTGTGGAAATAAAGTATGGAGAAAGAAGAATACTTAATTGGACCCAAAAAATACATTCCCTTGTGTTAAACATGGAGGTGGTAACATCATGTTATGGGGGTGTATGAGTGCAAATGGAGTTGGCAACATCCAGTTCGTAACTGATAGAATAAACAAGGCATAGGTACAGATTATGAAGGTTATTACATATTTCAACAAGATAACGATAAAAAAAGATAATCTATTCGAAAACATTCGATAACATCCAAGAAACAGTTAAAACACCTTAAACCGGAAGAATGGGCGAAACTTTCCGTTTTCGAGGCATCCAATTTTCAAAAAGTGATAGTTATTTATTTAGTTTTGCCTGTAGTCCTCAGAATTTTGAAAATATTATTCAAATTGTTTTTAGAGTTTTCTTTTTAAATTTGTGATAGCAAGGTTGAATATTTTTTTTGTTTTTTTAATTTTGGATGGTTCAATTTGATGCAATCTTAATAATTTGGAATATTTTCTACTTTGATTTGTGTTTTTTTTTTTTAAATACCAATAATATAATATTTTAATATATTTTATTAAAATGAAATAAAATAATAAAAATAATTTCTTAGGTTAAAAATCCTCTCACACTAATTTAAATGACTTTAGGCCTATCAACCTTTCCTCCTTTTTAGTTAAAATACTAGAGAGACTTATTGGACTTCTTCTTAATCCGAAACTCGAAAGGCTTCAAAAAACTCAACATGCCTATATAAAAGGCAGATCTACAGAAACAGCTCTCCATTTTCTTGTGGCTACAATCGAAAAAACACTTGAGAACAAAGAATACGCGCTTGTCGACTTTCTAGACATAGCAGGAGCATTCAATAACGTTCTTCCCTGTGCGGTACCTCAGCCCTCTCAGTACTGGGGGGTGGAGGATTTTCTCGTGAGTCTCATCAATCAGATGCTATTGGGCAGGGTGGTGAACTCAGAAATGGAAGGATCCTCCATCCATCGGTTTGTAACTCCGCAACATACATGGCACACTGCACTTTATATATTAAGTTCATTACAAATAGCAGAAATCAGTAAATTTTTAAAATTTATTTTTGCTGCAATTTTTTCCAGTAACCAGAAAAATTTATTTTTACTGCAATATTCTTTTTTCAGTAATCAGTTAACATTTATTTTTACTGTAATTATGTTCCGTTATCAGTAAAAATTTACTGATAATGCAATTTAGTTTTATAGTTTTATTTAGTTTTATTTATACAATTTTACCGAGAAAGCAAATTAAATTTCATTATGAGTAAAAATGTATTTTTTGTTTTTTTTTTTATATTTTGACTTGACTTGTAGAAACTTGATATGTTCCCAGCAAACCAAAAGTTCCGAAATCGTGACGAATTCGTTTCGAATATTTCGGTATCTTTCAGATTTTGGAATCCGATTTCGTTGCGAAATAGTAAAGAAAATCGTATGAAGGGGTTGACACGAATTCGTGAAGAGGTGTCGTAACTATTTTGTAACTATATTTCGTTACGAAATCGGAACGAAATATCGTTTCGAAATCGTAATTAAATATAGTTATGAGATCGGAACGATATATCTTTTCGAAATCGTAACGAAATGTAATTATGAAATCGTAACGAAATGTAGTTACGAAATCGGAACGAAATGTATTTACGAAATCGAAATGAAGGTATGCATTTAAATTAAGAACGGTTTAATTTAGAGATACGAAAATGAAAAATTTTATTTCATTTAAATTTCATATTATTGAACAATTTCAAGCGATATAATGAGGCTGTGTTATAAATAAAATGTTAAAAGGAATGTTGAAATTAATGTCGAATGTTAGTTGAATACAGGGATGGGTGTAGTGCACTAAAGTTTCAGCTTCAGCTGACATATACTGATATTGAAAAATTATTTATTACTTTCAAGTGGTGTTGACTGATGAATTAAAAAATATAAGCCCCACTATACATTAGTGATAGTGATAGTGAAAAATTTTTCACTAAAATTCATTTAGTGCAACTTTGTTTTTTTGCACTAAAATTAATAGTGCAAAAAAAATGCCCGCACTAATGGTATTGGAACACAGAAAGTTTTCACTCAATGGAAAGAAAAGTTCAACAGTTTATTTTGAATAATTGCACTTATATAAATTTGAAATTTAAAAATTGTTAGCCCATTTAGAAAATTATATTTTATTATTATAGAATTTTCTTTTATTCGAGTCTGACTTAAATAATTTCAAAACCAGTAATGTTTGAAAGTTGAGTGGAAACATTTTTAATTGCAGCTTTCATGTAGTGACTGCTCAAATTTTGCACTAATTGAGTGTAGTGCAGATTTAGTCACTAACACTAAACATAGTTGTAGTGCAACAAAATAACACCATCACTAAAATCTCAAGTGATAGTGAAGAGATGTTTCACTATCACTAAGCTGGTAAAAAAATAGTGAAAAATATAATTTCTTTCAATATATTTAGTGCTAGTGAAATGCTTAGTGCACTCACCATTTAGTGCAAAACGCACAACTATGGTTGAATATTTCAGAGTTGATTATTTTAGAACTTTTTCAAACTCTCCGCCGATCCAGGATTTCTTGTAGTGCTCTCATGCAGGAGTTCCATTGAAATGCTTTCTTCGCCTTGAGAGGCGTCAATATTTAATTGTTCAATACTTACTTCCTTATTTCGAATTTCATCCAAATTTGCCACGAGTCCTCGATTTTTGATTGAACAAACTCCTCGCTGTCACTCATTAAAACACTTACTGTTGTTGTTGTTGTTGTTGTTGTTGTTGTTGTTGTTGTTGTTGTTGTTGGTGTTGTTGTTATTGATGTGAGTATTTGCGAAAAAATGGAGTCCATAAGCCTTGCAACTTCTTTTTTTACACTTTTACTAAAACCTTGACGCGACATTTCACATTTGTTGAAGAACAACCATGGAAAACAACTTATTTTAGATTAAAACAAATTTTACCTCATTCACCGCAATGCGCACTTGTTTAGTTTGCACTCTTACACGTTTATTTAAAAAAAAGGAACGTTGTTTGCCTGGCCAACTTTGTTATTTTTTATTTATTTGAACAGTAATATATGATAAAGAATAAATCTTACAAACCGGCACATATCGAAACTCGATATAAATTCGCATCAAAATAGAAACTGTTTCGAAATTTGATGTAACGATATAGTAACGAATTCTTTACGACAGTTCGAAATAGTAACGAATTAGTCGGAATTTCGATAATGTCGTCAAGTTTGGTTTTCTGGGTTTCTACCCTACAAGCCTCAACTTGCTTCTGAAAAACGAATCATAGGTCAGACTTGATTCTATTTTGTTTCTACTCTACATTAATTGATGGCTTTTATCAGTTGAGGTATTGAATATTCTTTCATGGCATTTGATGTTTTCTTGAAGCAGTCGATGTGAATGCTTGACAATTTGCATGTTGGCCAAAGCTTCATGTCGGTGGCACCTTCCATTGCACGTTTTTGATTAAATGACAAAACCATTCAATTGCGAACTTGCCAAATGGGCGAAGACAACTGGAATAACTTTTTGTCAACACAACACGGCACAATTACTTGAATTATAAATTTATTTAAACTTAATTCGCACAATAAAAATATAACATATCATCATCTAGCAACTCAAACAAATAACACAATTTCACAACTATCAACGGCTCCTCTCTTTCGCTCTTAATTTTTTGACAGAAAGAAAGCTATTCTTGGTGTTGTACACGGAAGAGTAAATGAGGAAAAAGCTATTGTTGTGGTCGACACTTCTTTAAAGAAACCCTGTTTTCTCAACTCGAGAAACGAAGTCTGCATTGACGACACGAAGTTAATTCCACGAACATCGTAAACAGACTTGAAAATAAACTATTTGTAGGCAAAATTATTGCTTTTTCCCCCTACATTTCAAGTTTCTACATTTGAAGTTTTCTACATATAAAGTTTCTACATTTCCATAGTTGAATAAATAAGGTTGTCTCGTGGCTGATCGTACTCTCTTCTCAGTACCCATAATTGTCAAAATCAATGAAAAGCAACAACAATAAATTAGTGGTTTTTCATGTTATTAATTTTCGATTTCAGATTTTGTATGAGCTGTCAACTTCGATTTGACATTTATGGGAACTCGCTCTCACCCATGCGACAACCTTATTTATTCAACCATGTACATTTCAAGTTTTCTACATTTGGCGACTTGATTTTTGCTGCCTATGATTCGCGCAAACTTGTTGCTTGCCTGCCTCGACTTGCAGGGAGTTGAAAAATTAAAGGAACTTGAAACAGCAAATGAATCCATTCATGCAAATCTCTGGTTTGTACCGTCATTTTCACGCATAGCAAAACCATTACAGAAACGTGTATTGACGCATTTAATAAACTAAAAAAAAGATTGACCGAAGCGCCCCTGTTAGCGATTTACAACCCGATAAGAGAGACTGAATTACACTGCGACGCCAGTACAATTGGTTTCGGGGCACTGCGTTTACAAAGACAAAATGATTGAAATCTTCATCCAATATCCGACTATTCAAAGACTACGTCCTCTGCCGAGTGCCGATATCATAGCTTTGAGTTGGAAACTCTGGCTATAATATATTCTCTTAGGCGATTTCGAGTGTATTTAGAAGGAATACCCTTTAATATTGTTACGGACTGCAACTCACTGACGATGACTTTGGAAAAGAAACAAATTAATCCACGCATAGCTAGATGGGCTTTAGAACTAGAAAATTATAATTACAAAATACAGCACCGAAACGGGTCAGCTATGGGCCATGTAGACGCCCTAAGTCGGTGTCAAATTGCTGCATTATTGAATGTGAACGACGTTGATTTACAAATCCAGATCGCTCAAGGACGCGATGGTGCCACAAAGGACTTAAAAGATCCAATGGAGATGGGAAATGTAAAAAATTTTGAGATGGAAGTTGGACTTGATTTCAGAACGTATGCTGACGGACAAAAGCTTTTATATGTTCCTAGTGAAGTAAAAGCGTCCGTGGCGTAATTGGTTAAAGTGCGTGGCCGCTATGTCAACGAACTTGGAGACCCAGGTTCGAACCCCAGCAGCGACACAAAATTATTTGAACTAAAATAATTTTTCTGTACGGCCGCCACCTCTCTGCAGACAATGGAAAACCTCAGAGAGTATTCAAAATGTCATGTAAAGCTTCTTGAGAACAAGAACATTCCGTTCATCGCCGTTCGAAGTCGGCGTTAAACATGTAGGTCCGGTTCTCGGTCAATTGTGTACAAACTTAATAACACGCACAACACAATTGATCATAAGACGCTAGGTCAAAGTCCTTTCAAGGGCTGAAATGGCCAGTTATTTATTTTTTTTTTGTTTTAAGTGAAGTAGAAGATAACATAATACGCCTGATGCATCAGGAAATTGGTCACCAGGACGTTGAAAAATGTCATGATAAAATCAAAATGTACTACTGTTTTTTTAGAAATGCGACAAAAAAATTGACAGATTCATCAAAAACTGTTTGAAATGTGTAATGTATTCCCTACCGGTAAGGGCCCGTTAGAAGAATTTGTATCCTATTCCGAAAGTGCCGCTGCCATTTGGTACTCTCCACGTCGATCATTTTGGTCCGTTGCCATCCATCAAATTCAATAGGAAGCATATTTTAGTCGTTGTGGATGTATTTACGAAATTTGTGAAATTGTACCCAACAAATTCAACGAGTACGCGTGAAGTTAATAGCGCTTCAGAAAAATATTTCAGCTACTATAGTCGGACGAAAAGAATTGTGTCTGACAGGGGGATCTATTTTACATCGTTAGAATTTGACGACTTTCTTCTTAGAAGAAATATAGCTCACGTAAAAGTGGCGACCACATCCCCTCAGGCGAATGGACAAATAGAACGGGTAAACCGGGTAATAAAAAGCATGCTAGAAAAGTTAAGACCCTATGAATCATTCCGATTGGTGCACCAAATTTCTTAATATAGAATACGCTACTAATAATTCAGTGCATAGTATAACCAAGAAGACTCCTAGTGATTTATTGTTTGGTGTTGAACAGCGCGGAATTATCATTGACAAATTTACTGAATACATTAAAAATAAAATAGATTTAAACAAAACTCGTGACCTTCAACAAGTCCGATTAAGTGCCGAAAATGCTATTAACAAATCACAAAAATACAGCCTGAACTACTCCTTAGACCAAAATACTGACGCAAAGAAATACGACGTAGGTGACTTCGTATTCATATGAAATATCGATAACGTACTTGGTACCAAAAAATTAATACCTAAATATAGGGGACCATACGTAGTGCATAAAATAGTGCGTAGTGCATAATGACAGATACGTTGTGCGTGACGTTGAAAATTGACAGTTTACCCAGCTACCATATGATGGTGTTATCGAGGCAAGCAGAATGCGAAAATGGCTACCGGGTAGTAATGGGCCGACCATTGATGTTATGAATCAGAGCAATACGATACCTGAGACAAGTTTTTAAAACGTGCCGTCTGCCGTTTATTATGTAAGGATCGGGTCGATCGAAAGTCAGATTAGCCGAGCTGTTAATTTAATTTATTTATATTCAATTTTGTTTGTCATACAATGTTTAGTTTAGTTTAGTTTATTTTGGAAGTCTTTGAATATAAAAATTCTTACAGACTATACAAGTTTAAAGAAAAACTAAAATTAAAAATTTATAGTAAAAGTATAATCTTAAGACTAGGTTAAGTTAATACTATTGACAAAATTCTTAAACGTTTGTTTCGGAGCAAAGAGATCAAAGTCATTAGATTCATTCAACTCATTAAACAGTAACAAAGCTCTTGTAATTGGCTCATTTAAGGCATAGTTAGTTCTACAATATTTTACATAAAATAATTTGGAAGTTCTTAGATTTCTTAATAGAATATGAAAAGGTATAAGTTCCAGCAGAGATTGACAGTCAGGGCTCCAAACAATGGATCCATACTCCAATCTAGACCTCACAAACGCATTAAATAACATTATTAGAGTATGTGGATCAGAAAAGTCATTGCAATTTCTTCGGATAAACGCAAGTAGAGAGTAGGCCTCAGGAATTAGGAAGTTGACATGGTCATGAAACGAAAACTTTGCATCAAAAATAACACCGAGGTCTCGATATGAAGACACAGTTTGAATTTTTGAGTCAGAAAGAGAATAAGAGTAAGACAAAGTATTAAGAGAAAGTTTGGATAGAGTAAGATGAAAGCATTTAGAAAAGTTTAAGGGAAAGCCATTAGAAACACTCCAAGCCAAAAGCCTGTTTATGTCATCTTGCAAGTCATCAATATCTGAAGAAGATGATATTTATTTTAAAATAATTTAAGATCATCTGCATAAAGTAGAAAGTGAGAGTTCAAAATATGTTTAAAAATATCATTCATGAAAAGAATGAAGAGCAAAGGTCCAAGGATACTACCTTGAGGGACACCCGAAGAAGCAACCAATTCGTATGAACTATTATTATTTAAGCAAACAAAAGAGATTCTATCCGACAAATAAGACTTAATCCAGCTCAAAAAAGTCTAATGAAATCCCATATACTATAGTTTCCAAAGTAGTAAATTATGAGACACTCTATCAAATGCTTTGGAGAAATCTGTGTATATTACACCTACTTGATCATGATCCCTGCACGAAGGGAGGTTAGTACTCAGAAAAAAGAGCTAAATTTGAAAGGGTAGAGCGCCCACCTACAAAACCATGTTGTTCAGGGCAAATATAGCGTTTTATCAAAAAGCTAAGCTTTACATGTATTATATCTTCAAAGTGTTTAGAAATATTGGATAGTTTTGAGATTGGCCTGTTGTTCGCGACATTACACCCGATTTAAAAACATGAGTAATGGAAGCAATTTTCCAACATTTTAAAAATTTTCCTTCAGATAGAGACTTATTAAAAATAGCACACAGAGGAACGGCTAACGTATGTGAGCATTTTATACAAATAATTGATGCAAACCCATCAATATCTCCTTAATTAATATTTCCTTATCTTATCAATATCTGCTTATTAATTTTTGAATATTTTTTTAATTAAAGAATTTTTAAAAAAATAAAAAACGAAATTTTTAAACATATTTCAATGTTTGGATTAACATATTGTTGCGAAAGTGCCTTCTAAATCCTGAAAGCTATTTTAAGCAAGCAACGCAACTTACTTAGCGATCAACATGTAGGAGATTTACTTAGAAAAAAATGCTGGAGTTTCCATGTTGACATAGAAGAAATAATGAATAATACCAATGACTAAAAGTAAAAACATAAAATAAAAATAACAACTTACAAATCTTGTTAATTGTGACGAATTTTTCGCTCAGTGTGTGCGATTGGAGAGCGCATCAATACTAACAAGACCATGATATAATTATACAGGTAGCATTGACAAGTATAGATTTTCTCAGCAACAAGGCAACGACCATCTGTCAAAAACAGTTGTTCGTGCAACAAGAATTAAACGAATGTAAAAATAAATAAATTCCGCAAAATATGTGCGTTAAATACACAATTATAATAATGAAAGTTGTGAAAAAATTATGTGTGATATGTGTTTAACGTTTTCCAGCCGTGGTGTTTTAATAATAATTGGAAACTTCTTTAATTTCGTCCATATGCATCTGCAGCTGCTGAGGTTGCTACATTTGAACGTTTTCAACATTTTTTCTTATGTTTGCACTTAATAACACAAAGTTCACAAGTTATCTTCGTTGTAGTAATAATAATTCACTATTGATTAAATAAAATAGGCAATATTTTGTAAGAAAATGTTTGGTTATTTGCAAGCGCTGAAACATAAACAATGGCGAAAACATAAGAAATAATTGAACGCTCTCTTTCTATACATTTTTGTTGACAGATGGTCGTTGCCCAAGCAACTGTCAATACTACCTTATATTATTATACCATGTAACAAGACAAAATAAAATGTAACTGTGTTAGAATGCCCAGCCCTGACCTACGCCGATGTTTTGATTTGCTTTGCTTTGCCTTTTTTTATCTCCGTATTGGGCCTACCTTATAATTGTATCATGCTTACAACTCATGTTGATACACGTCATGTTGTACATTGTTTTCTTTGCTTAAATTTACGAAAAAAACTTTCATTTGGAAACGATTTTAACCTTCGTATACTCGCGCATTGGTCTCTCAGACCGACGATTTACGTTTGACTTATTATTTTCATAACAAATGACGTTAAAAGACTTTTATTAGCCAATATAATGTAATTAACTAATATTGATATGTTACTAAAAACATGCAAAATTGGACCTAGGAATCTCGGTCTCACAGACCGTACGCGGGTATATGAGTTACACTATTTGACGCGAGTATACGAAGGTTAAGTTCTTGCAATACCAACTAACCAACAAGAACACAAAAAAATTACTCAAATAATATTACCCAGATGAAGAGAGATTCCATTTTTAAAAATAAGTGAGTTTGGAAACATGCTTTCACTAACAAATTCGACAAAAAGAAGCTAGACTGCTCGTCAATAGATAAGAGAACCTTGCACTATATGAACAGCATTTTAATGTCGATAAAGCACCTAATTCGTAAACGAAAATAAAACTGTAAACTACTCCCAATCGTTATCAGAAGGTGGTATAACTACTTCATCAGCACGTAACTTCTTCGGCAGTGATTCCTCCGGTCGATCCAAACCAAACACTTCAAATTCATATTTCAAATACTCATACAAGTACATATCTTCAGGTAAGATATAGTGAAATGCAATAGCATAGTCCGATAAGGCATCGCGTGACTACAAACAGAGCATGGATAAAAAAGTTACTTAATCCCACTAATATGGAGTAAAAAGAAGAATACTTACTAAATGAACATGATAAAAACTGAGTTCCTGATACCAGAAATCTTTGGGCCAAAGATTTGATATAAGTACACCATCAGGATTGAAAATATCGTAACGTTGTTTCAATAGAGCGTCTCGGGAATCGCCAGCCAAAACATTGGCAGTCCTTAGACAGATACCCATTTCGGCATCCTCGGCACCAGTATTTTCGTTTAATTTACAGCCGGATGTCGTATTAAGCGCTATGCTACCAAAGCGTCTCAGAGCTTCTCTGCTTAGAGTATAGCCGCTGCCACCAGACATGTAGGCCTAACAATAAACAAAGTAGTAATATTGCTTATTATGAAAAAGGCAAATAAAGAAAGAACTTACATGCTTTCTTTCTGATCCCAGCTTAAATTTGAAACCAAAGAATATAGGCGTCTCGGGGGTGTAAGTATACAACATATAGCGCAAGTTCTCCATGAAAACATAGCTAGATGTGGAAAATAAATAGTCAGGCGTGAGAATTAAAAAGGGTTAAATTGCCATTTACGAAAATAGCGTTATTTTACCTACGTATCGTCGTCCGCTTTCATGAACCAGTCGTACTCGTCTAAATGCTGTTCGTAGAGGTGTTGAAAGGCTCTTCTGGTTTTACCCCATAGATTTTCATACTTCTCCTCTACATCGACTACGAGCGTATCCAGCTCGTCATCTTCTTTTGTCGTAACGAAAAGCAACTTGGTACAACGCCTTCCCCAAGTATTCTTAACATGTACCGCATGTGTCTTGTGATTTTTTGGACTCGTCATAATCCAACAGAGTACACGCACCTCACGTTCCAAGTACTTGGCTAAAGTTTCATTTCCCTTAAAAGATTTTTGGTACTCTGTTGCAGTTGGTGATTCCTTGGGACTTGTTCCATAATCATTAAACGTAAAGGTCTGAAGAAAAAGAAGGACAGTCATGCCAGCCAGTAGTATAAAGAATATGCGTTGAAGCGCTTGAAACAATCTTCCACATTGAAAACCGTGAGTTTCACTTGAAGCAGCGGCAATCCATGTGTTCACCTTCACATTTTCGAGATCGAGTACGATGCGATCGTGTGCCATGTTTCGACTGACTTGAATTCTCTGTGGTAAAAGACAGAAAAATCATTTTTCGGTGCTCTTTCTTGTTACGTTCTTGGAATTATTCTTAAGTGTGAGTGATAAATGTGTTTATATCTTGTCGAAACAACGCTGAAATGATAAAAATTACATTAACAGTTTCTTTTATCTGTCAAAATTGAAGTGATATGTTGGTTATATGTAGTCTGTGCTTATATCGCTTTTTTTTTCTTTAATTCTTTTTAGGCATTTCATTGTTATTTTCTATAGCAAGGTACCCTTCATAAAATACGCAGCAGAAAAGTGGACCAAATTTGAAATAGCTCTGAACTAGTTCCAAAAAGGACCAGTACTAGTTCCACTACAATACCCTTTAACATTGAACGAACTGACGGTTTTTGCGGGTTGATGTCATAAGAAAAGACAATTGTCCCCAGAAACACTCCTTTTTCCCCATATTTGAACTAGTTGCATTAGGAACATTTTTAAACTGGTTGCTTTCGCAGTAGCCTGAAAGTAGTTATTTTTTAACTAATTTTAAAGTGGACATATTACAAGTGTAAAAATTTAGTGCAACGGAAAGGTCCTAAAGATCTCATTTGTACCATCTTTTCCATCTACATTCCAGAAAACATTTTGTCTATGCACATTTTTTTTTTATTATGTTTTCTTGTGCGCAGCAAATTTTAAAAAGTAGCCAGAACGCGTTTATTTTTGTCAGCAATACTTTTGAAAACAAAATCAAAGATAACTGTTCTACTCTGAACGCCTTTTGTACTTTTTCAAAGCTACTTCGAAATGCGCTAGAATTGAAGTAGTTCACTTTTTCAATTGACTCCAAAATAACTGCTGGGTACTTTGTTTAGTTATTCGGAGTAAATTGTGATATCCGGCAAAAGTGTTACTCATTTGTTGATATCAGATTGAAATATTTTCCACATTGCACTATATTCTAGATTTTGACATTCCACTTTTAGAATAGAGACTAGAAATACAAAATTTTTTTATTCTTATTTTAAAATAGTGGGAAAAATAGAACTTTATGACCCAAATGCCAGTTTAGTGTTTAATAATTAATTATATTAGAATAAAAATAATTAATTAATAAAAATTTATAATCAATAGATCCGATACTGGTTTTCGCAAGAATAACATTATTTTTTCATCGATTAAGATAATCTTTCAAAAGGCAACAATTGCAGTCATGACTCCTCCCTTTTTGCATAAAACACAAAATACTTGAACTTGAACTTTACTTTTCATTCTTGATGATGGGAACTGTGTGGCTTTTGATGTTAAACCCCCCCACACCATTATGGAGCCTCTTCCGAAATTGCTTTTGGGAAAGTTAAGGGGATTCTGTCACAAATCCAGTAACAAATTATGAAATAAAATTTGTTACTATCAAGAGGCAAATCTTCTTGTTTGAAAAAATAATATTTTCAACAAATAGAGTCAGATGGATGAATTTTAAGATCAGTAGAAATAACCTAATGTGTCCCAATCGATGTATTTGATAAAAAAATTCGCAGAATTCTTCATTAAATGGAAAACGGTTCAATTATTCATCGATATCAAAGAACTAAAATATAAAGAATATCTTAGTTCTTTGA
Source organism: Pherbina coryleti (assembly GCA_943735915.1). Taxonomy (NCBI): domain Eukaryota; kingdom Metazoa; phylum Arthropoda; class Insecta; order Diptera; family Sciomyzidae; genus Pherbina; species Pherbina coryleti. Next base: position 71,849,903 of record OX030951.1, read on the forward strand.
TCGATATTAATTTTTTTTTTTTTTTGTTCGAAGTAATTTTCATTGCAAGCAATACACACACGCAAAGAAATTTTTCGTTTACCACAACTGAAAAATTCACCAACTATACTTCGTTTGCGAGCTGTATTTGCCGCAAACGAATATTCAGTTGCCACAACTTAAAAATATATCTTATATATATAAACCGCAAGCTATTTCGGTCATTATTATTTATTATTATTTATTATATTAATAATCTTTCTCATTATGTCCGTCCGTCTTCTTATGGATTCCACCTCTGTTGCTATCTTCGTCCGCGTATTAAGCAAACTACCAATTTCCTTATATAGTAACAATTTTTCCAAAAAGTAACTCTAAACTATAAGCGTTATGTTTATACAACGAATGGAAAAATAAACAAAATTTTCAGTTGGGAAAAACGAAGTTTTCAATTGCTGCAATTTAAAAATCACTCGCGTTTATGACAAACGAAATTCATTTCCTGCAACTAAATGACTCGTTTCTCACAACTGAAAATTTTGTTTATTTTTCGTTCAACGTTTATGACAACTGTTGAAACGTTTGCAATAAACGATTTCAAGCACGACAAACGAAGTTCGTTTGCGGCAAACTGGCGATAAACGTTTTTTTTCTTTGCGTGCACATTTCCACGCTTCTATTCTTAAAAACCCTTTTCATAGGCTGATTTTAGAATCGCCTTCAGCTCCCTCTGCGAATTCTCCTTTATCGCCTTAATCAAAACACTTTCCGCAAAGTTGTAACTTGATTCATAGGAATAGGAAAAAGTCACAATCAGCCATGTCGGGTGTATACTAACAGACCTATTCTGGCTGTCAATTTACAAGAAATAATTTGTCAATATTTTAAAAATATTCTTAAATATTGTAAAAACTATTCAGGCGAACACTTGACAAATGAAAAGCTTTATTTATTCACCACAGGAAGGTGAAAAGCAAGTTGTCAGAAAGCAGCTGTTAAGTGTTGCACTTTTATTGAAAAAATTACCCCAATTTTGTTAAGTACCTTTTTTTAAAATGAAAATATGAAATTATCGTTGAGAATTTGTTAGTTCTTTTGATATTATATATTTAAATATTGAAACCTTTAAAACAATGGCACAAAAAAATGTCTTTCTATTTTCTTTTAGAAGTTATATTGGTTCAAAGTTATTTCTTAAAAGTGTGATAGCTCGGACAGTTTAACAGTTGCTATAAAAAGCTGTATATCAAATTGAAGGATAAAAATATGACTTTTTTATTATAATAAGAAAAGACTTCCATAATAATGTATTTTTTTCTTTAAAATAAGTTTATTGAAAGAACAAATCTTAAAAAAAAGTAAAATCGTTATGTCTGAAAAACCATGAAGAAATTTAGTGAAAATTTTAATATAATAGAGTATTATATAATAGTTATTTAGTATAATAAAGGCAATCAATTTACCTTTTCAATGATACCAGCTGTGATGAAATATCTTCGAAACTTTCAGAGATAGCACACTTTTAAGATGGAACTTTTAATCACTATATATTCTAAATCAAAAGAGAACTACACTTTTTCTTTTCACAATCTTTTTAAATGCTTCAATATTTTTAAATCATTTACAATTATTTTAAGAAACAAAAGCATAAAAATTTTATTTTGTACTTGAATTATCCCCCACAACATATTTGATCAATACTGTTTATAGGAGGCAACACTTTGTTTTGACAGTGTTTAAATTATTTCGAGAAAATGGACGAAATAATTTTTATTCTTATTGTTTTTTATTTTTGTTTTTATTCGTTAGCTCTTATTGTTTTATTAATATGTATTATATAACGGGCTTTCCAATAAGAGGTGTTATTTTGGTATTCAAAGAAAAATGCCATTTTTTGAGATAAATGATCGGATGTTTATTTTATAATAAAGAGGAAGGTATGCCGTTAATAATGAAAAACAACATCAGCCAAATGGCCCCCACGACCACGCTTACAGGACAATATCCTTTTCATGAAATTTTCCATAACCAAATCGCAAAGCTGCCCTATGTCCTCGATAGCCTCACGAATTCAGGTCTTCAATCGGTGCTGGGCTGTTGGCGTAGACCTTACCTTTACGTGGCTCCAACGGAAGAAGTTGCAAGGTGTTAAATCACAAGATCTCGTTGGCCAATTGTGATCACCTCTTCGAGAGATAACACGGTCCGGAAACATTTCCCGTAAAAGATCAATAGTTTCATTGCTTGTGTGATTTGTGACCATTTTTGTAGTGAATTTTAATAATTTCGATGCGTTGTTGAAGCGTGTATCGTTCCATTTTTAGTAATGGCGTAGTTTCTACTTGTCAAATGTCAAAGAATAAAAGCTTTAGAAGTGAGCGAATCACAATAGAGGGCGATTCACAATAACACCTCTTATTGGAAAACCCTATACTATTAAATATTTATAATCTTTTATTTTATTTGGCGAGAAAAATATAAGCGAACAAACCAGCAGCAGCTGGATATCTACATACAAAATTCACTGTCAACACCTCTTTTGCTATTGACAACTGTGTCAAGAAAAGAGCTTTTAGAATTGAACGAGAATAGGAAATATTGACAATTGTCAATATATTTACTATTGTAAATAAGTTGAATTTTGTCAACTCACCGGAATAGGTCTGTTAACCTATGCATGAATGCACTCGCTTTTTATACAACAGTAGATCCAACAGTGCAGAGTTCAGAGCTTAACATAATTCTGTTAGTCAAGTAGAGCATATCCAAGTCATTTAATGACAAAAAAAAGATACAGTAGTTTCGACTATGTCGTAACACAAGACGTAGAATTATTCAATTCACATCTTTTTTAAAAAATATTTAGCAAAATATTTATTCCATACACCTGAGGATATGACCTTTAAGAGAGTGCCGGAGAGGGTTAATATGTATCACCAACCCCCATTACTTTTGCAAAGGAACATTTTTGCCTTTGACACCTATTCCCTCCGACCACTCCTTAGGGGCGCTCCCATACAAATTTTATGCTTTTGTCGATAAAACCGGAAACTGTCCATAAATAGGTAGAAAACTTAAACAAGCAAACAAAATTTGTTCAATGCTATCAAGTTCAACAACCCATGTGTCAAAATTTCACTGTCGATAATATGCCCGGATATTTAATTGGCTGCGTTTGACATTTCAATAACAGATTCTGTTAAAAAAGCATGCCCCTCAAAATTACTCAGTATTACTGGGCTACGCGAGTCTGTTAAAAACAACATGCCCCCAAAAGTATGCTTTTTTTTAATTATAAGATTTATGTCTTCACGCTAGATGGCGCTGTCTTCGCCGTCGAAAAAACCGGAAGCCGTCGATAAATAGGTAGCAAGTTTAAGCAAACAAAAACATCAAATGTTGGCTTTATATTTCATGTAATTGTGTAAAATTGATATAAGTTAGACATTTCTAACATGAATTTTTGTCGCATTGAGGATCAAGCAGACCAACAAGTGCTAAGATCAACATTGTACGATTAGTACTTTAGGCCCACCAAAGGCTCAAAAAGTAATGTAAATACCGACACCTGATCACTATTAACCACCCTACTTACCTCCGAGAACGACGTATTCTACGTCAAAACGAGCAGAGCACTCGTCAGCTTCAAAGCAAACCATGTTCGCCGTTTGCTTTAACAGAGCACAATGTTGTTCGTTTTATAAAAACAGAACAATTGATAACAGCGAAAAATGCATCAATCGCATCTAACACAACAGAACCTTGGCGAAGTAATTATTTCTAACATTGATAAATAGAAATTTTATTTTTACGAATTCGGTACCTGGGCGAACACTAGGTAAAAATTGGTCGCTGAGTCCGAAATCGTTGTCAGAATTTTAAAATTATGAAATTTTCAACAATAGGGTTGCCACTTTATATGTCAACGGATTCGGATTCAGCGACCCATTTTTACTTAGTGTTCGCCCCAGCACCGAATTCGTAAAAATAAAAAAATTAGGTGGCAACCCTATCAGCCATCTTAAATTTTAAAATTCTGACATCAGATTCGAAATCAACGACCCCTTAAAACTGTTATATAATGTTTAAAGCTCTTAAAAAACATTATTAGGTGGCAACCCTATTGTTAAAATATCATACTTTTGAAATTTTGACATCGGATTTCAAGCGCATTCGTGCAGAGGTTTAGTGTATACGTAGCCTGCGGAACTGTATGAACATTGTTTTTGGTAAAATAGTAGCGTACAAGATGAGATGTGTAAGTCGGTGCGTCTTTGTGATGAAGAAAACACAAGTTGTTTTTGTATTTGAAACACAAAATTTCAGGCAAACTCTTTGCAGAACACAACACACACTGACTTGTTTATCAAAACTATCACGCAACTGTAAATAAGTGGCGCTCAAATATATATTTTACCACTTAATGACTGATGTACGGTACTAACCTAGACAAAAATTATCTGATAATATCTCAAGTGCTTTTTGTTTTAATGGGAAATTCCGGGTGTTTTTTTATCAGAAGGTAGATGCTCCTCTCGAAATCGAAGACGTGCGTGCTTGATGGGATGCTTTCATAATTTTTGAATATTTTTCATAATTTTCAGCGGTACGGAGTGCGCCAAATAGTTGTTTTTAACACTTTATTGTGCACGACGGCAGACAAGTTGGCCCATGATGTGGTTGCTATCGAATTTTTTTGAGAATTAGTTCTCTTATTCTTTGTGCTGCTCTCGATCAGACAGCGCCAGTTTTCTACCCACTTTCTTTAAAAACAAAAATTATAATTATTCTTATATTTTTGAAAAAATAAACAAGCTAAAAAATTAATTTTTTAGAAAAAATTATCTTAGTATCTCTTACCAATCAAAAGTTATAGCCAATAATTTTTGTCCAAAATACATATATACACAAAAAGCAAAACGCTGCCTGTGTGATGGCTGGAAACTTCAAAATTACTTAGCCGATAGAGCTCAAATTATGGCAATACATTTTTTCAAGTACGAGATGGCTTAAATTTCTGTCACACCTCCTTTTACCGCCCACAAATCAATAAAAATGCTATATTTCCTACGGTTTTCGTCGATTTGGCTACATTTTGATAATTTAGTTTGTATGCTCACTGCCGGCAACTATACTAAAACTGGGTTATTTCCATCTACTAGAAAACTGGGATGGGCATTATATAAGGAGGTGTGGCTCCACTCATAAAATTAAAATTTGTATTATCGAATAGCTTTGAAAGTAAAAGTAGCAGTACTTACATGCAAACTCAAAATGGTGTTACTATTTGGTGATGTCCTGCTACTGGGAAACTGTAACGGGCAGTGGAAAATGACAGTGGTGTGAAACTATGAGTCTAAGAAAAGTTTTGAATATACCTATTATGTTCCCCTATAGTTGCAGGATGCAGCAACGCGCGCCGGGAAAAGGCTAGTACATTATATTTATTCATTTAAATATACAATTAAGTATAATGTGTAACCGGTGGAAGTGACGCACAGTGATGCGAAAGGGCATGCTAGACGGAAAAAAGTCGAAATCGAATTTTTACATTTTACATATTTAAAACTGTTAAATAATATCCATTGATCTCAGGAATAATTTTTTTATTTACCTGCGCTTTCTACAAAAAATGCAAAAATTCTTGAAAGTTGACCCAAAAAGTGATTTTTTGAAATTTTTGCTTATGAGTTTTCTAGTTATACTTAATTTTTTTTTTAATATTGCCCAGAACCCAAAAGAGTTGAAAATCGGCATACTTTATGAAAAAGATAAGATCTTTTGAAATAAAATATGCTCAATTACCTATCTTTTAAAATGTTCGCGCTATAAAACGGTATTTATCGATATAACTGCGTAAAAAATGAACATTTGGTGAAATGTTTTGGAAAATAAAAAGGACCATTTTGTATTTTCAAAAATGTATTTTTTATTTAACCATTATTATGTCTACTCTGAGTTCTTAAAGTGCCAAGGTGCGCAAATGGCCAGTTGCCTTGTTTTTTTACCTGTTTGATGGTCCTATAAATGCATGTACAAACTAGGACCTGACCGTTTAGTATGAAATGTATTGAGTTTGAGGCCGACTAGACTGTATATGGTGCTTAAATATTCTCAACACATTACAAAATATTTTTACACTAAAAAAAAAATATTGTAATATATATTAAATAAAAAAAAAAATATTTTAGCTGAGGTTTTTTTTTTTAAAATGCAAAAATTGATAAAATATTTTGTAAAATTAAAAAAAGGACCATTTTATATATGCAAAAATATATTTTTTATTTAACCATTAATATGTCTTATTTAAGCTCTAAAAGTGCCAAGATGCGCAAACGGCCGGTTTCCGTGTATTATTACCTGTTTGATGGTCATAAAAATGATATTTATTTACATTTCAAAACCAGGTTTCAACTGTTTTTTATAATTGTGATAAGTCGATAGCCTAAGCTGCTAGTGCTTTTAATATTCATTCTAAATTTAATTTATAACTAGTAAGCCATGATCTTCGACTGGGCCGAAATTAAAATAGCCCCACGACCGAACCAAAGTATATTCAAAGTCAGTTTTCATGGGAGGTAGGCGTGGTTTTCACGCGATTTCGTTGAATTTCAGTCTAATCTCAGCTTTCATCTGCTTCGGTCGTTTTATAATGTCGCTACTAAGATCTAGGTGTCAAATGTGCAATAAATCTGTAGTTAAAGACAGTTTTTTATCGTGTTATAATTGCAAAATCTTTGTACATTTTTCATGTGCTAATATTAATGACAATAACATAATCGCATTTTTAAATTCTAATCCAAATATGGTTTTCAATTGCAATGAATGTTTAAATAATTTATCTAATTTAAATACCACGGTTGCCCAATTAGTCAACGAAGTAAGAGAACTTAAATCAATGATTATAAACTCTTCTAATTTTGCTGGTGCGAAAAACAAAAACATTAAAAAATCTGTTGCCGATCCTAACATAAAACGAAATCGTGCGGCTTCGTGCTCTGATCCGCAAATTTCTAATAATGTTCTTATTACTGAGCAAAGTAAAGCTTTATCAAGTGCTGCTTCTCCTGTGGTTCTAATTAACTCGAGGCGTGCTGGTGTTGTTGCTCCGACTTCCGAAGAGATTTCTGTTTCTAATGCAGATATTGCCTTGTCAGCTTTGAGCTCTATTTCTTCTGTTTCTCCTACTGGTTCTGTTGCTGATGCTGTTGTTGTTGCTAAAGCAACCGGTTTTGATGGTGTTGATGTAGTGAATGTGACTAAAGTGTCCGCCTCTGTTGCAGCATCGACATCTGCTAATCATGCTTTAACTCTTTCTAATAATGAACAGTCTAATGAGAGTGATGGATGGTCGGTGGTTAAGAGTAGAAATCGAAATGAGCGTTCCCTTGTTGTTGGACAGAATATAAGCAATGAGTTGGCCGTTTTTGAGCGTAAATTGTTTTTACATTTATCTTCGTTTAAGCCATCAGTGTTGGAAGACGACATTATTGAATATATTATAAAAAATACTAATGTTCCTAGAGATACTATTTCCTGCAAAAAGTTAGTAAAACGGGATGCAGATCTGGAGTCTTTGCGTTTTGTTAATTTTAAACTTGGGATTGCAAAGCCTTTCTACAATGAAATCGTTAATCCAAATCTTTGGCCAGTTGACGTAAAAATCAAAAGTTTTCAGTTTTTTCAAAGACCATCAAATCAACAGTTGCTGCAGTAACGAACTTTCGCACTATTAATGATATTCATTCTTTAAAAATTTACTATCAAAACGTTTCTGGATTGAGAACGAAATCTAATTCTATTTTTACGGCCACTTCTCAGTATGATTATGATGTTTTTGTGCTTGTGGAAACTTGGCTGAACATTAATTTTAATAATGAAGAATTTTTTGATCCGCATCTATACCATGTGTTTCGTAAGGATCGGGATTTTTCTGCCACTGGCTGTCTACGTGGAGGTGGTGTTCTTATCGCCGTCAAACGAAACTTAATTTCCTCGGGTGTTACACTACCTAACACTGATGCGGTTCTAGACCAAATTTGTGTAGTACTCAAAGGTGTGTCTAAGTCCCTCTACATTTGTGCTTCATACATTCCACCTAGAAGTTCTTTTCAACTTTATAAAGGGCATATTGATAATATTTCATCATTTTATACAGATTTAAAAAATCAGAGTGATCAGCTTATAGTTCTTGGCGATTTTAATCTGCCTTCTATTTATTGGAACAGTAAAGCTATGGACAACTATCTTATGCCTACAAATATTAAAAGCGATATTGAATTGTATCTTATTGACAATTTTTTTAATATTGGTCTTTTTCAAATAAATTGTTGTTTTAATTTTTTGAATCGATTATTAGATTTAGTTTTTATTACTAATGATTTAAATTTCATTGTTACTGAATCGCCCTTTCCAATTAATGCAGTTAGTTCTCATCATGTTCCTATTGATATTAATTTAATTTTCTATAAATACTTGGCCAATACTTGTGAGACCGTTGCCAATTTTAATTACAAAGCGTGTAATTTTGAAATCTTAAATAATGTTTTTAGTCACATAGATTGGAATAATAAGTTCAATCATTTGGATATTTCTTCTATTTTTAATGTTTTTAAGCTTCTTATCTCTTCAGTGTGCAATGATTACATACCTAAAAGTAAGAAACGTGTTAATAAGATACCTTGGTATACTCGTGGTCTTAAAAAATTAAAAAATCTTCGTAATAAGTTTTATAAAAAATTTTTATTAACAAAGCAAACTGCTTTTTTTCTTAAATACAGGCATTATATGAGGGAGTTTAACTTCCTCGATAAATTTTTGTATAGGCAATATATCTCAAATTTTGAATCTAACATTAAATTAAACCCAAAAGCATTCTGGCATTTCATTAAGTCTAAGAAGGGTTCATCCAATATTCCATCGTCAATGTTTTTAAATGACGTAATGTCAAATAATGCATTAGGCATTGCGAATTTGTTTGCAGATTATTTTTTATCGAATTTTGAGAAAATTAATTCTAATTTTAACTCTGAATCACTTGAAAATATTCACTCAGTGTTTGATTTTGGAGAACTATCCTTAACAACTGAGGATGTTTTTAATGGTATTATCAATTTAAAACCGTCATCTCGTTTGGATGCTGATGGTATTTGTTCTATTTTTCTGAAAAATTGTGCTTTAAGTTTAGCTTACCCTTTAACTATTATTTTTAACAACTCTCTTCAATCTGGTTGTTTTATTGATAGTTGGAAAATTTCTTTTATCACTCCTATCCATAAATCAGGTTGTAAAAATAATATAACTAATTACAGACCTATTTCTAAACTCACAACTATATCTAAACTCTTTGAGGCTATAATAAAAGAAAAATTGTTTTTTGCTGTAAAAAACAGTATTTCTAGTTCTCAACACGGCTTTGTTCCTGGTCGTTCAACGGTGACTAACTTAGTTCTTTTTTCTGAATATTGCTTATCAGCTTTCAGTGAGGGTTCTCAGGTTGACGTTATATACACCGACTTTTCTAAGGCTTTTGATAAAGTTTCACATGCATTACTAATTAAAAAGTTAGAAAAATTGGGTGTTCATTCCAGTTTTTTGAAATGGATTGAATCATATTTAGCTAACAGACAATGTGTTGTAGCATTTGACAATGTTAAATCATTTAAATATTCTGCTACTTCTGGTGTTCCGCAAGGAAGTATTCTGGGTCCTCTTCTTTTTGTCTTATTTATCAATGACATAACTTCAATTTTTACTCATTGTAAATATCTGCTCTATGCTGATGACTTAAAAATTTTTCTTAAAGTTAGTCACAAGAACGACCAGGCTCTCGTACAGAATGAACTTGATAACTTGTATATATGGTGTTGTAAAAATGGTCTTAATTTAAATCTTAAAAAATGTGTTTTCATGACGTTCTCTAAATCTAACATGTCTTATCCCTCCGCTTATAATATTGCCGATTCTGCTCTGTCCTCCGTACAAAACTTTAAGGACCTTGGCGTGGTTTTTGATACTAAATTTACTTTTATTCCTCATTTGGACTACATTATTCCTAAAGCGTATGCCATGTTAGCATTCATTAGAAGAAACAGTACCTGTTTTTCTGATCCTTACACTTTAAAAATCTTGTTTAATTCTTTTGTAAGGTCTAGATTAGAATATGGAGCTATCATTTGGAACCCTTTTTATGATTCCCATAATTTGAGACTAGAACGAGTTCAAAAATCTTTTATGAGGTTTGCCTTGCGTTCCTTTGGAACAGATGGTTCATCTCCTTCATATAATGCCCGATGCCTTTTATTGGGCCAAAAAACTTTGGAGTGTAGAAGAAGTATCTTATCATTAATTTTTGTTTTTGATGTAATTAATGGGTCTGTTGATTGCCCTGCACTATTGGAAATGGTTAATTTCAATGCTCCAACTAGAACTTTAAGAAACTATGATCCTTTTTATTTAAATCTTTTTCGATCTAATTATGCGGTTAATGCGCCTATTAATCGTACATTACAAATGTTTAATTCGATTAATAACAATCACAATCTAGATTTTTCTATAACAAAAAATCAAATGAAGAACTTCTTGAATTATATTTTTTAAAATGTTTCTATACTATTTTTTCTAAATATTATTGTTACTTTATTTTTTTTTTTTAAATAAATTGTACTACTTATTATTATTGTTAAATCTATAGTCTGTAGGAATTATATTCATAGACTGAAATAAATAAATAAATAAATAAATTTCATACTCAGAGTGCATATTAAATATCGAAGATCATACGCAAAATTTCAAGTGCATCTATTAATTTTTGTGGAATTCTAAGACATTTTACCTTTTTAATCTTAACAACTTCTGTGTTCCCCAAGTCCTGGAAAAAAGTAAAAATCACACCAATCCCGAAATCAGACACAGAATATAGACCTATTGCAATTTTGTCTGTGTTGTCAAAAGCTTTGGAAAAGATTATGAGTTCTCAAATCTCTCTTTTTTTGTCAGAAAGAAGCTTATTAACTGAAAAGCAATCTGGTTTTAGACCTAAGCGCAGCTGTATTACTGCTCTCATTAGTGTTTGTGAGGACTTACGAAAATCCCTTGACAAAAACGAAATTTTATTCTTGTTACTACTTGACTTCTCCAAAGCATTTGATAATGTAAATCATGAAAGATTATTAAAAAAACTTCGTCTCTATTATAATTTTTCAAATTCCGCCATAAAGCTAATAAGATCGTATCTACAAGATAGAATTCAGGCAGTCTGTTGGGAAAATAGATTTTCTGAATACATAAAACTTTTCAAAGGCGTTCCTCAAGGCTCAGTCTTAGGCCCACTGCTTTTTACGATTTACATTAATGACCTGCCAAGTATTATTAGGGGTTGCAATATGCATATGTATGCTGACGACGTTCAGATATACAAGAGCTGTGATATGCAGGCAATACGGCAATGCGTAATTGACCTCAATAGCGAACTAAGTGCAATAAGCCAGTGGGCAAGTGATAATAGTTTAAGCCTTAACCCGACGAAATCGAAATGCCTTGTGATAAGTAGAAAATCAGTGGACTGTAGTGATGTGAGTTTGTATATTAATGACGCTGAAATAGAACTAGTTGATAAAGCAATCAATTTAGGAATTGTTTTTAATAATAGGTTGTCTTTTAATGACCATGTTAATCTGACTGTTGGAAAAGTTTATGGGATGCTGCGGAACTTGTGGTGCAACCAACACCACACGCCTAGAAAAATTAGACTGCTTCTTGCTAAAACCTACCTTCTTCCTAAATTGTTATATGGCTCTGAACTGTTTTCAAATTTAGATAGTGTTTGTATGCGTAAAATGAATGTTCTCTTTAATAATATTACAAGATATGTGTTTGGTCTCAAACGTTATGATAGTGTTTCTTTATTTTCAAAGCAAATTTGTGGTATTTCTTTTAAAAGCCTACTGAATTATCGATCTTTGATTTTAATGCATAAGATAGTTTACACTGAAGAGCCTGCGTACTTATTCGGTCAGATTCGCTTTTTACGTTCTAGTCGTTGTAAGAATATTGTTCAATTTCGTCATAATTGTTTATTATCTGAACGACAGTTTTTTGTACACACTACGCGTCTATGGAATGCACTCCCAAATTCTTTAACTAGTTTACGTAACGCACACAAATTTAAAAATGATCTTTTGATGCATTTCCAGGTAACCACAGCTCAAAATTAGATACAAGTTAGTTTATTTTGTTTAAAAATGTTAATAAATGTTAATGTTAATAAATGTTTATCTTTACTGTTTTACAAATGTGTTAGATAAGTCTCAACTTTTAAAGTAATAATTTTATTGTAGTTTTAAATTTTGTCAAATGATATATGTGACTGAATGTTAATGACTTATGCTTCATGTTATACATGTATTGGATCATTATTGTATCTATTAGTATAAGGATTGAAAATTTAAATAAAATTAAAATTAAATTAAAATTAAAATTAAAATTAAATTAAATTAAAAATTAAATTAAATTAATAAAGTCACTTTATATGGGCGAGGTAGTGGTTTTCATCCGATTTGATTAATTTTCCAACTTGACCTTTATTTTTCAGAGAAAAGGTTATACATCGAAATATTTCATAGCTTTTCTCATTTCTTGGTTATGGACCAAAATATAGTCCACAGGCATGGCAGCTACAATGCCCACTAGTTCAATCCCGCCGAAATTTTTTCCACTTTTTCGAAATTACATACACGACATATACGTTTAATTTTGTTACTGTAGCTTATCTGATTTCTAAGATATAGCAAAAAATGTGATTAAGCTGTATGGAAGCTGCCACGCCCACTTGTTCAATCGCACCGAAATTTTTTTACTTTTTGCAAATTATATACAAAACATCTACGTTTAATTTTGTTATCGTAGCTTAACTCATTTCTAAGCTAAAGCGAAAAATGTGATTAAGTTGTATGGCAGCTGCCACGCCCACTTGCTCAATCACGCTGAAATTTTCTTCATTTTTTTCAAATTGCATACAAGACATCTACGTTTAATTTTGTTACTGTTGCTCAACTCATTTCTAAGATATAGCGAAAGTGTGATTATGCTGTACCTGTGCAGCATGTGTCATCACAACATGGAGCTAAATTGGTACCTTTGAACCCTCAAAGGGGCGTTGGCCAACGCAATGATTCGGTCCCATGCTATGGAGCAACGTGGAATTAAGCCTATACGGCAGGTGTCCACGTTAAACACATTAGGAATTTCTGTAGCTCAACTCATTTCTAAGATATAGTGAAAAATGTGATTATGCTGTATGGCAGCTGCCACGCCCACTTCTCCAATCGCGCCAAAATTTTCTTCATTTTTTGGAAATCACATAAAAAAAATCTACGTTTGATTTTGTTACTGTAGCTCAACTCATTTCTTAGATATAGCGAAAAATGTGATTATGCTGTATGTCAGCTGCCACGCCCACTTCTCCAATCGCGCCAAAATTTTCTTCACTTTTTGGAAATCACATAAAAAAAATCTACGTTTGATTTTGTTGTCGTAGCTCATCTAATTTCTAAGATATAGCGCAAATTATGTTTCAGTTGTATGGCAGCTGCCACGCCCCCTTGTCCAAAATTTCTGAAATAGGTTTTTTTGTATTTTTCTATACCTAAAACATCGAAAACTACCAAAAAAATCCAAAAATAATATTTTCCGTCTAACTTGTATGAATCGCATCACTGTGTGACGCCCAGGAGATGATTTGATGGACGTTTGTATATTGCATTAGGATGTTATTAAAGTCCGGAAGATCTATCTGTTGGACATCAATTCTAGAATTAAGCCGAAAGGCAGGTGTCTACGATGAACACTAATAGGCTTCAGTACGCTTCGGAATTTCTTGGGATTTTTGTGATTTCTAGAGCATTTTTATTTCATAAAGGTGTATCTAAACGAGGCAAACTAACATTTATATGGCTAAGACAATAAGTAGGTGTAGATGAGGGTTTAAAATGGGTGTTTTTCAAGCTTGTACTAACTCTAAATTCTATCAGAACATTTGATATTTCATGAAATAGACAATTATTTGTATGCATTCGAAAGAATACATTCTGCTAATAGTTTTTGAACAGTCTAAAAATGCTAGATCTGATGAATGTCATGAATGCATCAATCAAATAAGTTCGAATTTTGATGATGAAGCACCACACCCAGCGACTGTAAAATGCTGATTCAATGACTTCGAGCGTGATCACCGTTCTCTCCAAGACGAATTTCGTGAAGGTCGTCCAAAAACGGCTGTTCTGGCAGAAAACGATGCTGTTCGTGAACTGTTAGAAGCAGACAGGCATGTGACATACCGTGAGTTGGACCCATCCATGGGCATTAGTGGGACTACTATAGATTCGATTTTATATTAGCATTTAAACGCTAGGAAGATTTGTTCTCATCAGATACCCCATTTTGGCGGTTGCTAAAAAAAAGCCTCATGTCGATTGGTGCAAGGACATGCTTAAAAAAATATAGCGAGGATAGTCCGCAACACGTCTATGACTTTACGACAGTTGATGAATCATGGTTCTACGCTTATGATCCCGAAACATCCAAGAAAATGGTTGCTAGTTTTTTTCAGAAATAGCGGTCATATTACAACAGTACCACTTGAGCAACAGAGAACTGTTAATGCTTAATGGCACACAACCATTTGTTGCCGGAAGTCTTCGGAGGAAAATCAACCATCGAAGGAAGATTATCCTCTATTATCACAATGCGAGCTCCCAAACATCAGCGCAAACAATAGTTCTTGATCATTCAAAAAATGAAATTGATGGGTCATCCGACTTACACTCCCGACGTGGTAACTAATGACTTCTCCATTAAGAACAAAAAAAAAAAAAAAATACATGGCGAGCGTTTAGGAGTTGTTGGAAGCTTTTTGTTGCAGGAGTAACTTTATTTATATCAGCATCATTCAGTTTTTATTTCGAGTTGATAATCTTTACCATTTCTCCCCAACAGGCTTCGTCCTCGGAAAAACCAAATTTCGGACAATTCTTGAGGATTGTGGACACAGGATGATGGAAACCTGCATAAAATTAAAAGGTTTTTACATTACTATTAGTTTGATATCAAATTCAATAATGTTACTTCTTTACTTTTTCCATATCTCCACCTTATCCTTACTGGGGAAAAAAATACATTTTCGATTCAGGAGTTGTTAGGCACTTTTTGTTGCAGGAGCAACTTAACTAATACCAGCATCAATCAGGTATGTATGTTTCTTGCTGGTAGCACATATTTCAATTTAGTAACCTTGAAAATTTCTCTCCAACAGGCTTCTTCCTTGGAAAAACTAGTTTTTGGACCTTCTCTAAGTTTCTGGACACAGGATAATGGAAACCTTCAAAAAATTAAGCACCATTGAAAAGGTTTTTATACTAGCTTTCATTTGATACTGAATTCAATAATGTTACTTCTTTATTTTTTCCAGATCTCTACCTATTCCTTACTAGGCCAAAATAGACATTTTCGATTTAGGAGTTGTTGGACACTTTTTGTTGTAGGAGCAACTTAATTTATATCAGCATCAATCAGGTATGTATGCATCTTCTAGATAGCATTTATACGAAGTTCGTAACCTTGACCATTTCTTTCCACTAGACTTCATCCTTTGAAAAACCTGATTTTGGACTATCTTGAGTATTTTGGACACAGGATGATGGCAATCTGCATAAAATGATACACCATTAAAAAGGTATTTATATAAGTCTTCGTATGATATCGTATTTAATAATATTACTTCTACACTTGTTCCACAACACCCTATAATTCCTTTTGGCCAATATAGACATTTGCGTTTTAGGAGTTGATGGACCCTTTTTGTTGCAGGAGCAACTTTATTTATACCAGCACCAATCAGGTATCAATGCATCTTTCTGATAGTTTTTGTTTCAAGTTGATAACCTTAATCATTTCTCTCTACCAGGATTCATCCTTAAAAAAACCACATTTTGATCCCTTCTGCACTCAGAAAAAAAAATAGTTATTTTTGTAACTATTGCAATAGTTATTTCATAAAATTCATTGAAATTTATGGATTGACTATTTTTCAATAAAAATTGGTTGAAAATAGTTAAGAAATAGTTATAATATAGTAAAAAGTAGTAATTTCACGCGATAACTATAAAATATAGTTAGATATGATTATTGCGTATGGTTAAGCTACATAAAAAATAGTTAGTATACACAATTTGCAAGATAACAATATAATAGTCGATGTTGACTATTGAATAATAACATTTAACATTAAAGTAGTCAAAATATATATAAATTATTTTAATAACTATTATACTTGTTACAAACCACAACAGAATAGTCGAATACTACTGCATAGTTATTTAATAACGTACGGAAATATGTGAACAGGATGAAACACGTTCCTTTCAAGAAAACTTCGATCATTGAGCATGGAGTGTTGGTAGCGAGTAGTTCTTTTTCGTGTTGTGTATGTTAACAGTGGTAAATTAATATAAACTAAAAATCTACAGCGAGTAATGAATTTATTAATGTCATTGATTGTCCAAGTGATGCTATAGAAAGTGAACAATTTGATGTGTTAAATATAGATAGACAGCAGGTGCAAATAACAGTCGTAAATTTGGAGCTAACAAACCAATCTCAAGATATTCTTCAAACTACAAATGCAGAAGACACAAACTTCGACCAAGAGCTTTACGCCATTTTATTGACGTGGGATCTGGCAGAATTGTACAATAAATTTATTCGTAAGTTATTTAATTTATTTAAACTTATGCCTTGTAAGCTTAACGGAAGTTGAAATGTATTTTTTAGAACTGGGTCTCGATTTTAAAAAGCTTAAGCTTTTAAACAACGACGACTTAAAAGAAATTGTGGGCAGCGACAGAAAGTCATATGGATTGTATGTCCAATTAAGGAAAAGTTTGTTGGAATGGAAAAAATTTCAGGTAACCCTGCTTCAACATAATATAATTTAAATATAGCTGATTATGTTATATTTATAGGGATTTCCAACACATTCAATTGCTAGTGCTTCTACAGTCAGTGGGAGTATTAATTCATTTCAGGAAAACGATGAAACTACGCCTTCATCATCATCAATATCAAATAGCCCATATAGTGCTGCATTAACATTTACAGAAAACTACGTAAGAAACAAATTTTTATTATTTTATTTTATAAGTTAAACTTATATAAACCATGACATAGACACTTTAAGAAAAAAAATTTTTTTTTTTAGCCTAGAACCAAGGATTTCAGGTGGAATACCTATTCAGTCAAGTCTATTCAGTCCTATTCAGTCGTTTCCATATATTTAGATTCAAGAGACGTGAAGTTGATGTTGTTGCTGCATTATATTTTACATCCAGCAATCCTTATTAGGCTTAAAGGACAAAAAAAACTATGGCGTCCAAGTTGTGCTGCTTCTCAAGAAAGTTTTTTAACACACATTACATCCTCAACTGAAGTTGTACCTACAATAGAAAGACGTGCAAAAGTATGGAAATGGGCCTTAGTTGTCAACCGTACATCATTGTCGTTGGTAAATCTCTAGGTGAGCTAACAGATGTCGTCGTCATTTTAGATAACATTATAATAAGTTTTCCAGCTTTTTAAAAGCACTTGATTCATGCTTTAAAATCTAATTTGTATTCAATTTAAAATACGCTTTGGAAAGTGAATTGGTTTGGAAATTTATAGAAAATTTCTTTTATAAAGTTGATAAGTATAAGACAAAAAACGTCCCTTTTGCGAATTTTGGAAATTTTAAAAAATTAAAACTACAAAAATATTTTTAATAATTGTAATTTCTTGTACAAATTTTTATCAATATCAGTGGTGGGGAAAAAAATTTTTACTCCAAAATGTTTATTTGCTATTTGTGCCATAAAGCTCACAAAGATTCAGAGCAGTAATCCTTTTTATGTATGTAGGGAACTAAAAATTAAAGGAACATTGTATAAAAAAAATGTTTATATAACATTATCTGATTCTAATTTACGTTTCTTTAGAAAATATTTAATTGACTCCAAGAAGGAGATGTATTTTGTTTGCTATGAATTAGAAAATAAGGATTTTGATGAACATTTTAAAGCATATGCCATTGGCTTAGAATATGAAAAACCCATATTATTTAATGTATTCAATGTAAACACCCCACCACTTCACATATATTATATTTCATCTCATAAATCATTAATAAGATTTAAATATTTTAATTCAAACCTGTAAATTTTAAATGAACCTGTGCAATTTTAAATAAAATGCTTTTTAATAAAGAAATTCTCTTGAAATACTCGAACAAATTTGTAAAATCAAAATATTTATGGTCAGTAAAACACTTTTAAACAGGTAAGTATACTAATCACTTTCGGCATTACATATTGATATATGATTTTATTGATAGTCAAATTTAACTTCGTGTAAAGTTAAAAGGAATTAAAAAGTTACATTACTACAATATACATGTATGGGTAAAAACAACTATTGCAATAGTTATGTAAGTATTATTTGAATAGTTAAAACGACTACTAAAAATGTTATTTAACGACTACGTGCAAAGTTGAAAATAACTACTGAAAAAGTTATGAAACAACTACGTGTGTAGTTAAAAAAAAAAATAACTATTGTAATAGTCAAAAATAACTACAAAAAAGTTGTTTTACTCAAAAAAAAAAAACATTTGACTATCAAAATAGTCATAAGTAACTATTTGTAACTATTTTTAATAGTGAAGACGATTCGAACTATTAAAATAGTTAAAAAATAGTCATAAATAACTATTTTTTTTTTCTGTGTGTGGACACTGGATGATGGTTGCAAAAATTATGCACCATTAAAAAGGTTGCTTTTAGGTTAAATAATTGCTTATTGATTAAACAATAGGTTAAACAATGATTTCATTAATATACTTTTGTTAATTTTAACAGAAATCTACCTAATCAATCCTGGACCAAAATTGACACTTTCGTTTTGAGAGTTGTTGGTCACTTACTGCTTCATGAGCAGCTTTATAAATATCAGAATCAGTTAAGTGAATGTATACCGAATGAATTATATTAATTTCTCATTTTTGACTTTGTCCATTTTTCTAAACTAGCCTTCATCTTATTGACAGTAAGATTTTGTTTCTTTTTAAGATTCTGAGCAAAATGGACCCATTCATTTAGTGAGTTGTTAGAGATTCGTTATTGGAGGGCAAACTTATTTCATACCAAGATCAAGTAGGAAAATATATACATTTTAATTGTACAACTATAAGACTTGTAATTATTTTTTCACATTAGAGTTTAAACAATTAAAGTTTTCGAAACCTACAATTTTAAAAAGGCCAACCAAATCAATTAAAAAGTAACATTTTGTTTTGAAATTGAAGAACATTTAATTTTAGAACTCAACGTTTCAATTTCGGTTTTTTACTGAAGTTCCTATAGTAGTTTAGTATTTAGAATATTTCTTTGAAATTTTAGCATTGCAAACAAGTAAATTTAAACGCATCCCTGTTACTCGAACATTTCAATGAACACTGAAATTTAATTTGAACAGCTAGGAAGAACATCTATGTACATTTTGCCGTTAGGTCATTCACACAGGACGCAATCTGTCATCTTGGCACAGAAATCGAATTCGGCTAATTCCTTTTGTGTATATCCTGCACTTACTCGAAGCTTGTTTATGACCCGGAAATCGTGTTACCTAATTTTGTCGCCAAAGTGAGTGACCAGCAAATTGAAGCCGGAAGCAATCCGGCATGTGCGAGTCGATTCGAGTTGGGTCGAATCGAGTGGGCGCTTAAACGTTCACAGTGCCACAACGGAAGCCAACGAAAAACAATGACTGTCCCTCGTTCGAACTTGCACTGGACTCGCATTACTAATTTTGTTTCAGAAGCTATTAGCCATTAGTCTGCAGCAACAAATTAATTGAAGTAATTGGATTACACAATGCGTTAGCTCACGCACAGACACAAATCGAACATACGCACACGCACACAAATACATATAAGCAAACAGCCATAGGACACAACGCGTTGACACTAGTGGAACATGATATAACAACACCCTTCCATCATGCCATGAGGTAGACAAGCTAACGCAGTCTCAGGTGGTCAAACACAGAAGAGTTTGATCTGATGTAGAATGTGATGCGTAAAGAAGTGGGTGCCAACTATTTTGCTAAGGCTAGGTTCAACAAGTAATCGAGTTTGTTATCGATAAGGTCGAACGATAATGCAACTTCTCGCCAAAGGATATTAAAATGATGGGCTTCGTTTGAGAAGTAGCACTAATTAATCTTATTTCATTGCCAATTTATGGGCGTTATTGTCAACCAGAATTGATTTTAATGTCAAAATCCACTTAAATTTTAAGTCGTGAAATGTGAGCTATTGGGGTCAACACAGACTCGGTTTCTTTATCATATGCATGATGTCTTTGTTTGGCTTTACTATAGTTGTTATTTAAGGCTGAGAATATTTTACTCAAAAAGTTAATCTGTGCTGATGAACTTTTCATGTTTAAAATACAAAATTCGATTAATTATTGTACTGATTTAATGTAAAAAAGATGCCGTAAGGATGACGAGTCTTAAAGAGAAATTTGAAGAAGTTCAATAGAAGTTCAGTAGATTTAAAATCAATAACATGAGTACAGCTCAGTTCTTTTATTATTTTAGTTTCAGTTCGACATTAACATACTTTTGCGTGCATTTGACCAAGTTTCGGAGAAGTTTTTCCACTCCGTATAAGGTAACTCCAAAACATGCATTTTGAACGCACCAACCGCTTACGTTGGTAACTACATATATTTCGGGAATAAATAAATACCGAATTTTTTAATTTTGAAAAAAAAGATAAAATGTAATTTTTTAATTTTTGCCACCGCACCACATGAGACACGTAGAAAAGAAGAAATATTTCGTGAAATAAGGAAAACAAACAAGCGCCAAAGAATTATTCGTCATCAAGACAATGCAAGCCCTGAGGCGTTTTTGACCACCATAGTCCATCCGCCGTAGTCTTGATTTGGCACCCAATAAATTCTTTTTGTTCCCGCACATCAAGAATAAACTGAGTGGACAACCATTTTTGACAACACAAGGAGCTGTTGATGAGTTCAAAAACTTTGTTTAGGAGGTATTAATCATAAAGGAGAATAATTTTTAATTTATTTATTTAATACATCTACTGGGTCAAGCCCTTACATATTACAAAAGTTTCTTAAAGCTAGGGATAACAAAAACAATTTATTAAAATTATGTTGAGCAAAAGCAAAGGAAAGGTGAGAATCATTTCAAAAAATCCTTTAAAACTCTTATCAAAGCAAATTTATCAAGATCTAAGTCTTGTTTTTCAAGCTTTATAGAAATACATAAGGCCGTGGCGCAGTGGTTAGAGTGTGTAACCCATACGCCAAAGAACCCTGGTTCAATACCATCTGACACAGAAAGTTTTTTCAATTGAATTAACTTTTCTGTTCGGTCGTCACCTTTATGCAGACAATGGCTAACCTCAGAGAGTAAATAATGCCATGTAAAGCTTCTTGAGAACATGAACATTAGCCGTTAGGAGTCGGCATAAAACTAGTAGGTCCCGTTCTCGATCAATTGTGTCCAAACATTTAATAACAGGCACAACACATTTTGATCATAAGAAAAGCGGTCAAAGTCCTTTCAAGGACTTAAGACAGTTAAGAGCAAAGTTTTTTCTATGGACTTTGATGAAAAATGTGCAATGTTCTTTAAACATTCTAGCGGGAGCATGAAATGGGATAAGTGATAAGAGTTCGGGTGAATCGATTTTACCACAGAGTATATCTTCAATAAATAAAACACTCGATTTATTGAATCTGACAGAAAGCTTTTGTAAGATGAGCAATTGACATTTCACTTTATACTATGGCATATTGTCTTACGAGGTATCGAAAATCTTGCCAAGTTATTTTGTACATATTCTCTCGATCCGATCGATATCGTTTGGATATATTGGGTGTCCAATTATTTCCCCATATTCGAGAACTAACTAGCGAAATAAGTGCATTTTACAAGGAAAGAAAAAAAATCAAGCA
This sequence comes from Pherbina coryleti, assembly GCA_943735915.1. Taxonomy (NCBI): domain Eukaryota; kingdom Metazoa; phylum Arthropoda; class Insecta; order Diptera; family Sciomyzidae; genus Pherbina; species Pherbina coryleti. The sequence goes on from OX030951.1 coordinate 71,871,961, forward strand.
TTCTATGCTTGAATCAAGCAAATAAGCTATCAGTTTACACTCATGCGTAAATTTCTTAATGCAAGCATTATTTTACTTGAATTGAGCAAATTTAAAACACATGATATTAAGAACAAAAAACTTAATTCAAGAAACATTTCCTTAAAACTCAAGAATATTTTTTCTATATTCAAGTCTTGTATTTGCTTGAAGTGCGAAAAAAATTTGCTTGATTCAAGTAAGAATTTGCTGAAAACTATAATAAATTGCTTTATTTGAGAAATTGATTTTCCTTGAATTAAGAACAATTTGCTTGATTCAAGTAAAGAATTTACTGAAAACTAGAATAACTTGCTTAATTCAAGTAAACAATTTTCTTAATACTAGAATGTTTTGCTTGATATAAGAAACTTAATTTTCTTATTATAATGAAAACCCATCAGCATAGATGTATGATAGCAGATCATAAAAAAAACTACTCAAATATACTTAATATATCTTGTAGACGCTTACATGTTTCCAAGTTAAGTAACAGTTAAAACACTGCGCCTTCAAATCATGCCATAGTTTGTCAATCCGCATCATTTTAAACATGTTGTGAATTATAAGGTTGCCAATATAAGTTGAAGTGAGAGAAATTTGCTTGATTCCAGTAAACAATTGGCTAAAAACTAAAATAATTCTATACGATTGCATAAATTAAGAAAATATTTTCTTGATTCAAGTCTTGCTCCAGGTTTTAGAATCAAGTATTTTATTCTTTTTTCAAACAATCATTTATTTTACTCAATTTTAGAAATAAATTAGAAGTTTTTTTACTAAATTTTAGCAAATGAGGGTTCATTTGAAATTTTCTAAAATCAAGCAAAATATTTGCTTATTATATGAATATTATTTCTCTCCGTGTAGTGTGAAAGCATTTCGTCGTTGCGCATATAAAAAGGTTATGTATTTTTTAACAATTTTTCAGGAGACGAAAAAACATTTATATTTTTTAACAATTTCAATACTGTTTTCACTGAGCCAGCATATGGCTATTGAATGGTAAAATAAAAAAAAATCTTAAAAAAAGCTTTAAGGATAACATAGTCTCTGTTTGGATTAAAAGTAAGTTTGGTTTCGAAATATACCCAGAGATCTTTGAATAAGAACACTCTGTTAAATCCGTGTATCTGATGATTATAATTGAACAAAATTGGAAAGGTTCAGTTTCATACCCCTAATATCGCACCAGGACATGAAAGAGTTAATACTGTTTAAAAGCTCGTGCAGTTTTGCAAAGTTGCTGCATACATCTTTAAGGGTTCATTCTCCTCAATTGGGTTAAAATATGTTTTGTTTTTTTTCATTTTGCAAAGGTTCAAATGTGCAGAATATCAATTCAAAATCGCAGATCGATATCTCAATCAGAAAAAAAAAGTTACTCGTATTTTAGGTGTTTTGAAGCCGCCTATATACTTTTATACTTTAACCTTTATACTATACATTTATCCCCTGTCGAGGCGAATGGTACCTTTAGTCTTCGGAGTAAAGCAAGACATAGAAATAATAAAACACTTTGACCACCTCAGTGATAATTATTATAAACAGAAGGAACGGAAGTAACCTTGTGGAATAGGGCGTATCGAATTACAATATTTTTTCGAATTTCACATTCTAAGAAGTCTCAAAAGTTGCATGGGGTTGTCAAGATCAACCAAAAAGAATTTTATTGAAAACAAAGGATGTTTTCCTGCCCCGCAAGGACAAAGTTGTTCTTTGAGGAAAACAGTAAAAAATAACGACCTAAAAATGCTTTGACTTTTATAAAAAAAACTACGTACCCTGATACCTGATATTTTTATAAAAGTCAAAGCATTTTAAGGTCGTTATTTTTTACTGTTTTTCTCAAAAAACAACTTTGTCCTTGCGGGGCAGGAAGACATCCTTTTTTTTCCTTAAAATTTGTTTTGGTTGATCTTGACAACCCCATGGAACTTTTGAGACCTCTTAGATACCTCGATACGCCCTATTGTGGAACCCCGGATTAAGCAAGAAGCATTCAATTACACTGTGCAACAGTGAACAAAATAACTGCATGTCGCGGTATAGGTTCGATACTATGATCAGAGTTGAGTAAAACCCTAGCTGGATTTCACGAGTTTAGAGACCGTTTCTTTATTTGGCCCAAGTATCTTACGAGTATGTTTGTTTATTGGATTTTTAGCTACAACGTTGCCAAAGACAATAAACCGATATAACTATTTATTTCTAACGGAGCTGTTGAAGAAAAACTGATGGTACCATTTTTTGGCAAATTCACTAAATCCCACAGTATAAAATGGGCCATAAAAAAGAAATGATTGCCAAACTCACGAAACCCAGCTAGGGTTTTACTCACCTCTGATCATAGTATCGAACCTATACCGTGACATCCTGTTTCTTTGCCAAAAGTGTTTTTTTACGTCATAGTGTTATTAATTCGAAAAACAATAAGAAAAAAATTCGGTCTTGATATTTATTCCGCAAATATATGTTGTAATTTTCGTATTAAGGCGTCGAAAATGTTGACCTTGGAATTTATTTCTGAAGTTCTTGAATAAAAAGAAGTTGTGAGTTTTCAAATCACGGGCGGTACGGCGAATGACACATCAATTCGATATTTATTGAAGCACCACGATCGCGTTAATCAACATTTTTTAACGTGGCATTTTTTGAAACGACTGTCAAATTATGCGTATTCAACACTAACAAGTCTTTATGATGAAAAAATAATCATGCAAATCATCAAAAAATTCATATAAATTGAATTCATATGAATGAAACTAATGTGCAAGCATGATTCAAAGTCGCGTGAGTCCAATGACGATCTCGTTCACCTCCGATCCAACATCGTTTTTTTTTGGTATAATAACCGATTTAGGAAGACCTTCATGAAATGTGTTTTCGACAGTACAGAGATTTCGAAAAATGTATAAAACACTATGGTCCGGGATGGTACTTCATCACCACCAGACGAAACGAGTTGATCGACAAGCAGTTCTTGAGTATATTCACGTCGAAATAATAAAACATTATCGCTCGAAAATATTCATGATTGGTTTCTATAGTTTGGCCGAGATAAACTCTCCAAGTCACTGTAAACAATCCAACTAACACTCATATGACAAAACGCTCTGAGCATTAATTATAAACTTCTAACTTTATAATGTTAATGTCAGTCACGTACCTGGATTTAACGAATCTACTCTGCTGTCTTCATATCTTCATATCTCTGCTGTCTTCATAAAAGCAAAATTCATTAAAAACAAAATTGTCGTTTAGATAGGGTATTTGTAGTATTCAAATTTTACATAACTTCGCCTTAAGATAGAAATAAGGATCTTAAAGTTTCAGAGTAAATACTTTATTCGAAATCAATTTTTTTTTAAATTAAAGGTATTGAGGGATTGCTAATAATATTAAGGATTTTGTAAAGAAAATTGGGAGCCAAATTTTGAACTTCTGGAATTTAAGCACTATCCACCAGTTAACTTATCCAGAGAATTTAATTTAATCAGCGGTTAAATTTCCTGGAGAAGTCAATATTACTATAACTAGCTCAGTGACTATTTACACTGTAAGCACATGGCATTACGCCTTCGCTTACAGTTTCTCAATAAATAATGACAAAGAAAATGCCTCTTAACATCGACCGTGAACCTAGCCGAACAGCCACGATCAACTCAACACCTTACATCCTCGCTTACGGTTTGAAAATCCACGCCTGAGTATAAATTTTATTTAAATATTTACGTGAATAAATCAAATGTTTTCCTTACAACTCGTTTTTTTTCGTATTTAAATTTTATTTATACCACACACGTACACACATATTCTATACAAGCAAGCAGCAACAGCATCGCACACGTACACACATATTCCGACAAGCAGCAACAGCATCGCACGCAGGTTTCTTATAGTTCTCATTTAGTTAATGTTGCAAGGGTAATATAGCCTGGAAGTTTGGCAAATATGATTTGTGAATGCGATGGTGAGTACGATGTATGATGAAATCATGTAGGGTGGAGTGACAACTCGGTATTTTCTCGATGTCTTGAACCGATTATCATTTACCTGCATAATTTACCTGCATAATTTACCTGTATAATTTACTTCTTATTCTCTCTTTTTCTTTTTGAAGTGAAACTTCTTAGGCGGCGCTTCGAAATTTGAATGAGAATATTGAGGAGTGAAATTTCAAGGTCAATTTACTTCATTTCGTTACACGATAGAGAAGAAAGATATGTTTTACAGTAGAGAGAATGAGAGAGATATACATTGTATAAAAGACTGAAAAAATTTATTTGTTAGCGCTGAGTATCGAACCTGCAATCTCAGTTTTATAAAGTCAACATGCTATATGCTGGGCTAAGGTCTTCATAAAAAACTGTAGTCTACATACTAATTAATCAAACTACTTTTGCTGCAGATGCCAAGCGGGAAAATAAACAGCGCTCCTAGCGGGAAAATATAACAACCTTATTCATAAACACATTTTAGAGGCAGTGTAACTTTAAACAAGAAAACGCTATTCATAAACATTTTCGCAACCATGTTTTTTGTTTGTCTTTTCGTTTAATATCAAAGACATGCTCCATATGCGCCCTTTGCAGCATTTTTTTTATGTGGCGGCCATTGCAAATCCATTGGAATTCTTAATTTTTATAGAGATTTTCTTTAGTTCAGACACAAACCTTACAAACATGAGCAGCGAATGAAAAAATGTTTATGAATAAAGCCCAAGAATGATAGAAAAATAGATTGCGCAGATAGTAAAAATAATTTTCTACGATCTGCGCATCTACGTTACGATAGACTTACGATATGAGCTTACGATATGGCTTTCTGCCAAGTCTTGTTAAAAATGTGAACAAATATGAAACAATGGCAAAAGATTCAAGAAACAAACTTGGTCTAGCGTGACGTCATGATCGTAAAAAATACTTTGTTCGTAGCTAGAAATGTCAAAATGAAAAGTAAACAACATAACGGACCTGCGCAATGCGTAATCTATTTTTCTATCATCTATACTATTATATAAAAGGGTTCTCTTGAATTTTCATCGTTCAATCAAGGGGGTAAATGCTGAACCGATTTTAATAATTCTTTCAGTATTCAATTGCTATAATAAGCGACCCTGCTACTGGGTACTACGTTTTTGGTAAATCTTTTTATTTAATTATTTAAGAATTCATGCATTTTAATCCATGCTGCCATTGTATAAGCAGCACGAAATAACAGCAAACAATAGCTTAAGCTCAGTTAATTCCTGCTACAGTGCAACCATAAGCCCAAAATATAGTATTTATTTGAGTGTCACTCTTTTTATTTCAATATCTACTGAGTTAAAGAATCCAATAAATAGTTTGTATGCTCACTGTCGGCAACTGTACTAAAACTGGGCAATGTCCATCTACTAGAAAACTGGGATGGGCATTATGTAAGGGGGTGTGGCTCCGCCCATACAATTAAAATTTGTATTATCGAATAGCTTTGAAAGTAAAAGTATTAGTATTTACATACAAACTCAAAATGGAGTTACTATTTGGTGATCTCCTGCTACTGGGAAACTGTAACGGGCAGTGGAAAATGACAGTGGTGTTAAACTATGACTCTAAGAAAATTTTTGAATATACCTATTCTGTTCCCATGTAGTTGCAGGGTGCAGCAACGCGCGCCGGGAAAAGGCTAGTTCTTGAATAAAGCGTAGTATGCTGTAGAAACGAAAATTTCTTAGCATTTAATTCTACACCCGAAATATTAGTGTAGAGTCAAAAATGTTTGTATGGAGAAAAAAGTAACTACAGTACGACATTGCTCAATGCAACTAATAGAAATTCGGGCAATTGACATAGTTAACGTTGAAGAAACGCAATTAAACTTCTAAACATAAAGCTTTATGTCTCTGAATCTTAGATATTGTGGGTTAATGCACTTTGTATCCTTAAATATTGTTTGAATAGATTTTTCATTAAAAATGTATTTTACAAGCAAAGAAGAACTGAAAGAATATAAGATAAAAGTTTATGCAAGTTTACGCAAATGCAAGTTGCGATAATTGTGCAATTCTTTTTTTTTAATGTTGCGTTTACTGACAATGAGTCAACGATATACAGCCTTATTCAATAGATTTCCTTAAACAACCGTTCGAAGCTTGTTTAGTTACGCATTGTTTGAGGCTTTACGCAGCCTCTACGCAATTTTGCTTAAGTTGTTATTAATAAACATTTTTTCATTCGCTGCTTAAAATATACACATTCAATAGTATGTTTAGTTTTTTTTTATTAAAAAAAAAATTAATATTAAGGAAGATACAGCACTTTTTTTAGAGCGCTCTGTGAAAAAGGTGAAATGCGGTGACCAAGATTGCTCCTCCTAAATTCATCTGAAACAAAAAAATTGATAATATTATTAAACTAGATACTTAAAACTCGTACTTGTCATAGCCGGACTTCCTAACGTAAAGTAACGATTTTCGACAAAAATTCGTCATTATTTTGCCTCCCACAAACAAAGTAAACAATAACTAATGAATGAAGCTACGACAAATAAATCCTATGACAAGTACGAGATTATTGTGAATAAAATAAGCCTGCAAAAAAATCAAAACGATCGGTTCACTGAGTTTCGAGAAATCTTAGCCTAATAGCCTTATTATATAATATAAGATTATATAAAATCTTAACTAATATTTTATTAGAATACTAACGTTGGTATGTATATCCTTAATTCAATATATGAATATAACCTCTTTGAATTTTGCTCATATTACACATATTAAATTATTATTCATAATATTGCGATATAAAATTACATATATAGGAACCCAAATTCATGAAGTATATGCTGTCGCCCATGACGCCAACTTGACACTGTGCGCAAGAAAAGTTGGAATAAGTTCTTTCAATAGATAACTATTTTATACATATCTTAGTTATATAATTTTATATCGAACTATTTACTATTAATAATAGTAAGTATAATGTGTGTGTGAAAGTTTTAGATATCTTTTCAGATTTAAAGTTTTGAACAAAAAAGTATTTATAAGGCTTAATTTTTTTAAAGCAAAAATAATAACTAAAATTTGTCCCATAGTTTTTGAGTACAAAATAACCGGTAATTTTTGATTTTTAGTTTTTAAGGCAGAAATAAAAATGAAAGTTAAGGTCAAGTTTACAGTTGAGGTAGATTTATTGTTGTGACATTGTTCTGTGAAACTCCTTATTAATATGCCAAAAAAAATTTTTGAAAAACAAATTTATAAATGCACCTGAAGCTCCCATTGGCAAAAAAATCGCTCATTGTAGTTATGTAAAATAAAAAAATCCCTTTTTAAGAAATTATTCTAATATGCGGAATATGCAACACTTGATTTTCTCACGATCATACTCTCGCTCTCAAACTTTCAATAAAGCTACGCTCTGAGTTTTCTCCCTAGTGCAGCGATGGGTTCTATTGCAGATAGAACTCTACGCCACGTTACGTTGCGTAGCTTTACGATTGCATAATCGAGCCTTTACACTAAAATCGTTCTTATTCTAGAAAAGAAAGAGTGTATACAAAGAAGAAGTTTCACTTCTTTACTGTATACACGGTATACTGTATCTTTTTTTTATAGTTTATACTATTTTTGACATTTGATGCCATAATATTGCACCAACTGTCAAAAATAGTATAAATTAGAGAACGAAAAAAGAAAATAAAATATACCACCAAATGGCATTTGATGGACGCAGCTCGTGTCAAATATTCAAATAAATTGTTTTTCAATTTCAATATTTTTATATAAATTTTCCTTAAATGCGATAGTATTATTTTCAAATAGTAAATATTTGAAAGATAATTAAATATATTCGTGCATAATTTTAATATATTTTTTATTAATTTTATTTTAAATATTTTAATATTTTATTTAATTAAAAAAGTATTTGAATAAATTTTAAATATTTACGTAGTCGATTTAAATAAATGCGTTATTGGTGCAAAAATGACTCGCTTTTTGGATAAATTAAAAAAGGTTTTGGATAAATTTAATATTTTTTTCCCGTAGTGTACATATGTTGTAAAACCTGCAAGCACCACACATTACCGCCTATGACAAGCCCATGTTAAAATAATGCCTTATTTCTGTGTGTTGTAATCCAGCAGGGGAGGTAGTTCCATTATTACCAAGTAATCGTTATGTAACTAGTTCCTAATTTATTAATTAATCAATTAATTAAATTAATTATTAATTATCACCACCGCTCATTGCATCAACATAAGCAATAGGATCTTTTGTAGAAGATGATGCTGCTGCGGTTCAGTGCAGATGCGCATATAAGCAGTCACCATGTTTGAAACCTGGTTTTGAATCTGCTAAGCTGATGGATAACACTGGCTTTTTAATTGTCAGTTTTGGAACATGAACCATGAAACATGAATCTATATAATATTTTTTTTTGTTTGTATGTAGGTATGTATGTTGGGAATAGACTCCTAAACTACTAAACGGATTTTTATTAAACCTGTATCAAATTATTCCTTAAATTATTCCGCTGAACATAGGCTACATTAATTGTGCCACGCCTAATTTTACCGCCCACAAATCAATAAAAATTCTATATTTCCAACGGTTTCGGACGAATTAGACTAAAATTTGGTCGTAAAATTTTTATGCTAACTGTCGAAAACTTTATGAATAATTGGATGTCACACCCCCTCTTACCACCCACAAATCAATAAAAATGTTATATTTCAAACGGTTTGAGTTGAATTTAAGTAAAATTTTGTAATTAAGTTTGTATGTTTACTGTTGGCTACTTGACCAAAAATGGATTACCACGCCCCCATTTTACTGCCCACAAATAAATAAAAATGGTGTATTTCGGACGGTTTTGGTCGTATTGGATTAATAGTTTGGTTCGTATGCTTACTGTTAGCAAATGTATTCAAAATGGGTGTTGTTTCACTACAGATGCATTCACTATTCATAAATAGTTATAATTCCTGAGCTGTTATTGCTTTCATAATAAAACATGGTATGAAAGTGAAATGTATAAAAAACAATTGGAAAAAAAAGTTGGTGGGGCTGAATCTAATCCACCCCCACTGGGATCAATTTCTATAACTTTTCTTCTTGATATATCTTCTATATAATATTTGTGTTTGTTTGTATGTATGTGTGTAGGTTTGGAATAGACTACTTAACTACTAAATATGTTTTTATAAAACCTAAATAACTGCGCCTTTCTTCAGGCTTCATACATTTTTCCACGCCTCTTTTACCGCCCATAAATCAATAAAATGCTTTATTTCATACGGTTTCTGTCGTATTGGACTAACTATAAATTTAAGGTCTTGAGTTGTAAGAAACAATAAGATAGGAACACTGTACAAAAAAAAAAATTTAAGAAATAGGTTAAATTAAGTTAAGCTCTTGATTTGAGTCATTTTTTAATTAATTAATTAATTATTGAATTGTAGTTCTAAATACGCTTATTTAATCACTGCAATATTGGCCAATAAGGCTTTTTTATTTATTTATTTTTATTTATTGTGAAATATTTAACAAATTAATTTATAAAATATTTTTAACATAATCCAAAGCTACTTTTCTACTAAAGTCCAGTAGGTTTTCCAGTTGCAGGTAACTGGATAGGGGGTTACTTGGATAGGCGGCATTCTGTCAAAATGTGATTAACAGACATAGTTGTATCGCACAGGTTACATTTCATAGGTTCTGTTTTCGTGATTGGATGTTTGGTACTAAATAATGTTTGGCCGAGTCTTATCCTAGCAAGAGGCATACAAACATTACGCGTAAAGTTTACTTTGTAATTTGGTCTTGAAGGCTTCCCGTTCTGACTTCTTAATAAAAACTTTTTAACAAAAAAAAAACCCGACTTCAAAATCACTACAAAGTAAAAAATAATTTTAAATAACTTTTCCCATTCATTTCTTGGTCATATTTTAAAAGCTATTTATACGTGTTATAATATTGGAAATCTTATCATTTTCATTTTTTTTTATTTTGTTTTATTATCAATATATTAATTGCTTTATGAACATAAAAGCTTTGAAGTCGGCGCTTATCTTACTATGTCGAAATCTTTTTATTTTAATTTTTTCTAATTTGTTTTATCATAAAAATATTATTAACTTTATGAATATAAAGGCTTCTTAGCGATTTTTTTTCTTTCAATTGGCACTTTTTGAGTACGCTGAATGTAGCCAATGTGTTCCATGCATTATATGTGCAGCTGTTACACACTATGTCATATTCAATATGAGCTTTAAAAGCTCACCCAAACCAGTTTAGTGAGAATTTCAATGTGTACAAAGCTTTTAAAGTTACTACAGTGTCACCAAGGCACCAAATAGTGCACGGATGGTAAAAGGTCATGATTGTGTGTCAAAGATGAGCGCCGACTTCAAAGCTTTTATGTTCATAAAGCAATAAAATAAAAAAAAATGAAAATGATAAGATTTCCAATATTATAACACGTATAAATAGCTTTTAAAATATGACCAAGAAATGAATGGGAAAAGTTATTTAAAATTATTTTTTACTTTGTAGTGATTTTGAAGTCGGGTTTTTTTTTTGTTAAAAAGTTTTTATTTCTTCCTTTTTAGATAATATGAAATATTTTATGCAATAGTATTTATTCTTGAGGAAAATTTTAAACTTGAAACTTTGTTCTTAACAAATTTGATTTATTAATTCCTGAAAGTTTGTTGGGTATTTTCCATTTCTGCTTCTTTACAATTTGTAGTGCCACACCCTTTCTCTAATCCCGCCTAATTTATTTACCGTACCATATAATGATTCTACCTACCCCTGTGCCAAATTTCAGTTTCCAAGTATCAATATTAACCGTAATATAGTACTTTCCTTAAAGTGACACATCCTGTGTACAATCCCGCTCCCTTTTTTGATGATTCTACCTACTTATCTACCTGCATACCAAATATTAATACGCTAGTGTCAATATTAACTAAGATATAGTATTTTTATAATATTGACACGCCCCTTTGTTGAATAACGCCCACTTTTTTAGCTGTAATTTGCAGTAACTGTACCTACCCATGTACTACATTTCAACACCCTAGTGTCAATATTATTCGATATATAGTGTGTTTCTAATATTGCCACACCTATTTGTTGAATTACGCCCACTTTATTTACAATGATTTTTAAAAATTGTGTCTACTCCTGTACTAAATTTCAGTACCCTTGTGTCTATACTATTCGAGATACAGTGTTTTTCCAATATTGCCACACCCCTTTGTCAAACAACGCCCACTTTATTGACTGTAATTTGTAATAGCTATGCCTACCCACGCACTAAATTTCAGCACCCTAGTGTCAATATTATTCGATATATAGTGTGTTTCTAATATTGCCACACCCCTTTGTCGAATAACGCCCACTTTCTTTACAGTAGTTTTTTAAAATTGTGTCTACCCCTGTACTAAATTTCAGTACCCTAGTGTCAATACTATTTGAGATACAGTGTTTTTTAATATGACCACACCCCTTTGTCAAATAACGCCCACTTTTTTGATCGTAATTTGTAATAATTGTGTCTACCCTAGTGTTTTTACTGTAAATTTCAGTACCCTAGTGTCAATATTAACTGAAATACAGTGTTTTTCTTATATTGACACGCCCCTTTGTCGAATATCGCCCACTTTTTTAAAAAAGGACCTCCGCGTTCATGGTATCTATCTGTTGACAAAAAATTACGGAAATCGGGCAAGTGCTTTAGGAGTTATCGATGTACATACATTTAAAAAAAAAAAAAAAAAAAAAAAAGCGCGGACAAACCAACGAAATTGAGAATCTCCTCCTTTTTGAAGTCGGTTAAAAAGGAGTTTGAAGATTCCCAAGATTGTCGAGATTCAAGATTTTGTGTTGCAAAGAAATTGTTTGTAATAATTAAGTCTAGGCATGGAAGTTCGAATACAAGCGGAAGCAAGAATGCTTCCTTTACCTCTTTTATATTACACTAATAAAGAAATGAAAGTAATGAAAGTAAAATTTGGTAGTTTAGTTCGTATCTTTACTGTCAGCAAATGTACTAACAGTGAGCGTGGTAGCACTATAGGAACGAACACTTTTCTGAAGTCATTATAATTCCCATCATGGGTGATCTGAGTCCAAGTGGCGAAAAATTTTGAATTTTCTGTTGCTTTCTACACGAATTATTATTATACCCCCACGTTTAAAAAACGTAAATGGGGGTATATTAATTTTGTCACTCCGTTTGTAACGCCCATAAGGAGGCGTGGTAGGTATAGAAAAGTATATATATTCTTGATCAGCATCACCACCCGAGTTGATTTAGCCATGTCCGTCTGTCTGTCCGTCTGTCCGTCTGTCTGTGATCACGATTACAGCCGTAATTTTAAAGATATCATCACGAAATTCAATATTTAAGCTTTTTTCTAAAAAATGAAGGTCAAGTTCGTAAAGGAGCCAAATCGGATGAAAACCACGCCTACCTCCCATACAAAGTGACTTTATCAAAACGGTAAAATCTCTTAGAATTCAACAAAAATTAATATATGGACTTGCAATTTTGCATATGGGTTTTGATGTTCAAAATACACTCTAAGTATGAAATTCAACCAAATCGGATGAAAACCACGCCTACCTCCCATACAAAGTGACTTTATCAAAAAGGTAAAATTTCTCTAAAATCCACAAAAATTAATGTAAGGATTTGAAATTTTGCACATACACTTTGATATATAACGTGTACTATGTATATGAAATTCAACCAAATTGAGTGAAGACCACGCCCACCTCCCAAACAAAGCGACTTTATCAAAAAACAAAAGCGAATATTTTCTGTTAAAAATATAACGAAAACGTTTTTACAGATAAACATTTTATTGATTGCTTAAGACTTTGAATATACTTTGGTTCGGCCGTGGGGGTATTTTAACTTCGGCCCAGTCGAAGATAATTTCTTACTAGTTTTTACGTAATTTTAGGCACAAATAAAATTTTCCAAATTATTAAGCCTTTTAGTAGCTACGTCGCCATCTATCAAACAAGAAATAGATACATCGACTATTAAGTTTGGGCAAAACAACGTTTGCCGGGTCAGGTATTTTTAATAAAACACTGATAAAAATAAAAATTTAATCGACTTTTTACTCAGATAACAAAGTTGTGGTAAACTTAGTAATTTAAGCAGAGTTTCTAAGGGTAAATAAGCTTTATTAAATTATTTTTTCAAGCAACACTTTTATAAATTTATCCAACTATGAAAAAAGAAAACAGAATCTATTAATCCTAGAAGAAACTTATTTTTAAAAATTAGTTTTTCCTTCTTTGCTATTCATTTAATTCAACTCAAATTAAGCCAATCCAAACAAGGTCGGGTACTCTGCTAGTTTGACATAAAATTGCTGTCCAATGCCAGTTTTCTAGAGGTGAACATAACCAAGTGGTAAGTCCAAACTAAGTTTCATTGTTATGCCACATTTGAAGGTGAGACTTATAGTTCGAAAGTTATACTGAAAATTTGGGTTGATGAAAAAGTACCACATTCTTTACTCCACTTCAATAAAATATTATCTGTGAATGTAAATGTTACGACACGTGAAAAATTAGGTCGAATACCAAATTCCGAGGATTTGCGACCTATAATTTCAAAGCTATTTGATATTGCAAATTTGGGTTGCATGGGAGATGCCACACTCCCTTGTCCAATACCCGCCCCACAATGAGTCTAACCTTCGTTCTGGTGCAAACAATAATTCGCAATCGGATTAACAGTTTTGCAGCGCGAATTAACAGTCAAAGTATGTGTATTACATAAAGTAAACTAGAATATTTGACAAACAAAAGGGACACAAACAAGATTTTGTGCATCAAGTATATGGACAATAGGAAACTTGTTAAATGAAAAGATAAATCTTTGTATGTTTGTGATATCTCTGATATCCAGGCAAATCTCTGTTAAATTTTTCATGGGATAACTTTATAATAATTTCCTAAAAGATACATTACAGAACATGTATACGGAACATATATCCATAAAGCAAGAAAAAGGTTTTTAATACTACCGCCTTATTGAAACAATTTTATATTTTTTTCCCATATACTAGGGCGAACATATTTGTATAAATACATATTTTCTAATAATCAGCGGTACTTTTTTATGCTTTTCTTATTTTTCTTACCAAATATTCTAAAAATTTGATGACATCGCTTATCTCACAAAATTCTAACGAATATGTACGGGGTTTCCCAACATAAATAAAACCCAATTATAATCTCTTAAAGCTTATCATAGAACAGTCTTAGTGTTTGGTATAAAAACCATTTTATTTACTTCACATAAATCATTTATAGCTCGTTCATCACACCAAAAATGAATGTCTGCGCAATTGGAGGATTGATTATGGCATTATTTGCTTTGTCTTCTGGTAATTATTTAAACATTTACAACATTTCTTACGTTATAATAAACGCTTGTTTTTTTTCCATTCAAGCAAATACTATTCCGTCCTCTCAGCAGCCGACTTGTCCTGAAGGATATGATTTTAATCACAATGCCTGTCATTTATCCCGCATCGAACTGGACTACACTTACTAAGTTTTATATGGATTATGTAGGGATACTTAAATAAGTCTGAACTTTTTATATAATTAATTTTAACTATATTAAGATATATAAAATAAGAATTTAAAAAATAATTGAAAGAAACTAATTACGTAATAAAATTATCTTAATATTTGTATACGGCCTTTTCATTATTTATATTGAAAACAAATTTTTTGAGCTTTAGGCCAAGCATGTTGACTAAAGGGAGGAGCTAAACAGCAAAATAATAACAACTTCAATATGCTCTGATAGCGGTAAACCGCTGTGATCGAATTTCGAAGATGCACATGAATTAAGGCTATGCCTTAAAGTATGATACGATCTAGGTTAACCTAGGTAGAGTGCACATCAAAAAGTAGATAAGAACTCAGTTACAAAACTCAAGCGTTCTCTGCCAAATATAAATTCCGGGTAACTATCTCGGAATATTGGCAGTATATGTAGAACCTAAGTAGCTTGAGTGGATCACAGTGTAAAGTCATACAAAGGCTACTGATGAGTTGGTGTAGCGGCCAATGAAACAGTCTGTATAGTCAAGCTGTGTGATTTGCTCTATACAGAGCCGTTGTTGTTGTTGTTGGTTGTTGGCTTCTTTGTTTTTCATATTGTCTTGTTGTCAACATGCTTGGCCTAAAGTTAAAAAATTTATTTTCGTAATAAAAGTATTTCAAATTCAAATGCAAGTTCTGAAATTTCGGTAACAATGTCTTATCATAATATCCGAAAAAGAGGTTTCTACAAGAGCTCCAGCTTATTAAGGTGCTTCGAACTAAGCAATAATACGGAAGTTCGAAATCCGAGATAAAAAACACCCAAACTCGGACAACACGTGAATGTTAACCCTCTGCAGCTGACGTCGCAGTCGGACAGACACCGAAATTCAAAACTTCGTGCGTACAAACGTTCGAAGATAAAAAAATTCGTTTTTATCTTTTAAAAAAAAGTTATACAATTTTTTTTATATATATTTTATTTATTTATATATTTTTATATAATACAATACAATAGAATAAAATTTCAAATTGTATTCTTATGTTTGGCTAATAATTATTGGCTGATATTTGGAATAGGGTCAAGAGAGTTACAGTCAGAAACTTCATCATAAAAAATCAGTTTAAAAGTGAGGTCTGCTAGGCCCCACGTCAGGAAAATTGTTAAATTTGGAGCACGTCAGTTGCAGAGGGTTGAACATTAGCTACGTATGAAGTTGCAAAAGTACGTGTTCTAAGACTAAGAATAAGAATAAGTTTAAAACTAAAACAAGGGCTAAGACTTACTAAGGGTACGACTAGACTGAACTAAACTTAAACTAGGACTAAGATTATGATTTAAATAAAGACTAAAACTAAGATTTTTAATATTTATTTTGTAAGGGTTTGGGTATAAAATTAAAAACAGTTTTCATTTTTTGTTGATTTAATTTTTGTCTAATATTTGGGTTCAATTTGTTAACCATCTTCAGGGACATTATACGTATATCGTCGTTGCGCATACAACGTCTGATTTTCGACCTATTAGCTTGTTATCATCGCTATTCAAAGTCTGCGAGTCATTAATGGCAGATCAGATCTCGCATTACATTTATACTAATAAGCTCCTGTCTCCCTTGCAGTCTGGTTTTCGCCCTGGACATAGTTGTTCAACTGCAGTAGTGAAAATCCTAGACGACATTCGTAAGTCTTTCGATAAAGAACACCTTACTTTACTGTGCCTTTTAGATTTTTCTAAGGCATTCGATACTGTAGATCATTCTCTCTTATGTTCAAAGCTTGAAACCTGCTTTAGTTTTTCCTCAGCTGCTGTCAATCTTATTAAAAACTATCTAAAAGATAGATCCCAAAGAGTGAAAATTGACTGTAATTATTCGAACTATAAGTATCTAAATAGCGGAGTGCCACAAGGCTCAGTTCTTGGACCACTTCTCTTTGCAATTTTTATTAATGACATCTTTTCCATTCCGAAAAATGTAATAATGCATGCATATGCGGATGATCTCCAGCTTTATATGTCTCATCCAATTGGCCTCAGCGAAGACCTTTGCTTCAGAGTTAATGAGGACCTTGAATCCATTAATAAGTGGGCGATGTGTAACAAGCTTAAACTAAATCCACTGAAATCTTTTGTGTTGCCAATTTCAAAATCTCGTTACTCAGTTGATGATATTCCTACCCTATACATAAGTAGTACACCACTGAAGTTTGTTGGAAAAATAACCAACCTTGGGTATCGAATAAACAACTCGCTCTCATGTGTTGACCATATTAACTATGTTGTAAGCAAAATCTACTATATCTTAAGAAACCTACGAATGACTGCTCAGATCACACCAACAGAAACACGTCGCAAACTAGTAATACAGTTGATTATGCCTTTTATAAATTATTTTGAAGTGGTGTTTAGTAAACTAGATTCCCACTCGTTACATAAGCTGCAAGTGGCGTTCAACTATGCGGCCCGTTACGTTTACGGACTTAGAAGATTTAGCCAGGTTGCTGGTCTAAGCAATCGTATTCTTGGATGCAATTTAGAAAATTACTTAAAAGCAAGAAATTGTATATTCCTCCATAAGCTCATATACTCAAAAATCCCCAACTATCTATTTTCTAAAATTCAGTTTTGTTCATCATCTAGAAGCTTGAATCTTATAATTCCCCGCTTTAAATATTTAAACTCCTCAAGACTTTTTTTTATAAGCACCATTAGATTGTGGAACTCTTTGCCTAGGTTTATCAAATCTATATCAAATGCACGAAACTTCAAGCAATTAATATCTGTACATTTTTCTTAAGTTCTCGTTTCTACTATTCTATCTTCCTATTTCACTCCTTCTATAATACTTCGTTTTTTAAAATGCAACCTCTTGTTGGCATTATTATTTTAATTAATTTAATTTAAGTAAATAACTTTTAATATTTGAGCAATTTGTTTAATTATTGTTTTTCTTTTTTTTTTCATTTTAATGATTGTTCGAGATACATGAAATACTACTTATTGTACGCAAAAGAATAACTTTATCTTAAGTACTAATAACTGTTTTTTAAAATAAATTAAATTAAATTAAATTAAACAAAACAGTCTATGTGTACAATTTCGATTTTCACTTTTTATTTTACCAATTAATAGCCATATGTATGCCCCATCTACTCACCAAATGGTTTTCTTATATTTATATTGGTTCAGAAATTAGCAAATGTGAAAGTTAGCTGGCTATGTCAAAACAGTATTGAAATTGTTAAAAAAGAAAAATGTTTTTTTGTCTCCTGAAAAATTGTTCAAAAACACATAACCTTTTTTGTATGCGCAACGACGATATATAGGGTGTTTTTTAGCTACATTAGAAGTTTCGATGGTTGTTGTGTATGGTTTGGCAGTTGGAAATGTCAAACTGTGTTGATACTTCTGTTCAGTAAGGTTTGGCAATTCATCATGAATCGTTTAATGCAAGAACAACGGTTCCAAATTGTGGAAATTTTCTTTGAAAAAAATAAATCTGTTCGCGAAGTGAAAATAGAAGAATTGTGTTTAGTAATGAATCTCATTTCTGGTTAAAAGGTTTAGTCAATAAGCAAAATTGCCTTATATTCAGCGAAGACAATTCTCAAGCCATTAACGAATCACCATTACATCCACTAAAATTGACTGTTTGCTGCGGTTTACACGCTGGCGGCATCATCGGTCTTTATTTCTTTCGAAATGAGAAGGGAGCTGCCGTTATGGTAAATGGCGAGAGCTATCGAGCCATGCTGACTGATTATTGTTTCCAAAAATAAATCAGCTAAACATCGACGACATGTCGTTCCAACAAGATGGCGAAACTTGCCGTACAGCGCGCTTAACCATCACTTAATTGCAAAATCAATTTGGTGACAACTTTATTTCCAGAAGTCGTCTTGTTAACTGGCTCCCTCGTTCGTGCGACTTAACGCCTCTCGATAACTATTTATAGGGCTATGTTAAGTTATTGACTTACGCCGACACACCAGGAACTCTTGAAGCTTTGGAAGCCAATTTTCATTGACCCCATACGGCAAATTTATTGGAGAAAGTAGTGAAAAATATGACTTATCGAATGGACTATGTAACTCGCAGCCGCGGCAGAATATGCAGGAAATCATATTTAAAAAATAAATGCTATGAAATTTTCTACCAGAATATAATAATAAAAAATTCATTCCAACAATATTTCTGTCTTGTATTATCTTGAAAACTTCTCATGCTCTAAAAAAACACCCTATATAATGCATTAAAATAATGCACATACCTAGAAACAAAATAACATTCAAGCATAAAATTATATAAAAAAAAGAGTTGGCTGTGTCGCGGACACACCCGTAGGTTTTGACGTGACGGTATTTCTTGTTGTTGTTGTTGTTGTTGCTGTTGTTGTTGTTGTTGTTGTTGTTGTTGTTGTTGATGTTGATGTTGATGTTGATGTTGATGTTGATGTTGATGTTGATGTTCATGTTGATGTTGATGTTGATGTTCATGTTCATGTTCATGTTGATGTTGATGTTGATGTTGATGTTGATGTTGATGTTGATGTTGATGTTGATGTTGATGTTGATGTTGATGTTGATGTTGATGTTGATGTTGATGTTGATGTTGATGTTGATGTTGATGTTGATGTTGATGTTGATGTTGATGTTGATGTTGATGTTGATGTTGATGTTGATGTTGATGTTGATGTTGATGTTGATGTTGATGTTGATGTTGATGTTGATGTTGATGTTGATGTTGATGTTGATGTTGATGTTGATGTTGATGTTGATGTTGATGTTGATGTTGATGTTGATGTTGATGTTGATGTTGATGTTGATGTTGATGTTGATGTTGATGTTGATGTTGATGTTGATGTTGATGTTGATGTTGATGTTGATGTTGATGTTGATGTTGATGTTGATGTTGATGTTGATGTTGATGTTGATGTTGATGTTGATGTTGATGTTGATGTTGATGTTGATGTTGATGTTGATGTTGATGTTGATGTTGATGTTGGTGTTGGTGATGGTGTTGGTTTTGGTGTTGTTGTTGGTGTTGCTTTTGCTTTTTTTTATTTGCTTCTCCATTGGTTGTGCTTTTTCTTGGTGCGTTATCTTTGCCTTAGCTGCATGCAATTAATCCAGCAAAAGTGATGCATATGCGTCACATTGGGCGAATCCTAGAATGGCTTCATGACGCCGTCAATTTTTTTGTTATTTTTATCATGCGCCCAAAGTCCTCACCTTCATATTCGTTCCTTAAAATTCACCCTAATACCAGTAGTCACGGAATTAATATTCCATGCAACGTTTTTTCATGGTTGTAGCACTTTTAGTGCATTATGTGGTTGCATTATGTGGAAATCATGACGATAAGAATTTTTTGTAATTTAATTATGAGGCGTAATAACACATCTATGCTGTCGTAAAACAAAATTTACCGCAGCACGTCTCCTGAGTGAGTAATAATTCCATGCAACGATATTACATTTCTGTTACATAAGCTGGTATATTCAGGACCTGGTGACGTCAGAATTTTCTTTTTTATTTTGGTCGTAAGGCCAAGTATAAATCCTTTATATCCCTTTTTAAACATTTATCGTAGTTTATATACTCACCGAGTAAAAATTCAATGCAACGCCGCTGCATAAATGTTTCTTTGTCGATCTTTGACCGGCTCTCTCTGTGTCCCCATGACGTCAAAAATTGTTTGTCTAATTTTGTTGCGGGGCTTAAAACAGGTCTTTATTGGTGTATCACATTTTTAATCCTAGCTGTTTATGCCAAAACATAAACTCATTTTCTGCAGCTGATGGTAACCATTATTGCTGCCGGATTACGTTCCACAAATCTATGCTCTTATGTACTTTATTATTAAGTTAGATTATCCAGGTTTCCTCGCTAGTGCTTCTGAGCGATTCGCTCACTTCTTTTTCGTAGCTGCACTAGCGAAGGTAATAACACTGCCCTATCTCAATAAACATAATATTAATTCCATCCAACTGTCTTTCATTTCCTATAAACACGAGTATAAAGTAAAGTTTCTGATTTTATACACGAGTAGTATAAAGTTTTTCATAAATCGAAGATTTCCGTTTTAAACAGTAGCTCTTATACTCAGCGAATAATAATTGCATATAACAAATTTTCAGCTGCTTTGCTTTAACAGCTCCAACCGCGTCCCGATGACGTTTTGTTTTGTTTTTATAATGAATTCAAGGAATTCACCTTTACGGTCGTACTATTTTTTTAATTATAGCTTTTATTTACTAGCTGAGTAGTAACAATTCAAGGCAACGCCGATGAATTTTGAAAAAATGCTTTTTTCAACTTTTTTGGAAACCTACGCGGTAAAACGTAACTTCTTCACGTCAAAAATGCGTATTTATAAGAGAAAATAAATCACAAGAGCAGAGCAGAGCCTCGAAAAGGTCGCTGTGATCCTATCTCGATGATATAAAAATCTCTACACGCAAAGAAATTTTTCGTTTACCACAACTGAAAAATTCACCAACTATACTTCGTTTACGAGCTGTATTTGCCGCAAACGAATATTCAGTTGTCACAACTTAAAAATATATCTTATATATATAAATCGCAAGCTATTTTGGTCATTATTATTTATTATATTAATAATCTTTCTCATTATGTCCGTCCGTCTTCTTATGGATTCCACCTCTGTTGCTATCTTCGTCCGCGTATTAAGCAAACTACCAATTTCCTTATATAGTAACAATTTGTCCAAAAAGTAACTCTAAACTATAAGCGTTAGGTTTATACAACGAAGGGAAAAATAAACAAAATTTTCAGTTGGGAAAAACGAAGTTTTCAATTGCTGCAATTTAAAAATCACTCGCGTTTATGACAAACGAAATTCATTTCCTGCAACTAAATGACTCGTTTCTCACAACTGCAAATTTTGTTTATTTTTCGTTCAACGTTTATGACAACTGTTGAATCGTTTGCAATAAACGATTTCAAGTACGACAAACGAAGTTCGTTTGCGGCAAACTGGCGATAAACGTTTTTTTTCTTTGCGTGTATTAGACACTTATTGTGCCCGTCCTATTATACTTGTATGAAGTACAAGACTGGACGTTAAACAGTTCTGATAAAAAGACATTGGGAACCTTCAAAAATAAGCTACTTGATGGAAGTTCCGAGCTGCATGTGCCGTGTGCCGACATCAACATAGCAAAGTGTATAAAAATCGAACGCCTTCGCTGACTAGGTTATGTTCAGTGGTTGAAAGAAGATGCTCTAACGAAAAAAGATTCAGTTCAGTACCCGGCGGAAGTCAATGCAGCAGATAGATCCATAGCTCCTTTGGAACGATCAAGTTTTGTGCAACCTGCCGATGTGTGCCTCCAATTGATGTCAGCAAGCGTAGAAACAGAAGAAGTATCAGATGCAAGTCCTGAGTTGAGCCCAAACCCGGCAGTCAGTAGATTAAGTAACAAAGTTACTTGAATTTATCCAAATGTTATAAGTGGCAAATTTGAAAATTGGTGGGGTTAAATTGACCAGTTTTCAGTGGTTATTCCCTTTCTACACATTACAAAATGTTGATAATACGATGATGGCTTAAAAAATAAAAGACATTTTTTTCAAAAGTGTACTGAAAGCATCGTTTTATTATCTTTAAAAAGATATTTTTTCTTGTAAAAAAAGAGTTGGCTGTGTCGTGGACATACCCGTAGGTTTTGACGTGACGAAGTTTCTTGTTTGTTGTAGGTGTTGTTGTTGTAGTTGTTGTTGATGTTGTTGTTGTTGTTGTTGTTGTTGTTGATGTTGATGTTGATGTTGATGTTGATGTTGATGTTGATGTTGATGTTTTTTCTGTTGTTGTTGTTGTTGTTGTTGTTGTTGTTGTTGTTGATGTTGATGTTACTGTTGGTGTTGTTGTTGGTGTTGTTGTTGGTGTTGTTGTTGGTGTTGGTGTTGGTGTTTGTGTTGGTATTGGTGTTGATGTTGCTGTTGCTGTTGGTGTTGGTGTTGTTGTTGGTGTTGTTGTTGGTGTTGGTGTTGATGTTGATGTTGATGTTGATGTTGATGTTGTTGTTGATGTTGATGTTGATGTTGATGTTGATGTTGATGTTGTTGCTGTTGTTGTTGTTGTTGTTGTTGTTTTTGTTGTTGGTGGTGTTGTTGGTGTTGTTGTTGGTGTTGTTGTTGGTGTTGATGTTGATGTTGATGTTGCTGTTGGTGTTGGTGTTGTTGTTGGTGTTGTTGTTGGTATTGGTGTTGGTGTTGGTGTTGGTGGGGGTTGTTGTTTGTTTTTATTTCCTTCTCCATTGGTTGTGCTTTTCCTTGCTATATTTACTTTGCCTTAGCTGCATGCAATTAATTCAGCAAAAGTGATGCATATGCGTCAATTTAGGGGGTTCGCTGAGGGGCCTCATGACGCCATAAATTTGTTTTTATTTTTATCATGTGTCCGAAGACCACACCTTCATTTTCGTTCCTTAAAATTTACCGTTATTCCAGTAGTCAGAGAGTTAAAATTCAATGCAACATTTTTTCATGATTGTAGCATTTTGACCGCATTATTTGGTTAAACCTCCACCCTGAAATCATGACGGTAAACATTTTTTTTTTGTATTTTAGTTGTGAGGCGTAATAACACTTCTTTGTTGTCGTAAAACAAAGTTTACCGTAGCTTGTCTCCTGAATGAGTAAAAATTCCATGCAACAATATGACTGCTTAGGTGACATTTACTGTTACATAAGCTGCTATCTTCACGACCTGACGACGTCAGAATAAATCCTTAATTTTCCTTTTTAAACATTAATCATAGCTTATATACTATACACCGAGTAAAAATTCAATGCCTTGTTTAACTTTTTTGGAAACCTGTCCGGTACAACGTAACTTCGTCACGTCAAAACAGGATATTGTTCGGTAAAAGTATGTGATACCAAAGAATATACAATATATAGAATGCGCATCTTGGTACAAAACGCAAACATTTTTCTGTCTTACTCATTGATGCGAGGGGAGCAACAAGACAGCATTAAGCAACATCGAACATTTTGAGCGAACCAACCAAAGGTTGCAACAGGAATAGTGATGTTTGACAAAGCACACAATGTTTTTCTGAGCTCGATCATGTTGTTAGCATGATCGGCATTCGTAGCTTTGCTGGCCTTTTTGCATTTTTTTTATTATATGAATTGCTAATGCGACAAGTCGTTATAATGTCAAGAAATATAATAAAGAAAAACAATCTGGAGTCTGGCATTAAATGCTATATGCAGACTTGCAAAAAATCAAAAAGAAATTCGCCTAATATTAAATTATTCAAATTTCCTTCCCACTATTTAGCAATCGGTCAAATATGTCGAGAAAAATGCCATCTCAGATTTGGACTACGGTTCAAATGTGTACATTTGCAACAGCCATTTTTATACCCCCACGTTTAAAAAACGTAAAGGGGTGTATTGATTTTGTCACTCCTTTTGTAACGCCCATAAGGAGGCGTGGTAGGTATAGAAAAGTATATATGACGCGTCCAAAGCAAAAGAAGGCAATATTTTTATGCACTCAAAAATCGAAAAGAAAAAGGTTCAGCGCAAAAGTGAGCACAACTTGGTTGCACGGCGCATCAAACAGAAGTTGCATGTGGATGACGGTTGCAAGCGAACATTGAAAGTTAGCATGTTGATGGGAAAAGAGGTTGCGGGGTACATGCTGAAGAGCATAAATGCTTGGTGTTTGTTTGGTCGTGTTTATGCTTTGTTATGAAAGCATGTGTGCCATCAATGCAAAATCTCAATTTTTAGCATTTTCTGCGTTTTGATATTTTAATAAATAAAATCACCTAGCTTTGAATGAAATTATAAATTTATAGGTTCTTAAAGGGATTTATCTTATTTTTACTTTTTTATGAGCAATGGTTCTAGATTATTTTAATGCAGATTTCAATGATTGGACAGTGGTTAATAATGCTAGGAATTCAACAAATAGATCTGAATCTATCGTTGGGCTTAATGATAGTTTTGAACTGGATGTCATATCTATGAAAAAATTTGTGCACCTTTCGTCGTTTAAGCCGAACGTTACCGAAGAAAACATAATATCTTATGTGCTCAAGCATTCTACCATATCACGGAATCACCTTACTTGTTATAAACTTGTTAAGAGAGACGCTAATTTGGCAAATCTTAATAGTGTCAGTTTTAAACTCGGTGTATCTGAGCAATTTTATGATACCATTCTCAATCCATCTCTTTGGCAGCGTAATATTTATGTGCGTCCGTTTATAAATTTTCAAACTGCAGGGAAAAGATCGGTGGAGACTTAGTTGCTCCTGCAGTTAGTCGAAATTTAAAAATTTATTTCCAGAATGTGTCTGGAATGAGAACAAAATCTGCTTCTATCTATAATTTTACGTCCGATGGTGATTTTGATGTTTTTGTTCTTGTGGAAACTTGGCTTAACAAAGACTTTTTTGATGGTGAATTCTTCGATGCTAACATGTTTCAAGTGTACCGGAAAGATAGGGATTCTGAAAAGACTGGCCTTAATCGTGGTGGTGGCGTACTTATTGCTGTCAAACGCTTGTTTTCTTCGTCGGTGCATATACTTCAAAATGTCGATTCTTTGCTTGACCAACTTTGTGTCGCTTTAACTGGACCCTATGGCACTCTCTATATTTGTGCGTCTTACATTCCACCATCTAGTCCGGACTATATTTATGCAGCGCATGTCGATAACCTACTAGCTCTTCATGGATCTATTAGAGAAAAATGTCACTTAGCTGTTTTTGGCGATTTTAATCTCAGTTTACAAATTACAAAAATTTCAAGTATATACATGTTTAAAGAAAAGTCATGATTCACTAACTTTTTTTTAACTTTTTAACATCAATTCAAAAACCATTTTTTATTAAAAAAAAAATATTTTATTGCAGTTAAATTAAGAAATGCATGTATACAATGATTTGTGTTTTATAACTAAGAAAAATGAGTCACTGAATCCGAATTCGATGTCAGAACTAAAAAATTACTATCTTTTAAAAATAGGGTTACAACCTAATAATATATTTTTTCAAGAGTTTTAAACATTATCTAACAGTTTTAGGGGGTCGCTGATTCCGAATCTAGGTTTTTTGTTTGTCTAGGTGCCGCCAAACTTTATTCTCATTCTTATTCTTATTCTTATTCTTATTCTTATTCTTATTCTTATTCTTATTCTTATTCTTATTCTTATTCTTATTCTTATTCTTATTCTTATTCTTATTCTTATTCTTATTCTTATTCTTATTCTTATTCTTATTCTTATTCTTATTCTTATTCTTATTCTTATTCTTATTCTTATTCTTATTCTTATTCTTATTCTTATTCTTATTCTTATTCTTATTCTTATTCTTATTCTTATTCTTATTCTTATTCTTATTCTTATTCTTATTCTTATTCTTATTCTTATTCTTATTCTTATTCTTATTCTTATTCTTATTCTTATTCTTATTCTTATTCTTATTCTTATTCTTATTCTTATTCTTATTCTTATTCTTATTCTTATTCTTATTCTTATTCTTATTCTTATTCTTATTCTTATTCTTATTCTTATTCTTATTCTTATTCTTATTCTTATTCTTATTCTTATTCTTATTCTTATTCTTATTCTTATTCTTATTCTTATTCTTATTCTTATTCTTATTCTTATTCTTATTCTTATTCTAATTCTTATTCTCATTCATATTATTCTTATTCTCTCTATATAATATTTCTTATACCGTGTTTTTTTTTTTTGTTTTTTTATTTATTAATTTTTTATTTGTTTATAAAGAATTTTTATAATACATATTTTATGGGAAATTAATAATTTTTTTATAACTATAAAAGCATAATTGCAATTAATTTGATCGAAAACCGATAAATCACAAAATTGCTTGATAGAAATTGCTGCGCCCGCGAAGTTGCAAAAGTATACAAATTCCGATTCCCTTCTCTTATACCATGACTTTAGCAAGCGAACACATCAGACAGATTTATAGCAAAAACAATGTACTATCAATGGTGCAACAACAACAATGAGCACAACACGTTGCGGTATGAATATGAGAGCGGGTTGTCATGTTTGGTTTGAACGGGTTGCAATGTTGGAGAGCGGGTCGTAATATTACGACCCGCAAACAAAATTTCTTCTTATATGAGATGCGCATTCTATATATTGTATATTCTTTGGTGATACTTAACCATAGATTTATAATCTTTAAAAGAATATTGTTGTGAATATTGAAGTTGCATATCGTCTAGTAAGGCTACCTTAATATAAAATTATTCTACTTTGCTTAGATTTTCGTCATTCATTTTTAACAAGCATCCATTGAAATTTCCATTAAATCGAATCATTTTTTGTTAAAGAATTAATTTTTAATCTAGTGTTTTTGGTGAATTTTTTTGTGTTATTTCTTGGGCCATTTGTTGAAATCGATCTGGTTACTGCGCTGATATTTCCGTAAGTTCTAAGATCTATGTATATAAAATGCATTTAAAGCTCCTAGTTGTATCATTATATTTATTTCAGAGTATACTACACACAAAAATAAGTTTCAGTTAACAATGCCCTACCTTCAAAAGCCCGCACCTTATTTCTCCGGCACTGCCGTTATCAATGGTAGCTTCAAAGAAATCTCACTGAAGGACTATGAAGGCCAATATTTGTTGCTGTTCTTTTATCCCATAGACTTTACATTCGTCTGTCCAACGGAGATAATTGCATTCTCCGACAATGCAGCACATTTTCGCAACATTGGCTGCGAAATTGTTGCCTGCTCCACCGACAGTCAATACACTCACTTGGCCTGGATCAATACACCACGCAAACAAGGTGGCCTTGGTGAAGTAGGCATTCCGCTTTTGTCCGATAAATCTATGAAGATTTCACGCGATTATGATATTTTGGATGATAATACCGGGATTCCGTTCCGCGGCATGTTCATCATTGACAAAAAGGGTGACTTGCGTCAAATAACCATAAATGATTTGGGCATAGGACGCAGTGTCGAAGAGGCCTTGCGTCTGGTGCAGGCCATTCAATTTACCGATGAACATGGTGAGGTTTGCCCAGTCAACTGGAAGCCGGGTCATAGGACAATCATTGCTGATCCCGTAAAGTCGAAGGAGTACTTTCAAGCTACTGCTGCTTTAAACTGAGTTAATTTAAAGTAATCTAAGCTGTTCCTTAATTCATTCAATATTATGTTTTAAATTAATTGAAATGGAAAACATAAATAAAAACTATTTAAAATAAAAAAAAACTTCCCCAGAACCAAAAGTAAAATATCAGAAAGGTTAATCTTATATCCTTAATCTTTATCTTAATTTCATAATCTTATTTCATCTTAAGGCTTTAAGAAATTGTTGATTTTAGAAAGATGTTTAACTCAAAATCAAGTGTTGGATTTTTCCGAATTAAATTTGGTTTTTTCCTAATGTAACCTGAGAGCTGGAAATTTTTTTTTAAAATGTTTATTTTACTTGTTGGTCATTAGAAGCTGGGTCAAAGTTCACTCAAGGGCTTAAATGGCTAATTCGTTTTTTTTTTTTAATTGCCAAGAACACTAATTCTTTCGAATTTGTTTAGTTTTGTTGGGAAGTAATATAATTTCAATAAAATTTAAAACTCATTTCAAAATATAGATAGAAATTCTTATCCGCATAATTTCAACTCAACGCAAGAGATGGCGCTGCTTAAAAAAGCTTAGAGCTGGATGTAAATCATTGATGCTCAAACCATGACACAATTACAAGGTAAGCTCAATTTTGAAATTGTTGCTCAAGTATGAAAATGCAACAACAAATCTGTAGGAGCTACAAAACCAACAACAATAAGAAAAAGTTAAAATTACCAGCTGATGTTGACAACTAGCTCACCCTGCTCGCCAATATGATCTTACCTTGTAATTTTATCATGGCCGCACAGTAAACATTATGACTCTTAAAAGACTCTTTGAAGACTCATATAAATTAGTTTTTATTGTCGCTCAAAAAAGACTCTTATGAGTACATTTTCGTAAGTTGTGGGCTTCAAAATATGATTCATAATAATAACTGCTTTATATCTCATTTTAGCTCAAAATTAAGACTCTGTTAAGACTTATAATAAAGACTCTTTAAGGACTCATAATAAAGACTCTTTTAGAACTCATATAAATTAGTCTTTTTGGACTCAAAATTAAGACTCTTTTAAGAGCTGCATTTAATACTCTTTTAGAGAATCATGTAATTGAATCTATAAAGACTCATATGAAGACTCTTTCAAAATTTATATAAGTTATTATTTTAAGAGTCATAAGTCTCATGTTAAAGGCTCTTTAATGGTTTAAAAACTTTTTGTAAACACTAATTTCTGACATTGATATGATGTTCATAAAACCTCAGAAACTGCTATTCGCCACTCTGGCGTACTATAAAAGACTTCGTCTTGTTGTACAACATTTTCTAAATAATTAATAAAAAACCCTTTTGCGCGAAATTATCGTGTGTGCTATTTTTTCCAATTATTTAATAATATTAATAGTAAAAATAAATATGTATATTTCCATATTTTACCATTCATCGTACTCATAAAACATGCATAAAAGATACTCTTTTTAGAGTCTTATTTCTGAGCAATCATCTAACAATCATATCAAAGACTCCTTTATGAGTCTTTTTATTACGTACTCAAAAAACACGCATAAGAAATACTCTTTTTAGAGTAATTTTTTCTTTTTTTTTTAAGGCACTCAGAAAATGTTTGCAGGGGGGTATGGGCACCATTACATTTAAAGTGTAGTTTCTGTGTAAATCTGTGTTGTTTCCCTACGGAGAAAGCAGGGTCAATTACTCTTAAGTGACTGGTCCCGTTACAGCTCAAATGTAACCTATTACAGGACAGGTCTGATATAACTTGTCACCGAACAGATGCTTTGTGCTTAATACGGAGCAGGTTTTATTTTATTGAGCACGGGACCTATTTCAAATGATACAAGCGGAGACTGATCGATTAAAACTCAAAGCTGTATTTGTATCTCGTGGAAATTCAAAGTTGAAAAGAAAAAATTTGCATCTGTCAAATATCGCAAAATCAAATGATTGTTTAGCGGACAAACGAAATTGCTCAACAAACTACTCGATATGTTAGTTGGGATGGATCACAAATTTATTGTCGAAGATGGTCACGGGACAGGTTCAAGGTGACGAAGTAGGTGGCAATTGATCTCTGTCAATTACTATGTTTCCATGGCGAGTTAACTCGGTGTTTACTCGGGGTTAAGTCGCCATGGAAACGCGAGTTGAGTTGAGTTTCGTTAAATCCACGAAAGTCCACGAAACTTGTAAGATTTAACTGGGTTCTTTCTGTCAAAGTGAATGCTGCCATTTAGTATCCATTTCGCTAGTAAAAAATAACAAAAATGTCAAATGAAATCGAGAAGTTCAACTCAACTCGATGCTGTGCATGGAAACACTATCGAGTTAGCAACGCCATTTTCTTCTTAACTCGACGAAAATCCTAACCCTGAGTTAACTCGCCATGGAAACATAGTAAATGACAACGCCGTGTAAAAGGAACCGGTCAGTTTCATATGTTGGTGGCAGAATTGGGACTGATCCCTCACCCTTGGGGACCTATCATATGATAGGTTCAGAACCGGTTCTTTTCTCCGTAGGGTTCTCTTTTTGTCTTTGCTTTGTTGTTGCGTTTTGTGTTGCTACATAAGCCTTTGCTCTCAATTACTCTCAGCTGGCTTCGAAGCTTGCTCAGTGTCCATAGCTGATCATGGCTCAAACATGATATAATTATGCAAGGAAGGGTTGACAATTCTTTCATCTTGCACCAACTGTCAAAAGTAGTATAAATTCGAGAAAGAAAAAAGTAAAAAAGAAAATAGAAAGTAAAATATACAGGCAAATGACAGTCGGGGCAAGAAACTAGTGAGAAAATAACCAGTTGTCACTCCTACCTTGTATAATTGTATCATGGGCTTTCTTTTTCAGTATGTGTCGTTTCGCTGAAGTGTAAACAATATAGTTTCTGTGTGCTCCGAATATGTTAACTTTTGTGACAATAGAACACAATTTGCGGGAAAGTTTACTGAAGAAAAATGCACCTGAAGGCCATCGAATGCTGCAAGAACAGAGGAACATTTTCAACGATTTCTACATGTGAGTTTTGGAATAGACGTTTTACAAATGGTGATTTTAATATCGAAAGAGCACGAAGGACGGCCAGAAAAGTTTAAGGACTCGTGCCAAATGCAAGAAGAACTCGCAAAAGCATTGGAAGTGACTCAACAAGCCATGAGAATGATCAAAAATATAGGATATTGGGTACCGTATGAATTGAAGTCGAGAGATGTCGAACGCCGTTTTTTCACTCGTGAACAGCTGCTCCAACTGCAAAAAAGAAAGGATTTTTTACATTGTATTGTGACTGGTGATGAAAAATGGGTTCATTATGATAACCCTAAGTGCAAAACTCATATGGGCCGCTAAAATCGACGCCAAAGCCGAATATTTATAGTAGCAAGGTCTGTATTAGACATCTGCATGAATACATTTGCTTTGCCTGTTGCAAAGTATACACAACTGCTATGAACAACATTTCGAATCATATTTTAAGCTAGAGTGCAGTACTTTCATAACAAATAAAAACTGAAGCGAGCACTGTACAACATTCGGCAGACTCTCAACAGAATGAGTACAGAACTTGCTTATCGTTTGTTCTCTTTGTACAGTTGCTTTTTTGCAGACTACAATGCTATGTATTCGAGATACACATTTACATACCGAGTACATCTGAAATACACCAAGAAATTTTCGAATTTTTCTTGTGCTGTGCAGCATTTGTCGCTATTGTTGTCGTTCATTCTTATTGTGCACACATATAGACTTATTTTTTGCTAACTCAAACAAAACGAATAAGAAAATCTTTTTCTAGTCAGAAATTGTATACTCTGAAGCAAACAAGTGTCCTGAAAAGTGATAGAGTTTTGATTTTTAAATTTTAGTGATATTTAAGTTGTGTTTAATATTTTTCTAATATTTTCCAAACGTGCGGCGTCGAGCACTGTAAAGGCCAAAAATAAGTTAAGGCATAAAACAACTTAATTTAACATATAAATAATTTTCAATAACATTAAAATTTGTTTTTATTTATGACTAAAAAACAAAGTTTCAAAACCTTTCCTTAAAACTTTGCATAAACATGCAAGCAAGAGCATACATGCCGCCAGCAGCGCAAATTCCTTTGCTTAAACGAGTACATTTCTTTATACTTGGTATGTATTTGTCTAACTCGCTGTATAACAAGAGATATTTGAATATATTTCATATCGAATACACATCTGCTTTGAGAAAAGTACTCGAATGTTTTCATTTCATTTTCTCTTTTACTCACTTGTTCTTGGTTGCTTAGAATGATAGAGTGTAAGTATACGTTTATCAAGCAAATGTTTTGAAGAGGCATTTGAATGTATTCATGCAGATGTCTAGTCTGTATGCTCTGCATTTGGTAGGACCCATTGCACCTGGTGTTCTACGAGCTGCTACTGGCGGATGAAATCATCACAGTGCAACTCTACCAAACTCAATTGATGCGTTTGAGCCGAGTATTTAAGCAAAAACGGCCAGAATACAAGCAAAGGTATGGTTAGGTAATTTTTCAACATGACAACGCTCGGCCACATGTTGCGCAGCCGATAAAAACATAGCTTGAAACGCTGAAATGGGAAGTTCTACCCCTACCGCCGTATAGCCCAGACAATGACCCTTCCGACTACTATTTGTTTTCGTCGATGACGCATGCCTTTGAGGATCAGTTTCAGCTTTCGCTCTTTTGGAGAACTTTAAAATTGGATCGATTCGAGATTCGCATCAAAAGAAGCATCGTTTTTTCGAGATGGTATCCGAAAATTGCCAGAAAGATGGGAAAAAATAGTGACTAGACAAACACCTACATTTTAAGTATCATCTACTAGTTTAAATAGAACTAATGAAAATATTTCCATCAATCGTTCCTATAGTTTTGGATCTTATTAGGAACACGCAAAATATGCAAACAAATTTTTTCTCTTGATTATATTTATTAAGTAAGATAATTTTTGAAAGTCACAACACTTTATAATGACTATGTCATCAGCACATCACTCTGCAGGAGTCAAATTAAATCATTCACTGTCGTTTCCCTACAGGACGAGTCGGTGAGCACCAGTGCTTCACACATAGCAAATGACATGACTAGCAAAAGCACCAGGGTCCTGTTGCTTTCTTACAGTGTGAAGCACTTGGCAAGGTACACTTGGGGTTTGGAAAGGTTGTCCACCTTAGCTAGTGAAATAAAAATGTGCCCAGAGTCACGCATTAAACACCGTTGCGCCCAACCATCCGAAAGGTTGTGCCCATGATGCATCATGCACTTTGTTTATTTATTTGGTCTTTCTGTTGTTGTTTTTGTTTATGTGGCTGCGATGCACTTCAACATCAGCAGTTGGCTTGTGCTTGTGTATGTTATCTTTTGTTGGTATTTACACTTTCACTACTTTCGTACACTTTTGCACTTCGTTGTTATTTTGATCCTATTTGTTTTTCCTGATGGTGTTTTGTTGTTACCGAGCTGTTGCTATTTGTGCCTGGCTACTGTTCAGGTTTATTGTATTTGTCCTTCTTTGACCGGGTTTATCATTTTCGATAGAGGAAAACTATAAATTTTCATATGCTCACATGTTAAGAGCTCGACTAAGCTTATTATAGGAATGTTTCTTTGCAAGTAAGAAATTTTTTAATAAATCCTAGTTGCAAATAAAAAACCTTGAGTTGTACCATGAAAAGTATATGAAAATAGCTACAATAAATTTTTATAAAATATTCAAAGGGGATATAAAGAGTTCCTGGAAGCTGAAAAAGTGATAGGAAACATTTTCTTCGGAGAACAAATATCCTTATAGGTAAAGACAAGTCCTTCAATGCCTGATGACTGTTGTTTTCTGGTTTTACAAGCACTGTTGTCTTCTATATAATTTCTGCAGAATTTGTTTGTGATAGTTTTGAGAGATATTTATGTAAAATAATTAATGAATTAAAATTTGTCTTTCAAAACTGATCTAAAACAATTGGTAACAAATTTTGATTTCTTTTGATTTTTATAGTCACAACTTTTTTTTAAGGTGAAAAGTATTTAACTCCAGAAGTTTCTGAACTAAAAAATTACCAGAATGATTAATGTTATATCGGACTAAAATATTCATGAGGATAAAACAGAAGATGGCTGTGTCATGGACACACCAGTAGGTGTCTTTTTTTTTGACCTTATACTTGTCCAAATTCTTGTTTTAATCTATGTTCAAACTCCTGACCATTAAGGTTACATTTAGGTTACATTTACTGGTTTCTCGAGGGGTCTCATGGCGACAAATTTATTTTTATATATTTGTCACCTGTTGCGGAGTTATAGTTTCATGCAACGTTTTTGCATTGTTGTTGAATCTCTACTGCATTTCCTCCGTGGTGTCAAAGCAAGAACAATTTTTTTTTAAATTTTTTTATGAGCCCAAATAAACTTTCTTTGTTGCCGTTAAAAAAAAACTTACCATAACTCATCATCAGAGTGAGAAGCAATTCAATACAACGATATTGCAATTTTGTGCATTGTACAAGCTGATACTTCTGCGACCTGATCATGTCAACGAAGCGTTGTCACGTCAAAAAGTGTGCCAAGTTTAGCTATTAAAATGATGTAAATTATAAACTAAATGGAAGAAACATCGCACAATGGTTCCAAATCGAAAAAAGACGGCCAAAACTTCAAGGAGTTGTCTAATCTGCATTAAAATGATGACTTATGGGTTTTTGGGGTCGCTGATTACGACTTTGAAGGCCTCAAAAATCCTTAAATAAATTTTTTAAAAAAAATTGAGAACGCAGTTTTTTTCCTTTGTCCTAATTTTTTCCTAATTTTCAATATTATGAATTGTATTGTCATGGTCAGTATTGTGATGGTAACAAGTTTTCTTTTTCTAATGTGGATAAGAGTGATGTAACTAACCTAACCTGGAGAATGCTGCGCTGACTTGGCGCGTATTATGGCCAATGATATCGATTTCATCAGCATGCGCCAGCAGCATAATACTTTTGTAGAATATCGTGCCACTGCGTTTCAAATCAGCAGCTCGGATGATCTTCTCCATCATTAGGTTGAAAAAGTCACACGATAAGGAATCACCTTGTCTGAAACCTCGTTTGGTATCGAATGGAGGAGTGAGGTCCTTCCCGATTTTAACTGTGCTGCTGGTGTTACTCAGTGTCATTCTGCAAAGGCGGATGAGCTTTGCAGGAATACCAAATTCAGACATGGTGGAATATAGATGATTCCTTATTGGACTGTCGAAGGCGGCTTTGTAATCGACAAAAAGATGGTGTGTGTCGATTTGTTTTTCTAGGGTCTTCTCCAAGATTTGTCGTAGCGTAAATATCTGGTCTATAGTGGATTTGCCAGGTCTGAAGCCACACTGATAAGGTCCAATCAGCTGGTCTACGATGGGCTTCAGTCTTTCACATAGTACGCTCGACAGGACCTTATATGCGATATTCAGAAGGCTTATCCCACGGTAGTTGGCGCAAATTGTGAGATCGCATTTCTTGTGGATTGGGCAGAGCATACTGAGGTTCCAATCGTTTGGAATGCATTCTTCCGACCATATTCTGCATAGAAGCTCATGAATGCATTTAAATAGAGCTTCGCCTCCATTCTTGAAGAGCTCAGCAGGTAAGCCATCGGCTCCTGCGGCTTTGTTGTTTTTAAGCCGAGCTATAGCTTTCAAGACTTCACTATGGTTGGGCAGCGGAACTTCAACGCTGTCGTCTAAAATTGGGGATTCCGGGATATCATCTCTATTGGTGGGATTGTTGTCGTCGTTGCCATTCAGAATCCTAGAGAAGTGTTCCCTCCACATCATCAGTGTACTCTGGATATCTGTCACTAGATTCCCATTTTCATCCTTGCAGGAAGAGGCCCCGGTCTTGAAACCATCGGTCAGGCGTCTTATTTTTTCGAAAAATTTTCGGACCTCGTTACTGTCACCATGCATCTCAATTTTCTCGCACTCATGTATTTCCGCTTCTCTTTTCTTTCGCCTGAAAATGTGTCTCTCTTCCCTCCTCTTCTCTTTGTATCGCTCTTTAGCAGCACGTGTTACAACCGACTGCAGGGTGGCTTTGTAGGCGGCGTCTTTTTCTGCAGTGGCGTCGCGACACTCTTGGTCGTGCCACTGGTTTCGGCGAGCGCGATGATAGCCTATCACCTCTTCGGTAACCGTACGCATTGAGTGGGAAATGTGATTCCACTGCGTGCATATATCGTCGATCGGAGGAGTGCTTTCTTGGAACAGGAGTGAGAGTCGAGTAGCGAAGTCTTCGGCTGTTCGTTTTGATTGCAGCTTTTCGACGTCTAGCTTTCTCTGTGCTGGATTGCGCACATTCTTGGTTGCGCACAGGCGTGTACGGATCTTGGCTGCGACAAGATAATGATCCGAGTCTATATTGGCACCACGGATCGTGCGTACATCTAAAACACTGGGAGAGTACCTTCCGTCAATCAAAACGTGAGTACCTTCCGTCAATCAAAACGCGCAACAATTTGGTTGCGCGTCTTTTGATCAGGAGACAGCCAAGTTGATTTATGAATATTGAGATGCTTGAATCTAGTGCTACTAACGACTATGTTTCGCGCTGCGGCAAAGTCAATCAGCCTCATTCCGTTATCGGAGGTATTGTCGTGGAGGCTGAACTTTCCGACTGTTGGACTAAAGATATTTTCTGTTCCCACCTTGGCGTTGAAGTCACCAAGCACGATTGTTATGTCGTGGCGGGGGCTGCGCTCATAGGCCTATTCAAGGCGCTCGTAGAAGCTGTCTTTGGTCTCATCGTCCTTATCTTCTGTCGGAGCGTACGCACAAATCAGGCTTATGTTGAAAAATCTTGCCTTGACACGGATTATGGCAAGTCGTTCGTTCACAGGTTTGAATCGCAGAACATGATGTCGTAGTCTCTTGCCAACCACGAATCTGCATCCAAATTCGTGCTTCTCCGCATGGCCGCTGTAGTAGATATCACAGGATGCTTGCCGTGAGCAACCCTGTCCCTTCCATCGCATTTCTTAGATTGCAGTGATATCAGTTTTGTATCTTTCTAAGATATCTATCAGTTGGATAGAGGCACCATCCCAATTAAGGGTTCGGACGTTCCAGGTGCATATCCGTAAATCATTGTCAGTTTTACGTTTGCTGTAGTCGTCATCAGATTTGGGGATAATTTTTATCTTTTTTCTTGTCGTTTTCATTGAAATTTGTTTTTACGTGGTGGGCTTTAAACCCAACGCACAACCCTTTAAAGACAGGGGAGCCCGCCGCTCAGATTAGCCGTTAAACCAACGGTTGCCAGTTTGCCATTTCTAGAGGACAGCACGCAGAGGTTTGAGTCGACTTGAGATGAGTTCGAGATGGATAACGCTAGCCTCACCAGGTTGAGGCAGTCAGACACGTTGCCATGTGAAGATCGCCCCCTTGACCCTCACGCGTTGCCTTGTGAGGATCGTCCTCAAATATTTTATGATATTTTACCCCATTATTTTAATTAGGCCACTGACATGTTTTTTAAACCACTGCTCTACACCAATTAGTATTCAATCCTCTTTCTCCAATCTGGTTTAATGCTGACATTCCTAATAATTATTTAAACACTTGCAGTTATACATTATATAGAAATGACAGAGCTAATAAGAGATAAGAGACACTTTAGCTCGGTATTCCCTTATTTTAGTGACCCGAATATATAAATATATTGTGCCTGCACAATATATACTTGTATATCTGTGCTATCTTTGGTATTGGTTTGGTGTTTGAGAGTTGCATCTCTTTTCCACGTAGGATCTTGGGTTGGACAGTAGCTCCAAGCCTAATGACAACATTTATAACGTGGTTATGTATGGTCTGGTGAATTACTTTGGATGTTGTCTTGTATATCTTCGTATTATGAAGATTGTGCTTTTATTCGATGATGTTTACATAAGCGCAAAAAATACTAAATTTCAAATGTTTCTTTACTTAATTTTGATTTCCGCTGAAAGGCCAAGGAATTGTGCTTAGTGGAGGCTTTTATTTGCCAAAAGGTGGTAAGTTTTAGCACGTAGGTGCATTCTATCCAGTCCGGCTGATCCGGGAACTTCTTAGAGTGTAAATCGTGCAAGCGTATGGCGCGGGTCATACGTATCTATGAAGATTTCTTACCTCCAGGCGAATCCAAAAAAAAAAAAAAAAAAAATGGAGAAGTTGCTATCTACTGCAAGTCTAATTTAAACTCACTTAAACTCGGTTTTTTTTTAAAGCTTGACGTCGAGTTTTTAATGTTGAAATATCTATTGATGGTGTTAAACTTCATATTTCCTGTGTTTACAACCATAATCGATGTAATAAATTTGAATATTTTTTCTGTCATCAACATAAACGTTTAACTGATTTCGACCGTGGTGATGGATATGTGGTGATTTTAATGTAAATTTGTTATTAAACGACCATGTTTCAGATTGTTTCAAGGAAAACGTTTACTCATCTGGTATGACAATAATAAATTCGTTCATGTAAACTCGCTTTGCTCAAAATGCTCCGACTTGTCTGATTTTTCGTTACTATTACTATTTGATTTCATTAATTTCTGATTGCACTTCTTGAATGAAGTATTATGAGTAAATTTCAATACTCATAATATTTCAGTGCCAACCTCAATATCATATCGTGATTTCCTTTGACCTTTGTCAAGTCAGTGAAGTCCTTTGACAATTTTACGTTACATGAATTTTTGTATGGAATGATTGCTGGTTATGTTAGTTTGTTGATGATAAATTAAATTCTTGTTCATAGCTGTGGAGTCAACTTAAAATATCTCGACACCATCTTCTCAAAATTCGAAGTAAGCTTCGAAGTCGGTTTAATCTCGGTTTTTATCTTAATAGTTTATTTTAAAAATTTTCAAGGGAAAATTTCTGTTGCATAAGGTGTTATCTTTACGACTGTTTTCTTTTTTTTTGTTATTTTAATCGTAAGGCCAAGTATAAATCCAGCATTTTCGTTTTTAAACATTAAGAGCAGCTCATATACTTACCGAATAATAATTCGATAAACGTCGTTGCAGGAATGTTGCATTATTGATCTTTGAGCGGCATGATGTCAGAAATTTTTTTTATAATTTTGTTATAGGGCTTAGATCAGGCCTTTATTGACGTATAATATTTTAAACGCCAGCACTAATACTTAAAGAGTATTAATTCCATGCAATAAATTTGTTGTTCTGTTACTCATACAACTTCCTCCGAGTCCGGAAGACGTCTTTAATTTTATTTTTATTTTTGAAATAGAGCAAAAGTTTTATCTCTTACGGTCGTATCATTATTTTAATTGTAGCGCCTATACTCAGCGATAGACAATTCAATGCAATGCCAATGCATTTCGAAAAAAACAATACTTTTTTCAATTCTTTTGGTAAACTGCGCGGTTAAAGCCTTGTCACGTCACTAAGTTCACATTAAAATTTTTTCCCACAAAGTGTTGATATAACTCTTTTTGATATTCAATTCCGATGGTTATTGGTTATGGTTATGGCTGTATTTATAGTTAAGAGTACGGTTACGGTTATATTCATGGTTATGGTTATGGTTATGGCTGTATTTATAGTTAAAAGTACGGTTACGGTTATGGTCATGGTTATGGTTATAGTTATGGTTATGGTTGTGGTTTGGTTAAGGCTATGAATACAGCTGTGGTTATTGTTTTGACTTTGTTTATGGTTATGGTTATGGTTATGTTTATGGTAATGGTAACAGTTATTGTTACGGTTATGGTTAAGGCATTGGCTTAAGGCAATAGTGATGGTTATGGTTATTTATTGGTATTTACCATTCCTTATAACTGAATGAATTCCTTAAAAATACTGAATTCATTTATTCTCAGTAGTCAGCAACACAATATCTTTGAACCTTACTTCCCAGTAGAGGAAGTATTATTTTAGTTACATAATGATTACTTGGTTATAGGATGTAGTTCCCTGCTAGATTACAACACACAGAAATAAGGCATTATTTCAACATGGGCTTCTCATAGGCAGTAATGTGTGGTGCTTACAGGTATTACAGCTTGGGTTATTTACTTTCAAATCGTAAGCGAGGATGTAAGGTTTTGAGTTGATCGTAGCTAGATTCACAATCGTTGTTACGAGGCATTTTCTTTGGAGTTATTAATTTAGAAACTGTAAGTGAAGTCGAAATGACATGTGCATACAGGGTAATTAGTTACTGAGCTAGTTATGGCAATAATGACTTCTGTTAAGAATTATTAAAGAATTTAATGTTTTTTAATTTATCAACGGTCCGGTTATCCCGTCCTCGTTGTAAAGGGGTTTTTTTTTATATAGTACCAGCCGCAAGAGCCAAGTTTGTCTACTTGCGTCTTAGTACTTTCAGGTTTTTATATTTGTTTAATTGAAAGGCAAGTTTGTATATTTTTTATTTAAGTCTTTATTTCAAGAAGTCTTGATGCGAATGATTCAAAATTTAGTGTGCGTTCAATATTTAAACAATAATTTGAGCATGAACGTATTAGAAAAAAGAGTAAACATATAATTAAACTTTGAGCATAAGGAATATGTATACAAGCATATAATTTTAAACTTACTTTACTCAAGAGAACATTTTAGTTAAAAGTTAAAGAGAGAGATTAACAAGCGATTAGTTTTAGCATAAACGTTAGTGAGCGCAAGTACATGAGAAATAAGAAAGACCGGTTCATAAAGATCTTTAAACAATAGCTTTAAAAATAAAATTAGGCTCAATGCAATAAATACAGCAGTGGCAATAAAATTGAAACTTAAAACTAACAATTCATATATAATTTAACTTCAATTATTATTTAATTATTATTATTATCTATTGTAAATAATAAAATGTATAAAAGTAAAAATAAAAATAGTTTGAAATAATACATCCGCTACACTTCTCATTTCCCCACTGGGTTGTTTTAAATAAGTATCCCTGTTTTAGTATATTTCCAAATCGTATTTATTTTTAAGTTGATGTCCCATATCTTTGGGAAATAATGCGACTTGTGGCATTACCGTGACTTCCGCCGTCCCATGGTTTTAGAAATTCTTTCAGTGCCACTTTTATGTTTATTTTTCTGTTCTTTAATCTTCGTTATATTGTATGCAGTCAACGACTTCTGCACACTTACACACCGACACTCCGAGCAAGAACACATTCCCATGCAAGGATATAGACACACCTACACACGCAAAGACTCGACATCACTTTATGTTAAAATTTATTGAGTTTTCGTGTTAACCATGCATAATTAACTTCCTGGAATTAAACATGAAAAATGTCATCTTTTAATGCGATTTACCGTTTGTTTAAGCTTTAAGAAACGACTTTACATAAATATGGCTGACTGGGTATCAAACATTTCAACTAAATGCACCCAGTTCGCTGAAAAAAATTATTTTTATGGGTTTTGCCAGCAGTGGGGAAAATGAAGAAGTTTGATGAAGAGTTTGTTTACCGAGTCATACTTGTGAGCATTGACAGAATACTTTAAATTAGAAAATTTTTTTTTATTTTTCTTACATACAAAATATATACTCTATTCGTGATAGAAAAAATCTTAACCCTTCGTTACATGATTTTTTCTCCCTGTGCATAAAAATGTTTTATGTCTTTATTTGGGATTGGAGAGGTTTAGAGAATGTATAAACGAAATTTGGATGCTCCTTAATGAATAGGAGCGAAGTTACGCAACATTGCATATGTGCAATTTCATGCAGGCAAGCAATAAAAATTAGTATATGATGGTTCATATACTAATTTTTATTAATTTGAATTTTACACTGTTGAAATGGAATTATGAGCTTTTAATAACTAAAACTAAGGTATATTTCACAGTTTTTTATATAGTCAATTTAAATTGACAAATTAAAACAAAGGAAAATAAAAAACACAGATTTGTAAGGTGACAAGGATTTTGTTTCTTAATTTGAAGGTCATTGTATAAGAATTCATTAGATAAGCACATAAAACATTATTCATTACAAAATTGTTTGAAACAATTTCTATTTTTATTCTATTTTGGTATATTATTTAACTATTCTATTGAGCAACTAAATGTCTAAACTATTGAGCAACTAACATGAGTGTATCCATTGCACCCTGGTAATTTACATGGTAAACGCTTGTTGTCCCATTGTAGCCAGATATCAAAATGGTCCAACCGTATTCTGTTTGAGATAGTGGGAAACTTCTTGAATGTTTCGTAATATTTTGCAAGTTTATTTGATAATTCGGAAGGTCTTCCACTTTTTGTGGATAGTTTTCCTACTTTGTGAAGACTTTCTACCACTTACAAACGAAAATTGACAAATATTATGTTTTCATGATTACCACTTTTTTGTTACGCACGCTTATACAATAGCAATGCATTTATTAATATTATCGTATAGCGTATTTTTATCTTGTAGCTTCCAATAAATGAGTGGAACCAATTGACTTCCCCCATAAATTTTTTGTATTGTGAAACAATATTCGGACACTCAATGGATATTTTTTTTACACAACTTCTTATCAAATCGTTCAGCTATGGTCTCAGGACTTTTACCACAATGGTTTGACATACAATTAACAACTTTATTATCTCTCCATGAAATCAAATGTACGTTAACATCATCATGGTAAGCTACATATTTCACAGACTCTCTTCGAGATGTCTTCATTAATATGGGAACAATCGGTAGTTTTGAGTTCGGAATTCTGTTCGTCGGATTGTACCCAATAAATACCCCTTTTGGCTAGTTCATCATTATCATTAGTGGTAGTGTTCAATCATTAGTGGTAGTGTTCATATATGATTATCATAAAAAAGCTTTGTAATTCATATGAGTACTTTCCGTAAAACTCTTTTATAACAATATTTACACAAACCCAAGATCATTCGTGGTGGCGAAGACAGGGGCTGTTTTCGTGGCCCCAGTAATTTATTTTTAAAATGAATTTATTTTTAATTTTAGCTTAACATATAGTTAAGTGCATGGAATTGCACATCTGCAATATAACCTCATATCTGCAATGTAACTTCAAAATGTCTCAAATGCATGATATTGCATATTTGCAATTAAGCCATTTATTTTATGAATTTTAAGTTATAATGCACAAAAAAAGAGTAAGCTTAAAGAAAATTAACTTATATTCTGGAACATTACTTACATTTGAAAGTTTTTTTGATATTTTTCGTGAAATTTAAAAATATTCACTTATTTTTTCTACGTGTAAGACAGACCTTGTACGAATCAATTTTTTGGACAAATTAAATCCCTAATTTGACAACAGAAAACAACAACTATTAAAAAAAATGTCTAAATTTATTTTTAAATAAAATTCCGTGAGGTATATTCACAGGGTGTGTATGCCATATCTCTTAGAAGTCAACATTGCATATTTGCAATCCCATGCAACGAAGGGTTAATATTCTCAAGCCATTGTTCCTTTTATAGCACGTCATGCCTCCTCAACTGTTTGGACATGACTTTATGTATTAAAAATATCTTCGCATATATTCCTAAATGGCTGGAAATCCTATCTTTAAACTTTAAGATTGTTTTTAAAAATAAATCCTACCGTATTCCACAGGTTATTGTATTTAAACTTGGTCTTTGCTGAGCAAAGAAACTGTCTCCTGCCGTTATCCTTAAGTGAATGCATAAAAATCAAATAATTTCAATTTTTTTTTCTCCCATTCGTACTTCAATGAATGCAGGAAGAAAGCAATTTCCTTGCGCAGGATGCAATATTAAACATGAACATGCAACAGACGCACAGTTGGACTGACAGACGGACAGTTAAATAGACATTTTTTATTCTGCACAATAACGTTACTCTTGCTATAACTCGATCTATATTCATTTGGTAGGTAGAAGAGTCATACGTTAGAAATTCGAATGGAACTCAAGGATATACATAGTACGGATCTAGCCGTACAAGAAATTGACTGCGACGAGAGCTTAAGAAAAAAAAAATAGAATAAGTCAATGATACAACAAGTGAATGGTGCCTGTACCATACACTCACACTCAATCCAACTCCACTCCAACGCACACATGCCTAAATAAAATTTGCTCCTGAATGCTCTATGTTGTAAGCAAGTCCAAATCAGGAGACGATTTTATCATGGATGCAGTTTGCAGCTTCCCGCATGGCAACGTTCAGGGCTTCGTTCAAAATTAGGACTGCCAGCCTGAATGTAAGCGTGAAGTCCTCCGATGAGGCAGAATGAGAAAAAGTTGATTGCATTTGATAAGCGACAGACAGACAGTCGGAAAGTAGGTAGCTTCCTTGACTGCCAGTCAGACGGCAGCCTTACATGACTGAGATTAAGTTTATGAGCCAATATTTTTTACTGCTCAAAATAGTAGAAGACCAAAAAAAGGAAGGAGAAGAAGCTGCACCAGCAAGAGAAGTGCAAGCAAATGAATTGTAAGAAAACAAAGTTATAAAAATAGAAAAACTGACAAAATGCACATAAATGTCGTAAATTGATTGGATTAGCCTTGCGTCTTAAGTCAACATGACTTCCATAAAAGTTGGCTGTAAGGCAAAATATCCTTGCAGACAACTGGATTTGCATGCGTTATGCGAGAATATGTCTGCCATGTTTTTTTTTATATATTGTCATATAGTCAAGATTAAGTTTCGCTATAACATAGTTTATCTATAGTTTATCTATAGTTTATCCATTC
Organism: Pherbina coryleti; assembly: GCA_943735915.1. Taxonomy (NCBI): domain Eukaryota; kingdom Metazoa; phylum Arthropoda; class Insecta; order Diptera; family Sciomyzidae; genus Pherbina; species Pherbina coryleti. The sequence goes on from OX030951.1 coordinate 71,916,353, forward strand.
CTTGTATTACTGTAGAAATTCATTTCAAATGAAGTTGGAAAGACTATTTAATATATGATCCAAAAAGCAAGTTTCAGGAAATTATAGCGTCTAACATCAGACTAACTCACGGAATTGCAAGAAACACTAGACATGTATTTTTTTTATATTTAAGTTTGAAGGTGTAATCAAAGTGAGGCTTTGCAGTCTTAAAACTGATTACTAAGGTATATATACACTTACTACTCGTATATACAGCTGTTGACAACTAATTAGGAACACCTTGCAGTTAACATTTAACACTTAACTTTTCATATACTTTTTTCATTTATTTCATCATGTTTCATTTAAATGCATTAAAGAGGTCACAAACAATTAGAACATAACGTAATAAATTATTCCCTCATGCACATTTATAAAAATAAGCTTATAGTTTATGGTTTAAAAAATATTTTACTTTTTCTCAATATTTTGTTGCAAACAAAATTCTCCGAATTGATGTTCTGAGACTACGACATCGCTCGATTGTTATTGACTCCCAGGCTACCTTCTTACTTACTTACTTATCTGGCGCTTAAAACCGTAGGTCGGTTTTGGCCTCGTATAAGAAATTGCGCCAGCCATTTCTGTTTCGTGCTTGCTGGCGCCAGTTGGAAACACCAAGCGTGGTCAGCTTATCCAACACCTGATCTTTCCAATGAAAATGTGAGCGTCCTCTTCTGCGTTGACCACCACCGGGCATCAAATCGAATATTTTTTTCGCTGGAGCGTCGTTTTCCATTCTCTCAACATGACCTAGCCAGTGGAGCCGCTCGATTTTAATGGGCTTCACTATGTCGATGTCAGCGTACAGCTCATACAGCTCGTGGTTCCATCGAATTCGGTACTCGCCATTGACGCAGATTGGACCGAAGATTTGACGAAGGATCTTTCTCTCGAAGGCTCCCAAAGTCTTTTCATCAGAACTGCTCAACGTCCAGGTTTGTGCTGCATATAATAGGACGGGTATGATTAGTGACTTATAGAGCGTGAGTTTTGTTCGTCGAGAGAGGGATCTGCTTATCAATTGCCTAATTAGCCCAAAGTAACACCTATGGACAAAAGTTATCCTTCGTTTTATCTCAATACTGACATCGTTGAAAGGTAGACAAAGTCCTTAACAACCTCGAAGGAGATGTTGTCAACAGTGACATGGTTTCCAAGACGCTTGGACTGTATTTGTTGACAGTAGGTATTTCGTCTTATCCGCGTTCACTGCAAGACCTATTCGACTCGACTCTTTCGCTAATCTGGAGAATGCTGCACTGACTTCCAACGTATTATGGCCAATGATATCGATATCATCAGCATACGCCTGCAGCATAATACTTTTGTAGAATATCGTGCCACTGCGTCTCCAATCAGCAGCTCGGATGATCTTCTCCATCATCAGGTTGAAAAAGTAGCACGATAAGAAATCACCTTGTCTGAAACCTCTTTTGGTATCGAATGGAGGAGTAAGATCCTTCCCGATCTTAACTGTGCTGCTGGTGTTGCTCAGTGTCATTCTGCAAAGACGGATGAGCTTTGCAGGAATACCAAATTCAGACACTGTGGAATATAGATGATTCCTTATTGGACTGCCGAAGACGGCTTTATAATCGACAAAAATATGGTGTGTGTCGATTTGTTTTTCTAGGATCTTCTCCAAGATTTGTCGTAGCGTAAATATCTGGTCTATGGTGGATTTGCCAAGTCTGAAGCCACACTGATAAGGTCCAATCAGTTGGTTTACGATGGGCTTCAGTCTTTCACATAATACGCTCGATAGGACCTTATATGCGATATTAAGAAGGCTTATACCACGGTAGTTGGTGCAAATGGTGGGACCGCCTTTCTTGTGGATTGGGCAGAGCACACTGAGGTTCCAATCATTTGGAATGCATTCGAATGCAGAGGCGTCGCGGCACTCCTGGTCGTGCCACTGGTTTCGGCGAGGGCGATGATAGCCTATCACCTCTTCGGCAGCCGTACGCATAGAGTGGGAAATGTGATGCCACTGCGCGCATATATCGTTGATCGGAGTAGTGCTTTCTTGAAGTAGGAGTGAGAGTTGAGTAACGAAGTCTTCAACTTTTCGTTTTGATTGCAGCTTTTCGACGTCTAGCTGTCTCTGTGCTGGATTGCGCGCATTCTTCGCAGACGCTTTTTAAGGCTCGATAAGGTTTAAGATTTGACTGAATGATGGGCATTCCAAAACGTTGACGAAATTGTCTACAAAGAATTTCTGTGTGAGCCTAGCCGTGTTATTCTGATGGTTGTTCTGATGGATTTTTCATATAAAAGGCAAATTTTCTTTAGCCCACGTCAGCATGACATTATTTAATATATCAATGTACTTCTTCTTATTTCTAATTCAATGAATTTGATGAATTGGCCCAATACCATTCTAGGAGAAGCACCTCATACCATAATGGACCCTATTTATACCATGCTTCACTACGCGAGAGGCATAGAGATTATTAAATTCTTGATTCATAGGCCATCTAACATGTCTCCGACCATCAGGAACAAAGCGATTTATTTTTGCTCGTCGCTCCAAAGTACATTATTCCACTGATTTGTAGCAGGGATGATATTTGTAGTGGATAAGAAGTTTTTTGCCTCCTTTCGATTTTAAAAAGTCCTGAACTCCTTTTGGTCACAAAAAAGTACTGTTGCACATTTGTACTTTCGTGACATAAAAACAAACTTTATTCGGATTTGATTCACCAAATTTTATGTAATTTTTGTATCAAGGAGCTTTTTCTTGATCAAAAGTTGAAGCGAGAGTTTCAACATGTCCTTCTTAACAATGCATGCGGATTGAACGCGAGTGATACAAAAAGTAGAACACGACGGCTTAAAGGCAAAATTCAAACTGGTTTTATTTCGTCAGTATTGATATTTTAAGTTCTTAACGATAGAATTCAATAGATTATAGTGAAAGTTAAAGAGAGGATATGATTATAGCAAACAGTGATGTGATATTTAGAAGTTAAAATGTAGTAGAAAACTATAAAATAAGCAAAGTCCACCCTGCGTATACAAGTATAATGCTCGTGACCCAACAAATCAACGCATTTTGTAATTTTGTGTGCCTGGTAAACTTAACGGAAGTCTTGTAATGAATGTAAATTTGTATTTTTATTTTTCTTAATCGGATGGGAATATTTATATCAGAGATCTGCAGCGAGTGATTCAAATGATCTTTGAATGGCTCTTGGCTCCTGTGGTACATTACTGGCATAACGCACAACGTTGTTTGAGGCAACGTCGTTGAATACCCAGCATAAAAGAGACAATAATAAAATGAATGCACACAGCATACACTCTAGTACTTCCCCGCAAATATGCCGCACTAGCAGCTACGCAAATGATTCCCAAATGAGCAAATTGAGTATAAGAATTAAAAGTCCTTAAGCCGGGAGTAGAATGATTGCGAATGCGTTTACTCAATTGCGCAACAATTTAATGCGCAATTTACTCAACAAAATATGTGAGGTGTACAATGAAATATGTCCTTGCACTTAGAGTTTACGCTAAGAGCAGGGATACAAAATTATTGAACATTTTCTTTATTCTTGATATACAATTTTAGGTGTTTTGACGCTAACATCTTTTGATGTTAACATGTAAATTTGTTACAGGTGTACTTTGGGCTGAGTAGGCAATTGAGAAGCAGAGCCCTCTCTCAACGAACAAAACTTACTCTCTATAAGTCACCAATCATGCCCGTCCTATTACATGCAGCACAAACCTAGACGTTGAGCAGTTCTTATGAAAAGACTTTGGGAGCCTTCGAGAGAAAGATCCTTCTTGAGATCTTCGGTCCAATCTGCGTGAATGGCGAGTATTGAATTCGATGGAACCACGATGTGTATAAACTGTATGCTCACATCGGCATAGTGAAGCGCATTGAAATCGAACGGCTCCGTTGGCTAGGTCATGTTGAGCGAATGGAAAATGACGCTCCAACGAAAAAAATATTCGATTCGGTGCCCGGTGGTGGTCAACGCAGAAAAGGACGCCCACATCTTTGTTAGAAGGATCAAGTATTGGATAACCTGACCACTAGGGTGGAGTGAAAATTTTCTTTTCGGAAATTTCAGATGCCTGTCTTATCAATCGATGATACGGAGTATTAGAAGTATTCATGCAAAGTTTTAGCTACTTAAGTCAACATATTAAGGTGGCGCATTAGGTTCAATCTTCAGAAAAAAATTTGTTCTTGTCTTACAATCAGAACTATATTTATATCTATATTGCTATCTAAACTACATATTAACACTAAAAAAAACTTACTGAATGACGAGCTATGAAAAAAACGTTTTAAAACACCACAAAATGCGTTTTAACCGAAAATTCCAGCACCATCTTTTTACTGAGAACAAAAGTACTTACAGCAGTACTAAGATTTCGTCTCAAAAAGTGGTATGTCTTGCCTAGCTTTCATCCTCGTGCGAATAAAACCATCTCCTGCTTCTGGTCCGCACACAGATAATGAAGCCTCTGTTACGAGTTTTACGCACCTTTCTATTGCTTGAGTGTGACAAGGATTCTTTTCAATTTCAAGCAAAGTACCTCCTCGGGAAATGCTTGAAATTTCTGTGTCGGTGTATTTTATTGTCATTGGAGGTTCAGTTATATTTTCTTTCTCCCAATCTATTAAATCATAGTAACTAGACGTATCAATCTTAATTTCTGGAAGTTGGAATTCTCGAATTTTCTTTCCTTTGCACTGATTTCTTGCCTTTAACACTTTCGCAACAGCCAGTTTCCTTACATGTGATTCATCATCTTGTAACATAGCCAGCAATATATTTTCTGGGTGTGCGAAGAATTCATTCCTTTGAATAATTTTTAGAACGATGCATCTCAGGTCATCTGGCAAATACAAACACCTTTTAACCTTGTTAAATACATGTATCTTTACAAGACGATTTTGTTCTGATATCAAACCAGGTTGGAGCGTAAACTCTCGTGATAAAAATGGCTAGTTCTTTTAAATTTTTTGTCGGTTTAACTGTTCCAATATATAAACGAAGAATCCTGTTTGTGAAAGTCAACCATCGAGAATGTGCCAGTTTCCCTGGGTCTTTGTTAGCCAAGTTTGATGAGAATGGGTTCAAACGCTTCTACTTTCAAGTCGATACATTTGTCGGTCTTTTTTCCTATGATGCCAGAAAAACTATTAAGGCCTGTTGTATTGCCGTCAAGACTGGAGAACAAATGGCAAAGTGGCAATTCATTTGCGTGTAACAAGCACACAAACCATTGTAAAGGACCATTCAGATGCTTTTCAAGTAAAACAATTACTCCATTTTTGTGTCCCGTGTTTACAGCGGTGCCATCACAGCGAATTGCCACCAAAGTAGAATCAAATTTGAATCTAGTTTCAAGAAAGTCAGCAATATTATTCTTAATCGTAATTGCCTTCCCAGAATCAATTGAAAGATGTACGATATACTTAGAATCTGGCTCTAATATGATTGAAATATGTTCTTCAGTAATAGTCTTCCAATGTGATGTATTGCCAGTCTTAGTCATGACTAAAGTCTTGTTTTGGCGACCGTCATAGTAAATAGCCGAGATAAGTTTACTGCTTTCAATACCTTGCAAATCTTTGCGTATTTTTTTCCGCTCTCGACATATTTTACTTCGGTCAATTACTTTTAATGAGTTCTCTGTACTGATAACATTCAAATCAAGATATGCAGCGTTTACAACACATTTTTGATTTTGCATTGTGAATAAAATCGAGCCACGCTTTAGATCAAATCCATATGGCCCGCGTGGCAATTCATACAAATTTTTTTCTATCTTAATTTTGTCTTTGCGATGAGCCAAATTCAAAGAACGCATGCAAAAAACAACAACACGAACCTCACTCGTTCAGTGTTCAGCACATTTTCCAGCGAACTTTATAAAAACAAATGCATGCACAGCCAAAATAAAAAAACGCACAGTCGATGATGTCGATGCTGAAGCTGATTGTCCCGTTACTTGTGTGTCGAGTAATTTTTCATGGAATCATTGTTATTGTAATAGAAATGAAGACTGGCAGTGTACTTCATAATATGTAATTTTATTGCATTGCAATTGTTTTTGTTTTGCTGTGTTTGATTTTTTGTCAAAAGCAACGATGAGCAACATTTTGTGTTTGTTTTGTTTTTTTTTAAGCATTGGCCCTCGCTTAAAATTTCTTGGGCCCCACTGCTTAAGATCAACTACCAGAGAGAATACAGCAGAGATATGGCTAAGAAAAAATTAAAAGTTGTATGTTTATGCAAATAGTTACGAAATTACATAAATTTCGCGGGTACAATTTAGAACAAAAAATTAAAGTTTTCTGTAAACCACGTTCACTGTGCGCCATCTGAAAATAAAGTCGCAGATTTTTGGTTTTTTTTAAGAATGAAGCTTTCCTATATGGTCATCGATTAATGATACAGGAGATATAAAAAAAACCAGCCTACTGACCACGCTTAGTGTTTCCAACTGGCGTCAGCAAGCGCAAAACAGAAATGGCTGGCGCAATTTCTTATACGAGGCCAAAACCGACTATCGGTTGTAAGCGCCAGATAAGTAAGTAAGTGTTGATTAGTTGACAACGGCTGTATATGACCCAATGGTCGTACAGCGTTAAGGATATCAAAAATATGCATGATTGGAAACTGTTTACCCAAAAAAATAATTTTGCCCACTTAAATCGGTCAAAGACCCCATAGTGTGCTGTAAGAAAATAATGTTCAACAAAGTATTTAAACACATTGCTACAAACTTTAGTTTCAACTTAACCAACTAATCCATTAATGTTGTTCTTTCAAACTATTAATTCAATTATAACCATTTACACACATTTTATGGACTGAATCGATACGAAAAACTATTAAAATGTCTACAACCAAACAGATCAACCGATATGGTAGATATAATAAGCCACATGAAGTTGTGTTCGAATATTACTTTTAATGCTTCCATTTATTTACATAACTCAAAATGTAAGTGCAACCATTTTGTATTTCTTTTGTTTTATTTTTATTTTAAATATTTTTGTTGACGTTTGACATTATTGTGATTATTGCATTGTTTCTGTTAATGCCGAATAAATACCAAAATCATCAGATAATTAAACATATTATAAAATAATAGTAGCTCACGTGATGTCGTGTCTGCTTTGATGTGACACTGCGTGGCTGCCTTGTGACGTAAGTTGAGGCAGATAATAAACGACAACGTGATGCAAACACAAATGCATAATCCTGCAACTGCAACTACAACATAACATAACACAACAACAGTATGCATAAACTTACACACACACTCACTTATGCCATTTACATACTACACACATATTAACCAGAATGCAACAATCGTTTTGTAGAGCTATATTGTGGGCGTGACTGCATGTAAATGTTTCAATCAGCAAATAGCTGATAGTGTGTATGTGTGTGTGTGTATGCTGGTGACAAATTTCGTGCGCTTGTTGGTTTGTATGCATTTGTCGTGTGCATTGATGCATGCATACAAACAAAGCTGACATCTTACGCCTGAAATGCTGCTTTAATAAATAGTTTCAACATTTGGCTTAAACGGTGCAATATCGGCTTAAGGTTGTTAATTAATTTAAATAATTAATAATGTACTGAGGTTTCAATCAAAGCGGTGAGAAGCGAGCGGAGTTGGGCTTTTGTCTTTGTTGCCACTTGCAATAATCCGTTTAGTTGTCTCAGGCTGATAAGCACAACAAGGTTTTCTTAGAAAATGAGGTCAGTGAACAACAAGCTATCGATAGATATTATCATCGTTAATTTCATTTTCATCATCATCATCACCATCATCATAATCATTATGCATCACACAGCATCATCTACTATGCAGTGTATTAAGCTGAATGCTAACTATTGATCAATTATATGATATAATTTGCATTCATCCCAATTACACAGGCACACACACACTCACACAAGCGCAGGTAAGTTAAATTATTACATGTATGCATGTGACTTTGTTTGAGTGTGTTGGTCAACACTGGTCAAGCAATGGCGACGCATACATTTTTAATTAAAATCATATTAACTGAAATTGCCATGAATGAATGAGACAACAAAGCATGGCAGTGGTGCCACCTGGTTGGACGCCATGCTGTTGTTTGTTGGTGTAGGTGTGATTGTATGTACGAATATGTTGATTGAATGGTCGGGTCAGCGGTCGCATTTGTAAACAAAATTAAACAGCTTTGACCGTTGTTGTTGGTGTTGTTCTTCGTGTTGTGTTTGTTTATTGGTGCTTTTATATAAAATTGTCAACACTTGATAAGTGGCAGCATTGTCAATATATCTTGGTTAAAATTGACAATTTTCAATGTTTGCTGTCTGAGTTGGGTTTTCCAAAACTTAACTCTGTAGTTTGTGTGTGTATTTGTGGCTTTTTTGTGGGATAAAAAATTAATAAAAAAAAAAAAAAATCAGTTCGAACACCTTTGAATCTATTTTTTAGACTTTGTAGTATTAAAGCCAATATTCAGAATCTGCACTTGATGTTGTGTCGAGCAACAGATGGACTGACAGCCAGAGATGGTTGAATAGAGACAAGTGACGATGCTTATCAAAAATATGAATACGAGTACCCAACAGATAAATAAAACAGGACTCTCCAAACAAAGGAAGGAATTAATTGCTACTCCTAGTATTAGAAAACATTCTGCAATGTTCTGAATTCCGAGTCAGATTTGCAATAAAATCGGAAGTGGATTCCGAATCGGATTTGTGTTCCGAATTCCGATTCTGTGAAGTTTGACACAGAATTAAATTCGATTCGAACTAAAGTTCGAAAAGTCAGCTGTTTGGCTATTTTATGAAAATACTAGCTGATACCCGACGCGTTGCTGTCGTAGAGGAAATGATTTCTATCTCTATCTCTATCTCTATCTCTATCTCTATCTCTATCTCTATCTCTATCTCTATCTCTATCTCTATCTCTATCTCTATCTCTATCTCTATCTCTATCTCTATCTCTATCTCTATCTCTATCTCTATCTCTATCTCTATCTCTATCTCTATCTCTATCTCTATCTCTATCTCTATCTCTATCTCTATCTCTATCTCTATCTCTATCTCTATCTCTATCTCTATCTCTATCTCTATCTCTATCTCTATCTCTATCTCTATCTCTATCTCTATCTCTATCTCTATCTCTATCTCTATCTCTATCTCTATCTCTATCTCTATCTCTATCTCTATCTCTATCTCTATCTCTATCTCTATCTCTATCTCTATCTCTATCTCTATCTCTATCTCTATCTCTATCTCTATCTCTATCTCTATCTCTATCTCTATCTCTATCTCTATCTCTATCTCTATCTCTATCTCTATCTCTATCTCTATCTCTATCTCTATCTCTATCTCTATCTCTATCTATATCTCTATCTCTATCTCTATCTCTATCTCTATCTCTATCTCTATCTCTATCTCTATCTCTATCTCTATCTCTATCTCTATCTCTATCTCTATCTCTATCTCTATCTCTATCTCTATCTCTATCTCTATCTCTATCTCTATCTCTATCTCTATCTCTATCTCTATCTCTATCTCTATCTCTATCTCTAACTCTATCTCTATCTCTAAGTGGAACGACTCGTGTAAATTGATAACCAAATTTCGAGGCTATGCTACTTATAATTCCAAAGTTATTCGATATCGCAAATTTAGCTTGTATGGGCGGAGCCACACCCCCTTGTTCAATGACGTCTCAGTTTTCTAGTAGAAGAATATCACCCAATAGTAATTCCATACTGAATTTCGTTGTTAAACGACGTTTAGTTCCAAAGCTATCTGATATCAAAAATTTTAAGTGTATGGGCGTAGCCACACCTCCTTTTCCAAAGCCCATCCCAGTTTTATAGTATAAATATATCACCAAGTGGAAACTCCATACTGAATTTCATTATTATACGGCATTTAGTTCCAAAGCTATTCGATATCATAAATTTGAATTGTATGGGCGGTGCCACACCCCTTTGGCCTATACTTGATAAATTTTGCTAGTCGAAGGACGCGACTAAATAGTACGCTCCTACCAAGTTTCATTGATGTGTGACTTATAGCTTGAAAGTTATACCGAAAATTTGGTCTGCTGAAAAAGTGCCACGCCCCACATTCAACGCCCATAAAATTTTACCTGTGGAACGGCTCTTGTAAATTAAGGTAGAACACCGAATTCCGATGCTATGCGAACTATAACTTCAGAGCTATTCGCTACCGTAGATTTGGGTTGTATGGGAGGTGCCACGCCCCCTTGTCATTTTCAAACAATTTTTTTTTTTAAAACCATCTAGAGAACGTACCCTACAAAATGGTATCGGCAGATTTTTTTTTTACCCAGCCGAACTCTCAAACACTCGTCACAAACAGATTTGACAACATTTTTTTATATATATAGATTTTCTGACTCTGGTGTGAGAAGAGCAACAAATGTTTACAATTTTTTGTTTTTTTTGTTTTTAATAAATTAATTAAATTTCAATTAGTAATGAGTTCAATTTTATCAACTCTAGTTTTTTTAGGGATAGAAAAGTATTAAAAGGAGAAAATGAAGCGGAGGACTCTGCGAGTCGTCCGAATGCTCTGCCATAATTTGCAACATTGTAATGGGTGTTTTTTTTAGGGGTTTGTTTTTCGAATAGAGATAAAACTGGCATTTTGTGGTCAAATCTGGCAACTCTAATGTCATTTATGTTCAGTTTTACTCTATGTGATAATACGCATCCGCAGAGACGTCGAATAGTGCGCACCGAAGAAACAATTGCCGCTGTAGAGCAAAATGTTGAAGAGGACCCGAATGAATCGATTCGCCAACGTGCACAGCAATTGGAGCTTTGTCCATCAACTTTATGGAAGATTTTGCGCAAATATCTTGGCTTGCGACCTTACAAGATCCAGCTTGTGCAAGAATTAAAGCCGCGAGACCATGCAATGCGTCGTGATTTTGGTGTATGGGCCGAAAATGAGATTGATCTCGATGCTGATTTTCATCGCAAAATTTTGTTCAGTGATGAGGCTCATTTTTGGTTGAATGGCTATGTCAACAAGCAAAATTGCCGCATTTGGAGTGAAGAGAATCCACATGAGATCCTTGAGACGCCATTACATCCACAAAAACTGACTATTTGGTGAGCTCTATGGGCTGGTGGAGTCATTGGGCCATACTTCTTCCGAAATAATGCTGGAGAGTCAGTTACCGTTAATGGCAGACTGGTATAGAGCCATGATAACCGACTATTTTGTTCCCGAATTGGATGGCATGAATGTGGATGAGTTGTGGTTCCAACAAGACGGCGCTACATGCAACACAGCGCACGTCACAATCGATTTATTGAAGGAAACATTCGATGAGCGCATAATTTCGCGGAATGGACCTGTCAATTGGCCACCAAGATCGTGTGATTTGACACCATTGGATTATTTTCTTTGGGGATATGTGAAGTCACTCGTCTACGCCAACAAACCAGAAACGTGTTGGCGTAGACGAGTGGCGTTATTGCCGACATACGGCCCCATATGCTCGAAAAAGTGGTTGAATATTGGACCTGTAGAATTGGCTTTATTCGAGCCAGCCGCGGCGGCCACATGCCCGAAATCATATTTAAACATTAATGGCATAAAATTATCCTTCCAATAAAGCCAAATTGATGGACATTAAAACGATTTTCTTGTGTTTTATATCAATTCGAAGTTCTATACCTCTAAAAAAAACACCCTGTACAATTTTGGATATTATTCTTGTGGTTACCCCCATATTAAATTATATTTTGTATTGTCAATAAATAAACTCTTTACAATTTGTTAACTCACATAGCAAATATGGCTGCAATAAAATAAAACCGCGGTATTAAATGCTCAGACAAACAGCTGATAGGATTAAAACTGATAAAAATTGCGATTGTTTTGAAATTGCTTTCAAAAACAAAAAAATTTGCTTGTGTGTGAGGTTGTGTGGTATTAACAATAGATTTCTGAATAAACGGCTGGAGCAATTTTGTTGACATTTAGTATAGAGATTCTCCTGACTCAAGATTGAAAGATAGGCTATCAGAAGTTTCAAAAACTTTCGATAGAGGGCACTTCATGTAATAAAATATATATGACTCGAAATTTTGTATAAGAAACGAAACTAAACCAAGCTGAACCGAAGACTAACGAACAAACACGGAGATGAACGAAGTCATTTCGAAAGAAAACGAAGATGGACCGAAAGCTAAATACTTGTCCGAAAATTAAATTCGCTGTAACTTTTTTTCCTACGAATAAAATCAAAAAGTTTCATCACGAAAGTTTAATGATTTTTTACGAACTTTTATTTTCTAAAAAACAAAAATTAAAGTTTTGGGGCTATTGAGGAAATAAAACGAAAATTTGAAATATCTAGTCAAAGATGGAATCGGAGGCAAGAATGTTGTTAAAACGAACTATTGTCCTTATTGAGATCTATCCAACGAGATACTTTTTTTACGATCGGCTAAAAACTGATGAAGCTATACAAAAAAGACCATTTGGGGCAGATTTTTTTGGTGAGCTACCTTAATGTACAGTAATTTGATCAATACAATGAAAAAAGTTGCTAAGTTTCGAATAATCTATATATTAATACGCAAACAAAAAAGTTTGTGTTCCCTTTTTTCTGTGTTACCTTCAACATATTCACATAATACTTATATCGATGGATAGGTATTTTCGAGTAGATTTGCACAATATAAGTTTAATTCGAATATGTTTAATTAAGATAGGTGCAGAAACTGAGCAAATGTAAAACGCTTTTTTTACCAATGGAACAATGAGAAACTGCAAAGCGACAAAGCTCTGTTGAACATCGCAGCTGTAGCTTACAAAAGCAAGACTAGATTGCGGGAGACTAGATTGCAAACATTTAAAAAGAGCTGAGTAGCATTATTGTTGTTGTTGTTGTGGTTGTTGCTTTCTCTTAATTTCTCTCAGCGTTAAAAGAAACAGTTGAATTGCTGCTTGCTTCTATTATCTTGAGAATTAACATTAATCTTGATTTATTTGTTATACTTTTCTACCGTTTATTTACTTACTTTACTTTTAATTTATTTATTTACTTTAAATGAATATTATATGTTGAATAAATTTTTTTTATTGACGCATATGCTTCCTTTTTTGTCCTTTAGCACTATTTTCCTCATAGCCTCAAGGTAAGCATTAAGAATTTACATGCAAATTAATAACAATTCATTATGTGAAAAAAAACTTAAGTTTCGTTACCTTATAGAAACAGATGGTCGAATTTCGGCCACAGGCGATACTAGTACTGTATATAATGGGCCTCGAACATGTATAACTATTCGAATTGCTGTGGTCTTGAAATACGTAAACAATAAAAGATAACATGTTTAAAAATAACAAAAACTACTCTTTCTCAATATATATAATTATGGTTGTCTGGTTTAATTTACTGAAATAACAGATTTTAAAAAATCATTTTTTTATAATTTCTGCGGATACACTGTTTAGTGTGAATTTTTCGAAAACTACACCGAATGCTGATGGATAGCCATTTTCTTCATTTTCGTTTTTAAACAGTAAGCGTATCTCATATACTTACTGAATAATAATTCAATGGAACGCCGTTGCATTATCGATCTTTGAGCGGCATGACGTGAGAAAATTTAGTCTTTTTGTTTTTGTTGTAGGGCTTAGAGGCCTTTATTGGCGTATCATATTTTTTACCCTAGCACTAATTCTTAAGCTGGAAGTTCATTCAGTGCCTGAACAGAATCAGAGCGATTAGCGATTGGCGACATTTTAAAGTAATAGAATGCATGAAAACGTACGAACACGTCCGAAATCAAATCGCTGGTCTTCGATTGCGACGAACATTCGCCAGATTAGAATCTATTCTATTTTTTCTCTGGCGACCTGGCGATCCTCTCTTTGAGTGGTGTCAAACATGATAAGTGTTGCCGTATTTTTCCTAATGACGTTCCGAACTATTGTCTTAGCTTTCTATTTGTTGTCTGTGTTTCTGTTTTCTTCATGTCAATTATGCATACACAAAACAAAACATTCTGACAATTCAATTCTGAATAGTTCGCCAATCGCTAATCGCTTTCATTCTGGACGTGTTCTGAGCGATTGGCGAGAAGAGAAGATTGCCGGTCGCCAATCGCTTTGATTCTGTTCGGGCTCTCACACTTACTTCTCGCTGGGTCAATTTACCTAAGAAAATTATGGCAGAGTTCAATTTTCCCTTTTACATTCAGAGTAAGCAGGGCTACAAAATTATAAAACATTTGTTATATTCTTAATGTTAAGTTTTTATCGTATTTACGCATAAATACTTAAAATGTCTTTATTTATTATTACAAAAATCGCAAGTCCTGACAAACAAAAAGTTATTTTAATAAATTAACAATAAAGAAATGATAAAAATTTCTAATTTTTAAGATTTTTGTACAAGAGCCATCCCTGAACGTCTTTTATTTCTTTTCGACGTTCGTTATAAGTAACGAGCTGTCAAACAACTCAAATTACGCAAGCAAAGTTGAAATATTTTCTACTTTTCTTGAGTAAATAGCATGTTTCCAACGTTACGCACGTAGGGTTAAAATTCTCTCATAAGCTTTCATACATTTCTATTCCATTGCGTTCAGCGAGTAGACGGGCGCATAGGCAAATGCAGTGAATGAAGTTTCAGCTTTTGCGAATAATAATTCCATGTAACAAATTTGAAGTTCTGTTGCTTAAGTAGCTCCCTTCGAGTCCGGAAGATGTCTTTAATTTTGTTTTATTTTTGTGACACAGAATTATCTCTTACAGTCGTAACATTATTTTAATCGTAGCACCCATACTTAGAGAGTAACAATTCGATGCAGTGCCGATGCATTTTAAAAAATGTCTATTTCAACTTGTTTGGAAACCTGCGCGGTAGAACGTAACCTTGTCTCGTCGAAAGATCGATCGGCCATTAGTCGGTTAAATAACCCTTGAGACACATAAAACTCTTAAGAGTTAAGAAAATCTGGAGGTTGCTGAACTGGGTTATATTTTACTTTTGTTTTCTTCAAATAATTTGATTTATTAGTAATTGGGGAAATTATGTCTGTATCGCTCCAAGAATTTTTTTAGTTTATTGATAAAAAACTACACAAATTGACATTTCAGACTATAAACCAATTCAATTTAATTCTACCAAAACATTGACCTCGATTATTATCTTTTTTTTTTTTCGGCCATGGTTAGTTTCTCATAAATTTTCAATACGTTGCTTTAAGTAGCCTCTTTAAAATCTACTATATCTGTCATTGCTTGTCAGATGTGCTCCTTACTTTTTTTCTTCAATTTTTTTTTTTTTTTTTTTTGTTACAAACCTCAAACTTGTGGCATCACGAAAGTTTTCAAAAATTGTTTCCACTCCTTTTCAAGGCAAGCCCTTTGCAGCGTTTACGGTCATTGCTAATAGTCACAGTTGCTGTGAGCTTGTGACCCACGCAAAAGTCACATAATTCAGAAAAAAAAGTTGCGAAAAAAGAAGAACGAAGAAGTATGTGACACGGCGACGTCGCGTCTGATGCAAGCACGAGTGCATGCAAGGACCTCTTTTTGTGTTGCATGCAGTTTCTTAAGAACGCGACCTGCAGCAAGATGTTGGATAAGTTTCCTCTCATGCAATGTATTTGTGTGTGTGTGCAGTTGTGTGTTGTTGTCGTAAAGTTTGAGATATCACCGTTTTTTCCAGAGATATCCTTTGGTTTCTGCATTATCCTTGTGGAGCACTTACAAATAATAAAAGCATAAATTTTGAACTTGAGTTTTTGTTCGTTTATTAATAAAATGTTGGAGTGTGAGTGTGTTTGTGTTTATGTCTGCGCGGGTTTATTATAAATGTCAAAAAGTGCTCGCTCATAACTTTCGTATTATTCAAGGATAATGGAAACATAAATTTTCTGGAAAACAGCGTAATTATTTTGTCCTAAAATGAACAAAGAAAATACTTTTACATTTTGTTAGAGTTATAGGAATATTTTTAAAAAAAGTTTAGTCTATGAAAATATTTGTGAAATTTTACTTTGTTGCAGCAGGTAACATAGTAAAATAAAAGCTTTTTACATAGAGAAAAATCCTTGCTTTCTAGTATTTGCAGGTATAAATGATAAATATAAGACACTGCACGAACTGACATTTTAAATGACTTTCTTGAAATATTGTTACGGATAAACAACTAAAATTTTATACTTTAAAAATTCTTCTTTATTTAGGTAACTCTCTCATTTTTGTTTGAATTTAGTCAAAAAGGTTAAATTTGACTATATCTTGAAATTTTAATTCAAATACATTTAGAATTAAAAGAATACCAACAATTTCGGGATAAAGTTTGATTGATATAAGTAGTCTCACTCCAAACTGATTCTTTCTATAAGCATCATACAGTCTGGTATCAAGAGTATCATGTTGTTTGCTTATTTTAGTTCTCATTTTACGTTTTTTTGGCATTCTCGCAGTACTCGTAAAGGCAACGAAAGATACAAATGACTGGAAAGCAGTCAGATATATTAAAAAAAAACACGTTGGATGTATCTTGGACACACACGTAGGTTTTAACGTAACAGCGTATTGTCCCTTTAAAATCCTTTCCTTTCCATTCCTTTCCTTTCCTTTCCTTTCCTTTCCTTTCCTTTCCTTTCCTTTCCTTTCCTTTCCTTTCCTTTCCTTTCCTTTCCTTTCCTTTTCTTTCCTTTTCTTTCCTTTCCTTTCCTTTCCTTTCCTTTCCTTTCCTTTGCTCATCAACTTGTTCTCATCCTTATCTTTATTCAAACACTTGTTTTAAGCCATGTTCAAAATCCTGACCTTTGTTCGAATTCTTTTCCTAATCCTTGTCTCACTTTATTTCCTAAGCTTTGTTCTAAATCTTATCCTCTGTGTGTCCAAATCCTTCTTCTAGTCCTTGTCCCCATCCAATCTTGTCTTTTATATTGTTTAAGGCGCGTCTAGATCTTTGTTCTTTTTCCCAACTTTTTTTCTTATTATCCCAATCCTTATCGAAGTGCTTTTCCCAATCTTTGTCTGAATTCTTGGCCTAATTCTTGTCGATTTGTCCAATCGTTGCTCTAAACTTTTTTGAAATCTTTGTCCCACTCCGTGTCTTATTACTTGTTCTTATCTTTATTCAAATCGTAGCACTCATCTTTTTTCAAATTTTTGTCCAAATGCCTATCCGAACCCTTGTCCTAATACTTGTCCTTATTTTCATTTTAGTTAAGTTTTTTTTTATATATTTGCTTTCGCTAGTGGCGTCCGTGGCGTAGTTGGTTAAAGTGCGTGGCCGCTATGTCAAAGAACTTTGGAAACCCGGGTTCGAACCCCAGCAGCGACAGAAAATTATTTGAATTAAAATAATTTTTCTGTACGGCCGCCACCTCTCTGCAGACAATGGCAAACCTCAGAGAGTAATCAAAATGCCAAGTAAAGCTTCTTGAGAACGAGAACATTCTGTTCATTGCCGTTCGGAGTCGGCGTTAAGCATGTAGGTCCGGTTCTCTGTCAATTGTGTACAAACTTAATAACACGCACAACACAATTGATCATAAGAAGCTAGGTCAAAGTCCTTTCAAGGGCTGAAATGGCCAGTTATTTATTTTTTTTTTTTATTTGCTTTCGCTATGCATTTGTTGCTTTTAGGGGGTTCCCTGAGAGATGTTTTTTTGCCATACATTTTATTTTTTTTTATTTTTATCATGTCACCAAAAATCACAGTTTTGCTGTCGTTCCATAAAGTTTACCGTAGCGCCAATAGTCACGGAGTTATAAAGCCTTATGCATTTCGGGTTTTGGAAAGTGAAGCCCTGGTGTTTGGCAGCTGTCAAATGTTTATGTCATCCAAACTTAAAGGCGATCAGGCCCATTTCCCGCTAGGTGGTTCCGTGAATAAACGAAATTGCCGTATATGGGGCTTTGAAAATCCGGGGGTTTTGATTGTGAAGAAACCATTGCATCCGGAAAAAGTGGTGACTGGTGTGCATTATGGTTTGGTGACGTCATTGGTTTGAATTTTCTTGAAAACTATAAAGGAGCAACAGTTAGAGTCAATTCTGAGAGCTATGGCCGCATGTTAATCGATTTTTTTTTGGTCCCTTAACTGAATATTTGGATCTGGACGATAAGTGGTTTGAACAAGATGTCCTCACAAGTCACACAGCAGTATTAATTATGAGGTTGTTGCACCAGAAACTTCCAGGACGAGTTATTTCGAGATTTGGCGATGTCAGTTGGACTATTTTTTGTGGGGCTTCACAAAAGATCGTGTTTACGTGAATTAACATCAAACTCTTGAGAAATTAAAAAACCAACAATCGTCAAGTCACGATTGAGCTAGTGCCCGAGTTGTGCGCAAAAATCATCGAAAATGACCTCAAAATGATTGAAAAACTCCCGTGGAGGACATTTGAATGATATTGTATATACCCACTTATAATGGCAACGTCCGAACATTAAAACTTGACTTTCTTACTTTAAAATGGATTAATCTTCAATTCCATGCAGCGTTCTTTCGTTGTTGCATTTTTTCTGCATTTTTTTCGCAATGCTAAGTATAAATTATTAATTTTCAATTTATAATATTTACCGTGGCGCATATACTCACCGAGTAATAATTCCATGCAACGCCGTTGCATGATTGATGCATTTTCGTCATGAATTTTTTGTCTATTGTTGACATGATGGATAAGATCCAGCCTTGACTAGCGTGTAATATTTTTAACGTAGCACCTATACATAGCCAAATTTGAAGTTGCGATGCTTAGGCAGTTTCCTTCGCGTACAGATGACGTCTTTATTTTTTTTTTTTTGTTTTCATTATTATTATAAAGTTAAAGAATTGACCTTTACTGCCGTACTATAACTTTTATCGTAGCACCTATACTCAGCGAGTAGCAAATTCTTGCAACGCCGATGCATTTTGATGAATTGTAACGTTGTCACGTCAAAGAATCAATTATATGGTTATAAAAATATTTTTCATAAGCAAAAAAATGTCTTCGGTGAAGTTTAGACAATTTAGTTCGAAAGGAAAATCTGAAATTATTATTATCATCCTTGGAATAAAACCAAATATATTTGGAATACCTCAATTAACAATTAATAAAATCTTACGATATAACTACTACCTATAATTGCAGGTGCAAATACTGAAAATTAGAGAGCTTCTGAAGGCAGGCATTGAGGAAAAGAATTTTGACACCGGTTCAAAATAGCAATTTTTTTTTAGCATTGGTGCATGGATGACCTTTGTTCTTTGTCGAAATTGCTTTTGGATATAATATAGGGTATTTATTTAGTGCAGAATACATTGCGCATCGCTGTTTAGCATAGTATTGAGAAAGAGCTAAATGTTTCGATTCGCTATAATTTTGAAGTCAAAAATTAGACTAAATAAAAACTTTTTAACAAAAAAAAAAAAAAAAAAAACAACCGACTTCAAAATCAATACAAAGTAAAAAATAATTTTAAATAACTTTTCCTATTAATTTCTTGGTCAAATTTTAAAAGTTATTTATAAGTATTATAATGTTAGAAATCTTATCATTTCCATTTTTTCTAATTTGTTTTTTTATTATCATCAATATATAAATTGCGTTATGAACATAAAAGCTTCAAAGTCGGCGCTAATCTTACTGAGTCGAAATCTTTTTATTTTAATTTTTTCTAATTTGTTTTATTATCATAAAAATAGTACTGACTTTATGAATATAAAAGCTTTCTAGCAATTTTTTCTTTCAGTTGGCAATTGTTGAGTGCGCTGAATGTAGCCACCGTGTTCCCTGCATTATTTTTGCAGCTTTAACACACTTTATCATATGCAATATGAGCTTTACAAGCTCACTCAAACCAGTAGAGTGAAAATGTTTATGTGTACAAAGCTTTTAAAATTACTTTTAAATTAAGATTTAAAATTACTACATTGTCACCAAGTCAGCATAGCATCAAATAAAAAAATTTTAAATAGTGCAGGGATGGTAAAAGATCATGATTATGTGTCAAAGATTAGCGCCGACTTCAAAGCTTTTATGTTCATAAAGCAATCCAAATATTGATGATAATAAAACAAAATAGAAAAAATGAAAATGATAAGATTTCCAATATTATAATACATATATTAATATATATATAATACATATATATTTTAAAAGTTATTTAAAATTTGACCAAAAAATTAATGGGAAAAGTTATTTAAAATTATTTTTTACTTCATAGTGATTTTGAAGTCGGTTTCCAATCCCTGTTTCCAATCCCGCCCACTTTATTGATCGTACTTTATAATGATTCCACCTAGCCCTGTGCCAAATTTCAGTTTATAAGTATCAATATTAACCGATATATACTACTTTCCTTAAAGTGCCACACCCCATGTACAATCCTGCCCACTTTTGTAATCATTCTATCTACCCACCTACCTACAAACAAAATATTAGTACGCTAGTGTTAATATTAACTGAGATATAGTATTTTTATAATATTGCCACACTCCTCTGTTGAATAACGTCCACTTTTTTTTACCGTAATTAGTAGTAACTGTGCCTGCCCATGTACTAAATTTCAATACCCTAGTACCAATATTAATCGATATACAGAGTTTTTCTAATATTGCCACAGCCCATTGGCGAATAACGCCCACCTTATTGACCGTAATTTTTAATAACTCTGCCTTCCTATGTACTTAACTTCAGTACACTATTGTCAACATTATTCGATATACTGTGTGTTTCTAATATTGCCACATCCTTTTGTCAAATAACGCCCACTTTATAGACCAGAATTTATAATAATTGTGCCTACCCCTGTATTTTTACTGTAAATTTCAGTATCCTAGTGTCAATATTAACTGAAATACAGTGTTTTTCTAATAGTGACATGCCCCTTTGTCGAATATGGCCCAATTTTTTAAAAAAGGACCTCAGCGTTAATGGTATCTATCTGTTGATAAAAAATTAGGAAAATTGGGCAAGTACTTTAGAAGTTATCGAAAAAAAAAGATTAACCAACGAACATGAGAACCTCCTCCTTTTTGAAGCCGGTGAAATATAACCGAAGCACAAATGACATAAAATTATATCTCAAATGAAGACAATATTTAGTTTCATATTTTCATTTTAAAATTTTACACATAAAAAAAATCAATATTTGTGGTGTTTCACTCGAAAAGGAACATTATCTTCCCAGACGAAATTTCTCAGGAGAGCTAAGAATAGACATTCGGGTAAATAAATTTTATCGGTTTTCATGTTATGGTAAGCATTTTACAATCGGTTGTAAGTTGATTATTAAATCAGAAATATAAAAAAAATATATTTTCCACAACCTTAACCCCATTAAAGAGAAAAACCTTGTCTTCAACCATGTATTTTAAATGGGGAAGTTAAGGTCCCTTTTAATTGTCAAACTTTGAACATCAATAACTAAAAACAAAGTTTATTTTTTAAATTTTTTTGGTGATTGAGGTGTCTTTTTGTTCCAAATAATATGTTATTTTAAGAAATGCAAAAAAAAACGAACTTTGAACCCGGGAAGATAAGGTCCCTTTTTCTGTGAAACATCACATATTAGTGTGGTTTTGAACCAAGTCTTCTTTATGATTTTGTTTTTTTGACGTGACGAAGTTACGTTTTACCGCGCAGGTTTCCAAAAAAGTTGAAAGTGAAGTTTTTCAAAATTCATCGGCGTTGCATTGAGTTGTTACTCGCTGAGTATAAAAGCTAAATATGATTAAGAAAATGGTACGACCGTAAAGGTTGATTCATTGACTTCATTACAAAAACAAAACAAAAATTCATAACGTCATCGGGACGCGGTGGGAGCTGCTTAAGCAACGCAACTGAAAATTTGCTACATGGAATTATTACTCGCCGAGTATTAGTGCCAGAATTAAAAATATGATACACCAACAAAGACCTGCTCTAAGCCCTCACAACAAAATTATACAAAAAATTTCTGACGTCATGGGGACACAGAGAGAGCCGCTTAAAGATCTACAATGCAACATTCATGCAACGGCGTTGCATTGAATTTTTACTCGGTGAGTATATAAGCTACGATAAAAGTTTAAAAAGAAAAATGAAGGATTTATACTTGGCCTTACGACAAAAATATAAAAACGAAGCTGACATGAACAGGTCATGAATATAGCATCTTATGTAACAGAAATGTAATATTGTTGCATAGAATTATTACTCACTCAGGAAACGTGCAATGGTAAATTTTATTTTACGGCAGAATATAAGTGTTATTACGCCTCACAACTAAAATACGGAAAAAATTCTTATCATCATAATTTCAAGATGGCAACCACATAATGCAGTAAAAATGCTACAACCATGAAAAAACGTTGCATGGAATTTTAACTCAGTGTCTATTGGCGTGACGGTAAATTTTAAAGAATAAAAATGAACAAACATCAACATCAACATCAACATCAACATCAACATCAACATCAACATCAACATCAACATCAACATCAACATCAACATCAACATCAACATCAACATCAACATCAACATCAACATCAACATCAACATCTACATCAACATCAACATCAACATCAACATCAACACCAACATCAACATCAACATCAACATCAACATCAACATCAACATCAACATCAACATCAACATCAACATCTACATCAACATCAACATCAACATCAACATCAACATCTACATCAACATCAACATCAACATCAACATCAACATCAACATCAACATCAGCATCTACATCAACATCAACATCAACATCAACATCAACATCAACATCAACATCAACATCAACACCAACATCAACATCAACATCTACATCAACATCAACATCAACATCAACATCAACATCAACATCAACATCAACATCAACATCAACGTCAACATCAACATCAACATCAACATCAACATCAACATCAACATCAACATCAACATCTACATCAACATCAACATCAACATCAACATCAACATCTACATCAACATCAACATCAACATCAACATCAACATCAACATCAACATCAGCATCTACATCAACATCAACATCAACATCAACATCAACATCAACATCAACATCAACATCAACATCAACATCAACATCAACACCAACATCAACATCAACATCTACATCAACATCAACATCAACATCAACATCAACATCAACATCAACATCAACACCAACATCAACATCAACATCTACATCAACATCAACATCAACATCAACATCAACATCAACATCTACATCAACATCAACATCAACATCAACATCAACATCAACATCAACATCAGCATCTACATCAACATCAACATCAACATCAACATCAACATCAACATCAACATCAACATCAACATCAACATCAACACCAACATCAACATCAACATCAGCATCTACATCAACATCAACATCAACATCAACATCAACATCAACATCAACATCAACATCAACATCAACATCAACACCAACATCAAAATCAACATCTACATCAACATCAACATCAACATCAACATCAACATCAACATCAACATCAACATCAACATCAACATCAACATCAACATCTACATCAACATCTACATCAACATCAACATCAACATCAACATCAACATCAACATCAACATCAACATCAACATCAACATCAACATCAACATCAACATCAACATCAACATCAACATCAACATCAACATCAACATCAACATCAACATCAACATCAACATCAACATCAACATCAACATCAACATCAACATCAACATCAACATCAACATCAACATCAACATCTACATCAACATCAACATCAACATCAACATCAACATCTACATCAACATCAACATCAACATCAACATCAACATCAACATCAACATCAGCATCTACATCAACATCAACATCAACATCAACATCAACATCAACATCAACATCAACATCAACATCAACACCAACATCAACATCAACATCTACATCAACATCAACATCAACATCAACATCAACATCAACATCAACATCAACATCAACATCTACATCAACATCTACATCAACATCAACATCAACATCAACATCAACATCAACATCAACATCAACACCACCATCAACATCAACATCAACATCAACATCAACATCAACATCAACATCAACACCAACATCAACATCAACATCAACATCAACATCAACATCAACATCAAGGCGCCTCGGTAGTCGAGTTGTTAGCGTGCTCGACTGCCACCCCAGAGGTCCCGGGTTCGATTCCCGGCCAGGCCATGGTCCTTCGCTTTAAGACCTTACTAAATTTTCTCTCCTCATTTCTAATCAACTGAAACTTAAAATTCATCAATATTTACGACTTGAAGTTGTAGTTGATGGTAGAGAAGTTTGTGGATGAGATTGGCTTATAACTTGAATTGACTGAAGTAAAGGCATAACACTTACCTCTGATTCAAATTCACATGTTTCTTTGGCTTTCCACCACGCTTAGAACATTCTACACATGTTTCACTTGATTGCCCTTTCCTTCCCACTAAAACTATCACCCCATTTCGAACCAAGGCAGACTTGACTGAATAGGTTTTCCACCTGAAATCCTTGGTTCAAAGCTAAAAAAAAAAAAAAAAAAAAAACATCAACATCAACATCAACATCTACATCAACATCAACATCAACACCAACATCAACACCAACATCAACATCAACATTAACATTAACATCAACAACAACAACAACAACAACAACAACAACAACAACAACAACAACAAAAATTAGGACAAAAATTAAGACACACCTTTCCAAACTAGGAAAAGGATGCAGTATATTTGAAGTCAAGAATTTGGTCATGGATTAAAAGAAGAGTTTGGACATGAAATAGGAATATAAAGAAACATCGTCACGTCAAAACCTACGGGTGTGTCCACGACACAGCCAATTCTTTTTTTTTAACAAAGTGCAGTTTGTGCCTTAATCTTTTCCATACATATATTGTCCATATTTCACATGATTATTTTCTCCTTTTGTAACTGTTGAAAACAGTAAAATTAACACCAACTTACGATTCCACATTTTCTTCGCAATTAGGAGATTGGCCACTTATATAAATAATTGTAAAACAACAAAATATTACAGAAATGTCTCATTGAGTGACGACCCATTAGCTGTCGTATCTAAGCTTGGGCTTGGACCTTTTGTTGTCGCCAAAGCTGGACTTGACGCGCTTGAATCATAAAGAACTATTAAGAGAATTCAAACGAAAGTGAATCGTTCGATTAAAAAAAGTAGAATTTATAACGTATTAATATCGTCTACATTAAATTTTTATCATTTCAGTGATAGATCACAACTGCTCGTACGATGATAAAAAGTCAAATTTCACTCCTTTATAATTTTATCTAAGGCTTCGTAAAGACTTCTTAGTCTGTATAAAAAGATATAAATTATATAAAAAAACTGTATTTCTGTTACTTATTTTTTTGTCAACCCGCAGACACAACTTCATTTTGAACGCATTTCGTCTAAAATTATTCGGGACTACAAACACTACAAAACAGAATTTGAAAGGATTTGAAATAAAATCCCTGTCAGCACAAAGTAGGAACTTTTAAAAGTTTGCACACAAAATTGTGGCCACTTTAAACAAGGCTCAAAATCAAAGCCCAAACGTTGGCAAAAGCTCTGTATTAAATTTTATGTGTTTTCCCTGGGTTTGTGCTGTCTGCCTGGGTTTGCCTGTGCGTGTGTGTGTATGCTCGTGACTTTGCGACAAATAATAATTGTGCGCGACAAGCCTTAAGCGGCGAGGCATTATTTTGGCAAATAAGAATATTTATGTGTCTGGCCAAAAAATTACGGAATTGTAGAAAATATGAAATAGAGTGCGATGGAGAGTGAGAAAGAGAGAGAGAGAGAGTGAAAATGGGAGGGCAAGGGAAATTATACCGGAAATTGTAACAAACCCATTGCAACATTATGAAAACAACAGCAACATTGCATGTATTGCCTGTTACTCGGTGCTTTGTATGTGTGTGTGTGTGCTGTGTGTAGGCGAGAGTGTTTTGCGGCAGCTTGTGGCTGAAGTTGGCTGCGGTGTGGCCAAGTGTTGTTATTGTTGTTTTTGCTGTTGTTAAACGGATGCGTGTTGTTATTGTTTTTGGCCACATTGCAATATTGCGGTTAAAAGTTAAAAACCTTATATTTCGGGTTATGTGCCATAGAGTGTGTGAGTTGTTGTCTGTGTTTGCAAGTTGGTAATACTTTGATTTATTTTTAATTCAATTTTTATTGCCCTTGAAAATCGTTAAATTATGAGGCGGTTTTTTGGTCAACAGCTCGAAAAACTCACCAGACTGTGTGAAAAATTATAATTTTATTCACAGTACATATTTAAATAAAAAAACGAGACGCAATTCAAGGCTAAGCTTCAAGGGTTCTTTGCTCTGTTTTGCTACAAATTATTTAATTTTTTTTTATTTTTTTTTTTTTTGTAAAATGGAAAACAAACACCCAGCTCATCGTAGTACGTGTTACATAATAAAATCATGCCAACTTTTACTCTGTTCAACTATTGCTATATATGAGAAGATAAACACATACACACACACACAAACCAAATATAAAAATAAATACCGTCAGACGTTGAGGCGATGAGGTAATGGCCAATAGTGTTCCACTTGAAGAGTAGCACTCTCATCGTTGGCTGTCTGTAGCCTGAGGTCACTCTTTGCTTTATCGAAAACAAAAAAAGTTCACACAAAACACCATTTGGTCCATTCACATTAAATACTTGAGTTTTGGAACATGCGATCCACCTTTTTCAAGTTGCCACAGACAACATCTCGAAAGCCATCTAGAGAGCCACCTCCTTCAACGTTGTCGTCATCATCAATGCGAACGTGTCGCATTATCCTGCTTCGTGACTCAAATACCTAAGGGGGTTCAAACAGCCATATCCGCCGCTCCTCTTGAACTGCTGTGCCAATTTTAGTCCTTTGAGAGTTGAAGGAACATTTTTTTTTTGGACTCTTTTTATTCAATGCTTGAGTTGTAACAATTTTTGTGTCTACTCCCCCCCCCCCCCACACACACACTAAAACAACAACAACAAACATGTCTACCTCTTCAAATTCCTTTAGTAAAACCTCTTCACTTTCCGCATCCTTTCAATTATTGTCGAATATTTGTCCACTCACAAATTATTAGTTTTTTGTTTTTTTTTCAGTATTTTTATTATTATCTATTATCTATGTTTGCTCTCCTCTCATTTAAACTGTTTGCTGTCAAAGTATTATGAGATTAGTTAAGTGTGTGTGTGTGTGTGTCTCTCCCTCTCCAGCTGCTTTCATTCAAACCCATTAAATGTCATAGATGTTCGAATGTGTCGCAATGAAGTGTTCCGTATTGCCTCCTATTGGACCGCATGATGTCTGCCGTACGTGCAGCATTTGATCAATGACCGGTTTAATAGTTTGATGGATTTCATTGCAGGAAATCAATTTTTCGTCAGTTGACCTCATTTTAGTCACACATTCCTGGTGACTGGTCGACTGGCATGCATCATCATTTGTACGTTTACCTCTTTTCGATGTGTTATTTTTTCTCTTTTTTCTCGAGTTTTCATTTTGGTTCAGTTGTCACGTGGTTGGTAAAAGTCACACAGTTAATTGAAATTCGGTTTTTATGGCATTTCGAAATTAAGTGGTTGTTAATGTTATCTGGCGTGGATATTTGTATAGGTTTGCTTTGCTGTAGCTTAATTTTTAAAGAAAATACTTGAGAAGTTAGGATTTTTTGAAAGAGATATATTGAAATGATCTATATTTCTGTCAGTAAACAGTTTATCAACCTAATAAACTTCAAATATATTTTTTGGAACCCACATTTATACAATTTTAATTTGTTAATTCGTTTACGAAATTAATATTTTTGGACGTGTAACTTAAAATGTTCTTAAGTCCATTAAATCGTTATCCACCTAAACTTTTTGGAAATTAGGCGACGACATATTTAACAATTGTGTTGTTAAGTTGCAAAACGGTGTCTTCTCCAAAAATTTGAAAACTGATTGCATAATGTTTGGCGGTTAAAAACGCATATAAATCATTTAATTTGATTCGTCTAAACAGCTGTACTCCTTCAAAAATTATATCAAAAAATCATACTCTACAAAAAGTAGAACAAAAAGTCCCACTCTAGGTGAAATTATTTTATAATTTTTAGTTCGATTATAATTAAACATTATATTAAAAGACAATATTAAACATTTTTTTTTCTTTAATAATAATTAAATTTATTAATTTTCTGGTTTTTAGTCTTTGTACTTTTTTTTACTCTCAGCGGTGAATTTTAAAAAATTTCAATTTGTTTCATAAAAAAAAAAAAAGGGAAAAACATTCATTCACATTCTTGGGGCTCGAACTCACTTTTTCGAACTCGAAACGTTTTCCATACTGACACGTTAGCAAAAATTATAAAAATTACGTTAGTTCTCTCTTCCACTGAAAAGTTTCGTGTTTCGTTAGCCCTCACGATCGAAACGAATGAAAAATAACGTTATTGTGTCACCCTCTGAGACATCGTTCGGATATCGTTTATTTACGTTCTCTGCCTAGCGCACAATAAGGCGTTCGCTTTACGCTCTGAGCTACAGAACTAACACTAAAAGATATTCTAAATAGCAATAAATCAAACTAATTTTTAAAAATAACTAAACAAATTTTTTACAATGTTTTTTTTTCATCCTCAGTGGATGAATTTGTTTAAAAATATGAATTTGTTTAAAAAAAAAAACAAAAATTTCATTCACATGGTTGAGTCTCGAACTCACTACCTAGCGTATAATAAGCCGATCGCTTTAAGCTTTAAGCTACAGAACTCACAGGAAAACATATTCTAAATGTGGTAATAAATTCACTTCAGTTGTGAATTTTTGAAATTTGAAAATGTCAATGAGCTTTTCAATTTTTATTGTTTTATTTTTAATATGTATGTATGTATGTATCAAATAATTTCGCATTTTAGCCAAACAAATAAACGCACAGACAAAAAAATTGCATGAAATTGTGTTGTTATTCCGTTCTGAGCTAAATTATAAGTTTCAAAACTCTAGCTTATCGGGAAGTTGGTTAAAAATGGATTCCAAGATTTGTACGGGACAGACAAATGAAGTGAAGCTAATAAAAACGTTTTAAAATGGAATCTTTTGAGCATCCTGTGGAAAATATAAATAAACCACGTACACGCAAAGAAAAAAAAAAAACGAAAACGTTTATCGCCAGTTTGCCGCAAACGAACTTCGTTTGTCGTGCTTGTAATCGTTATTTGCAGTTGTCATAATAATGGTCAGTTTGCGAAAACGCGTCATTTAGTTGTAGGAAATTAATTTCGTTTATCACAAGCGCGAGTGATTTTTTAATTGCAGCAATTGAAAAAATGGTTTTTCCCAACTGAAAACTTCGTTTGTTTTCCCTTCGTTGTATAAATATAACGCTTATAGTTCAAGTTATTTTTTGGACAAATTTTGACTATATAGCAAATATAATAGCACTATATAGCAACAGAGGTGCAATGAGTGCAATCCATAAGTAGGCGGTCGATCGTAGAAAGAAAGATAACACGGTGTAACAGTGAAAATAAACTCGGCTCGAGACATAGTATAGGTTGTAGGTCTAGTTGAACATAAGATAACTGCATACTTAGTTTTTTGAATATACCCTCAAAATCGGGATTTGTGGTCAAAAAACCGATTTTAGGTTGGTGCATGTATAGTTTGTTATGTAACTCCGTTATATCTAGCTCAATTTTAAAAATTTAAACATTGATAAAAAGAAGAAAAATATACCCTTAATAAATTACATAGACCGTTTTTTTACAAAAAGAATTGACAAAGTTACAGTTAAAATCATTTGAAAATTTATCATTTCTTTTTAATTTTTTCAACTTTAACAACGTTTTGTTAACAAATTTTATTTTTTGGCACTATTAGTTTTAGCAAGATTTTGAAAGCCTTTTAAATTTTGCGTTCAACAAGCTATCATTTACTTCAATTGGCTGAAATACAAATGCACTATCAAATTTTAAGTATTTGTAATAAAATACAAAAAATTTTAATTTTGTTTTTTTTTTTCTAAAAATGTTTATTTGACCTTTTTCGTTTATATATATTATAATCGATTTCACGTTTTAGGAACCAGCAGTAGTCTACCAGTATCTTTATGGAATTTTTTTCCTGAAAGCCGGTTTCTATTGCTTCCATCTCCTGGTGGAACCTTTCTCCTTGTTCATCACTAAACTGCCCAAGGCTATTCGGGAAAAAGTTTTAATGGGAGTGCAAAAAATGTATTTTGATTGACATATTGCAGCTCATTTCTTCGTATGCACTTAAAAATGCATTTACAACATCTAAGTAATTTCGACTCTTCTTCTTGCCGAGGAAATAAATGCATAACGAAATATAACTATTCCAAGCTCTTTTTTTCAACTGGATTTAATTTAGAAACGAAATCAGTGTCCAAGAAAATTTTCCGAATTTGTGGGCCCACAAATAAACCTTAGAATAACCGAAATGAATAAATAACTTTTATAAAAGATTTGAACGTGCAGGATACTTTCTTTGATTTTGACCTCACTTAACCTAGGAAACGCTGCAATCAGATTTTTTTTTTTTTTGCTTTGAACCAAGGATTTCAGGTGGAATACCTATTCAGTCAAGTCTGCCTTGGTTCGAAAATGGGATGATAGATTAGTGGGTAGGAAAGGGCAATCAAGTGAAACACGTGTAGGATGTTCTAAGCGTGGTGGAAAGCCAAAGAAAGATATGAATTGGAATCAGACGCTAGGCTTATGCCTTTACCTCAGTCAATTCAAGTTATAAGACAATCTCATCCACAAACTTCTCTACCATCAACTACAACTTCATGTCGTAAATATTGATGAATTTTTAATTTCAGTTAATTAGAAATGAGGATAGAAAATTAAGAAAGGTTAAAAGCGAAGGACCATGGCCTGGCCAGGAATCGAACACGGGACCTCTGGGGTGGCAGTCGAGCACGCTACCAACTCGACTACCGAGGCCGCGGTAGGATTACATTTTCATGTCGCACCAGTGGAGTATTGAAAACATATTTTTTGCCAACTTGAAAAGAAGCACGCAGTGGATACTCCTTTTGCTTATATTTATTAGTCGCACGACTATCCCATTCGCAAATAATGCAAGGATACTTGGTATATCCACCTTGCATTCCAAACAGTATTGTTAGAGCCTTTAAGTCGGCGACATACATATATCAGAATTTAACATATCAAGAATCACACAAAAAGTTTTTAAATAAATCATACTCTTGCAAGATCCCTCAATAAACAAACGCCATTCATTCGGAGCGTGTTTGTGGTTGAAAACTGCAAACAGTTCCGTCACATCCGGGCAATACACCAGCTTTATGATAATATATATAAACGAAAAAGCTCAAAAAACATTTTTAGAAAAAAAAAAAAAAATTTTTTTGTATTTTATTACGAATACTAAAAATTCGATAGTGCATTTGTATTTCAGCCAATTGGAGTAAATGATAGCTGGTTGAACGCAAAATTTAACAGGCTTTCAGAATCCTGCTAAAACTAACAGTGCCACAAAACAAAATTTGTTAACAAAACGTTGTTGAAGTTGAAAAATTAAAAATTTTCAAACGATTTTACCTGTAACTTTGTCAATTCTTTTTGTATAAAAACGGTCTATGTAATTTATTAAGGGTATATTTTTCTTCTTTTTATCAATGTTTAAATTTTTAAAATTGAGCTAGATATAACGGAGTTACATAACAAACTATACATGCACCTACCTAAAATCGGTTTTTTGATCACAAATCCCGATTTTGAGGGTATATTTAAAAAAACTAAGTATGAAGTTATCTTATGTTCAACCAGGCCTACTACCTCTTCTATGTCTCGAGGCAAGTTTTTTGATTTGTTTTCATTTTGTAACACCGTGTAATTAATATAAAAAAAGAGATACAGTATACCGTGTATACAGTAAAGAAGTGAAACTTCTTCTTTGTATACACTCTTTCTCTTCTAGAATAATAACGATTTTAGTGTAAAGGCTCGATTATGCAATCGTAAAGCTACGCAACGTAACGTGGCGTAGATTTCTATTTGGAATATAACCCATCGCTGCGCTAGGTAAAGTTACGATTTCACTAACCACTTACACTTATCTATATATATAAAAATGGTGTAAAAAATGTATAGTAATTCATCAAATGAGAACGGCTGGGCCGATTTGGCTCAGATTTTTTTTCAGTTGTTTGTAATTGCCAGGAGAAGGTTTTTACGAAAGAAAATTTTGGGAAAACCCTCCGGGAAAGTTGGGAAATTGGAATAATCGAAAACTGATTTTTTTTGTATGGGATTTTGTGCGCAATTGTTCCGGAATGGCTTTTCGAATGGAAAAATATAAAATTCTTAGTGGAAAACTCGGAAAATTCTGGTAAAACGCAAAAAATTAAAATTTTTTTTAAATTTTTCTTTTATCGCATGATTTTTGACGATGAAAAGGTGGAAAATTCGTTGTGTAGCATGAAAATTTTGGATAATTGTGAATTTCATTGCAATAGAAGACGTTTTGCGTGAATTATGGGTGGAGAAGTTAATGAGATAAATAATAGATGTCGCTGTGCTACAATCAATGCCACAACCCGAGAGATGCCGTTATACATTGACTTACAATTGACAACATTGACAAATCTTTTCGACATGTGAAAGCGATCCGTTCGTAAGGACTTTACTCTATTCGGAAATGCCACGCTTTTATATATGGAACACTGTATCGAAGAAGTTTCAACGCCGGAAGAAAGGTGATGCTGTTGCTGGATTCGCTGATGTCTATTCGACTGATGCCCTCGGACGAATATACACAGTTCTTCCATGCCAAGATGAATGCTTCTATCTTCGCTTACTTTTGGTGAATATTAGAGGCCCTACATCTTTCGATTCCCTGCGTACCGTGGATGGTGAGCTGCGCGCCACTTTTCGGGAGGCTTGCCAAAGTTTGAATTTGCTCGAAAACGATACACATTGGGACTCAACGGTCGCCGATGTAACTGTTTCTGCACCAGCGAATCAAATTCATACATTGTTTGCAATCATCATAGCCACATGTCATCCGTCGAACCCGACTGCATTGTGGGACAAATACAAGGATGAAATGGGTGACGACATTTTGCACAGAGTTCGCACGACAATCTCGAATTTTGATCTTGAAAGTAACTACGAGATGCGCAACGAAGCGTTAATTTTGGTCGAAGACATGTGCGTTCTCATGTGCGACAGTCTGCTGTCGACATTGGGAATGCTAGCGCCCACATCGTTCAATGTACGATGCATTCAATCGCGAATTGCAACGGGAACAAGACTATGATCGAGATGAGCTGGCCTAAAGAGTCCGAACAAATGTGCCGCTGTTGAATGCCGAGCAGAAGAACGTGTACGATTCGCTGATGAAGGTTGTTGACGATGGAACAGGAGGTATTGACTTTTTCGATGCTCCCGGTGGGACAGGCAAGGCATTCGTTATTTCGCTGATTCTGGCAAGAATTCGGTCAAGATCTCAAATTGCGTTGGCTGTTGCATCCTCCTCAAAATTGACCACGCACATGAGAGTCACGTTGCAGAACGACCCATCGGCTGCTGAATTTTCGAGACAACTGCTGGCGCTTGGCAATGGTCAAATTCCTGGTTGATGTTTCGACTGGATTGATATCGTTCCCGGCAAATTTTTGCGAGTTCACATCGTCGAAAGAGGAACTCATCACCAAAGTGTTCCCCGGCATTGCACAAAATTATAAAAATCTCGATTGGATTAGTGAACGGGCAATACTAGCAGCGAAGAATACGGACGTCGATAGCTTGAATTTCATTATTCAAAGTCAAGTCTCTGGAGAACTGCATTCATACAAATCCATTGACAGCGTGAGAGACGAGTATGAAGCGACCAACTATCCAACGGAATTTTTGAACTAGCTTGATGTGCCAGGAACTCCACCGCATAGTTTACAGCTGAAGGTGGGATCAATCATAATCATGCTGCGGAATATGAATCATCCAAAATTGTGCAACGATACGCGATTGTCCGTCAAGAAACTAATGAACAAAGCGATCCAAGCGACGATCATCAAGGGCAAATTTAAAGGAGAGGAAGTCCTCATCCCACGAATTCCAATTATTCCAACTGATCTTCCATTCCAATTCAAGCGTATTCAGTTCCCTGTTTGATTGGCTTTTGCGATGACAATCAATAAATCGCAAGGCCAATCACTAGAAGTCTGTCGGATTAATCTCGAATTTCCCTGTTTTTCGCACGGTTAGCTGTACGTTGTCTGTTCGCGTGTTGGCAAACCGTCTTCGTTGTTTGTTTTTGTGCTGGAAAACAAATCGAAAAACATTGTTTATCAAAACGCTCTCTACTGACTTAGATTCCGTTCAAATAAATCACATTGAAATTTGAGCTATCTGTATTTTATCATTCTGGAGTTTATCTGAAGGCGTGAAATTGGGGCGAGACTAAGTTCGCCGGGTCCGCTAGTTTTTCATAAGATAGAACTCTACGTCACGTTACGTTGCGTTGCTTTACGATTGCATAATTGAACCTTAAAGGCAAAGAGAGAACTTTTTAAGCAAAAGAAATACAATAAAAAGTTTTTATAAAAAAAATATTCTGTTTATTTAATACTAGCTTTTCCCGGCGCGCGTTGCTGCACCCAGCAATTATATCGCAACATAATAATTATATTCGAAACTTTTCTTAGACCCATAGTTTAACACCACTGTCATTTTCCACTGCCCGTTACAGTTTCCCAGTTACAGTTACAGTTTAAATAGTAACTCCATTTTGAGTTTGTATGTAAATACTGCTACTTTTA
Source organism: Pherbina coryleti (assembly GCA_943735915.1). Taxonomy (NCBI): domain Eukaryota; kingdom Metazoa; phylum Arthropoda; class Insecta; order Diptera; family Sciomyzidae; genus Pherbina; species Pherbina coryleti. Next base: position 71,951,271 of record OX030951.1, read on the forward strand.
CTTTCAAAGCTATTCGATAATACAAATTTTAATTGTATGGGCGGAGCCACACCCCCTTATATAATGCCCGTCCCAGTTTTCTAGTAGATGGACATTATCCAGTTTTAGTACAGTTGCCGACAGTGAGCATACAAACTAAATTACCAAAATGTAGCCAAATCGACGAAAACCATAGGAAATATAGCATTTTTATTGATTTGTGGGTGGTAAAAGGGGTGTGACAGAAATTAAAACCATCTTGTGCTTGAAAAAATGTACTGCCAAAATTTCAGTTCTATCGACTCAGCAATTTTGAAGTTTCCAGCCAACACACAGACATCATTTTGCTCTTTGTATATATATTTTGAATAAAGGTTATTGGCTATAACTTTTGATTGGTAAGAGATACTGAGATAATTTTTTTTAATAAATTATTATTTTAGCTTGTAAATTTATTCAAAAATATAAAACCACAATATTGGAAAAAAAAAAAATTTCTTCAAAAAAATCAAGGGTAGGCCTTGTTTTTTGAATCACAAAAATGGTTCTTAATTTTTGCGTAAAATTGAAATAACTATTGCTTATAAATGTTATAATTTTTGAATAGAGTTGAAAAGTTACGAATTTGAATTTAAATTACTTTTACAACAAAAACAAATTTTGAGCCTTTTTGTGAGGAAAACTCTGAAATTTCAGACCTTTTTTGAAAAAAATATTTAAAATATATATACTCAACTAACGGTATTTTTGCAATAAGATTTTCATAGTACTTTGATGAAGCTTTAAGACGAAAAAATAATTTAACAAAATGTATACAAAAGCAGCGGAGATATTTGACTCGAAAGTCGCAAAATTAAATTTCTGATTCTTTTTTTATCATTTTTGAGCAACGATGTTGCATTAAATATATCGTTGTAGTAAAATTTTTCATAGTTTTCAAGATATGTTCATGTTTTTGATGTCAAAATAACGGAAATTTTTTAATTTTACTAAATTTAAGAAATATTATATATTTTGTAAATATTTTCACATGTAACCTAAGAAAACAACTAAAAATATGCGATTTTGTAAAAAATTTGTACTGCAGCACCTTCTGGTGTCCAAGGTGGGTCAAAAGAGATAGTGCTGAAAAGCTCATCGTACCTGAAAACTACTATATACCAATTTTTATTCTAATCGCATGAGCGGTTTGGGAGTTTTAGGTGGTTTCGTAAAAAATTTGTACTAAAGCGCCCTCTGGTGTTCAATATAGGTCAAAAACGATAGCAGCAGAACACTCAACGTACATGAAACTCACTGTATACCACTTTTCATTCTAATCGCATTAGCAGTTTATGAGTTTTAGGCAGTTTTGTAAAAAATTGGTACTACAGCGCCCTCTGGTGTTCAAGGTGGATCAAAATTGATAGCCCACGAACACGCACCGTACCAAAAAACTTCTATACACAAATTTTCATGCTAATCGGATGAGTAGTTTAGGAGTCTATTGCGGCCTTACAAACATAAGTTCCTTTTTTATATATATAGATTCATTGGTATGGACCTATGGCCGAAAAGCAATTAATTTGATAACCAATTTGCGTCGTATTTACATATAAATGTGATTATTTACATATAAATGAGTAATATTAAATAAAAATAAATAACTGGCCATTTCAGCCCTTGAAAGGACTTTGACCTAGCTTCTTATGATCAATTGTGTTGTGCGTGTTATTAAGTTTGTACACAATTGACCGAGAACTGGACCTACATGTTTAACGCCGACTCCGAACGGCGATGAACGGAATGTTCTCGTTCTCAAGAAGCTTTACATGGCATTTTGATTACTCTCTGAGGTTTGCCATTGTCTGCAGAGAGGTGGCGACCGCACAGAAAAATTATTTTAATTCAAACAATTTTCTGTCGCTGCTGGGGTTCGAACCTGGGTTTCCAAAGTTCTTTGACATAGCGGCCACGCACTTTAACCAACTACGCCACGGGCGCCACAAAATGAGTAATATTACTCATATCAAATTATACTTTCTATTATTAATAATATTTCGATATAAAATTATATAACTACAATATGTATAAAATAGTTATCTATTGAAAGAACTTATTCCAACTTTTCTTGCGCACAGTGTCAAGTTAGCGTTATGGGCGACAGCATATGCTTCATGAATTTGGGTTTTTATATAATTTTATATCGCAATATTATGAATAAAAATATACCTAATATGTGTAATATGAGCAAAATTCATAGAGGTTATATTAATATATTGAATTAGAGATATACCAACGTTGGTATTCTAAAAAAATATTGGCATGGCAGCCCTAGTATGAGAGTCTAGTTTTCGAAAATCATAATGCGCTCAGGGCAACTCTCTTATTCACTTCTGCTTCGCTGAATCTTTCTCTCTTCTACCCGACTCATGGCAACCCCCCTGTCTAGCACACATAGAACGCAATCAGCACACAATCTGCGGCTTTTGCCACCCAGCGGTAATCGAAGCGCTTCAAAAGCACTAAACAAGCGCTTCTGCCATAGCGCTTCACACATCTGAAGCGGTTTTTAAGTAAACCAAATTCATATTAAAATTTACTAGTAAACCCGTATGACGTTAAAACGCCAAAATGCGCTCGCAATATCTTCGTTGTGAGGCTTAATAGCACATCTATTCTGTCGTTAACTAAAATTTACCGTAGCACGTCTCCTGAGCGAGTTATAATTCAACGATACTAAATTTCTGTTGGATAAGCTGCTATCTTCACGACCTGACCTTCCGTGCGTAGAATTGGGCTTATCACTCAATACAGATGTCTTAAGAAGAGGAATAGTATGTTTGAATCATCTGTGCAAAGTATGCTCTCCTTCAAATGAGCTGGCGGCGATGCCAGTAAAGGCTCCTGGAATAGGGATTTTGCATGAACTTGCTATTTTGTGGCTAGTGTATCAATATAAAATATATTTGTACGTTTTTCGCTTCGCTCAACTGCTTTAATAATACAATAGTATGAAATTGAAAATTTGAGAAAAAAATGATCACATAGTGTTAGGCATTAAATAGAAAGCTGGCTTTCTTCGTAGAAGATTGTTTTGGTTTTCTTATTTAAATACAAAATTTTTAAGAAAAAGTAAGACCTTATTGCACATCTACAGAGCAAGACCTTTCTATTGATACCCTCTTTATAAAAATCGCATTTACGGTATAGATGTGATGGTCTTGCGTAATAATAATATAGAATAGATATTGGATATCCTAGGATGAAAGCGCTTCTTTACAAACAAATAGTTAAAAACCTCTTTAAAAAAACAAAAAAAAAGGTAGAAAATTTTATAAGATGCGAGGATTGAACTCGGACCACTTACATTACAATCAAATGTCTTACCGCTCTGCTATTATCCCGCTGTTTTCGTTACGAACAAAATGTGTATAAAAATCTGAAAAGCACATCCTCAAAGCATATCAAAACTACGCATAAAAAGCGCTATTTCTAGGAACGCTTTTTATTTTGCCGCTGGGCATCTACAGCAAAAGTAGTTTGTTTAATTGGTATATAGAGCAAATTTTTCCATGAAGAGTTAAGCTCATTGGATAGAGCGCCGTCTTTGTAATCTTGAGTTCGCAGGTTCGATCCTCAGCGGTAACAAGCATATTTTTTAAGTCTTTTATACAATGTATATCCATCTCATTCTCTCTACTGTAAAACATGTCTTTCTTCTCTATCGTGTAACGAAATGAAGTAAATTGACCTTGAAATTTCACTCCTCAATATTCTCGTTCAAATTTCGAAGCGCCGCCTAAGAAGTTTCACTTCAATAAATAATGGTATGTATATATATGAGATATATTTTCAAGTTGACAACTGAATATCAGTTGCGGTAAACGAAAAATGTTTTTGCCATTTAAAACTGAAGTCAATAGATCTAAATGGAAATAGAAAAACAGTAAAGATAAATTGCGATTTTAAATTACACAAAGTTATTATGGCTTCAATGTGATAACTTTATAGATATTGTTTTACAAAGTTACCTCGAATAATTAAATGCTTTTATGCCATGGGCTATATATGAAATCGATTCTAAAGGAGTAAACTCCAATAACAAATGATAAAGTAATCACTGAAATCGCTGACAAAATATATTTTTCAGAATCTTAAAATTGTTTGGATTTTGAAGGATATTATATTGCTCTCTCTTACTCGCTCAATATATGAATGGAACTCGACTTCTTTCATAAGGGCACAGCGGGCACGTATTTAGCGGTCGATTCGTTGGAACCAATTGTGGCACCTTCCTGTTGGAACCACATGTCGTCCAAGTCCATATATTCCCATTCGGGCCAAAAATAATCGGTAATCATGGCGCGATAACGATGGTCGTTCACAGTAACGTTACGGTCGTTATCGTCGACGAAAAAATATGGTCCAATGACGCCACCGGCATGCAAACCGCACCAAACAGTTTTTTTTTGTGGATGAAGTGGTGATTCATGAAGCACATGTGGATTTTCACCCGACCAATAACGCATATTTTGCTTATTGATGAACCCATTGAGCCAAGAATGAGCTTCTTCTCTAAAGACCATTTCCCGATTTTGCGAAATTTTTATAATTTGCAGACGTTGTATGTTCGTGTACTTTATCATAATGAAAATGTTGAGTTTACTGAATAAATTGACAGTGACAGTTCGATGATTAGTGAAAGGTTGCGTTCAGAAATTTACATAATTCAAAGTTGTCAAGTCCCTATTGCAAGACCCTATATCATGCGTGGCCTACTCACAACTTCGTCTTAAGAACCTTGCATTTTTACTAGAATTTCGAGGAATGAAGTTCTACAGGAAATTGTTTGAAAAAGAAAAATCCTTTAGAAATTATGTACATTTTTATAAACATACAACATCTGCTGGGTCCCCGGTCATCGTGACAGAGGGAAACGAAAAAGCGAACAGATTGGCAAGAGAGGGCTCAGAACTGGAAAGAAGTTCTGCGATCGGGTCGATTATGGCTCCAATCGGAGAATTTAAGAAGAGAATAAATGACAAAGCCAGAAATAACACAAACAACTCCTGGTCAAACAGGGACGACTGTGTTATCTCTCGCCACCTATGGCCTAAACTCTGCGAAAAAAGGACCCAATCCCTACTTTCAATGAGTAAGAATGAAACTCGCATCCTAGTAGGAGTTCTCACGGGGCACTGTTGTATAGGCACAATGGCCTCGAGACTGGGAATTCCGCACCCAGACTTCTGCAGAAGCTGTGGAGATGTCGAGGAAACAGAAACCATCAAACATCTGCTTTGCGAGTGTCCTAACCTCCAACAACGCCGACTTCGCCACATGGGAAGCAGAGTGTACGGAGAACTGCAGGAGCTCGTGGATGTACCACTGATGGATCTTTTCAGATTTATACGGAGCACCGGTTGGTTCAACCAACCTCGCTCCAGTGACTAGCAAGACTTAGTTGATTTTGCCATATTAGGACCACAGATATAGGGAACCACAATGGACGAATAGGCCCCCGTGTAGGCAACGTAAAGTTGCCCCTCCCTTTTAACTTAACCTAACCTAACCTATAAGCATACAAATAAAAATAAAAATTTGAATAAAAATACATTATCAATTTCAATCCTACTTTACAATATTGGTACAGTACTTCTGTAAATCCTTCATAAATTTTTCACAACTCATGAATATTTGAATCCTCAAGAAAATACCTGTTACTTTGCTCAAACTTTGTATTAATATTTTTGTGGGAATGTTCTCTTAAGCGAATCCATACATCGGTACGTATCTAATAGACTACAATAACTAACAAATAAAAAAATCGGAACACTCAAAGTTTGAACAACGCTTTTATGTTAAATCTATCAAAACTTTCTATTCTATGGTCAACTTATGCGTTGCAACAAAAATGGAATTCCTTCTACCTTCAAGCGAAAAAAGCAATTAAAATTTCAACTGCTTTGGGTATGTGGGTATGAAAAGCGAATGTTGTTGTTTATTTGGCAACCATGGAATATGTTTCCAATTTTAGAACGACAAACAAGAACATTAGGTCGGTAATGTTGTTGTTATTGTTGCTATTATCAACTTCATCTTAATTTTGTTTCTCTATTTGTAACTGCCTTACTTTGGTGTTCGACTGTTTCTTTTGCGAAATGGGATGAAGTAAGATATCCTGCTATTAAACTCACGTATGCACAAGAATCATTTAACTACTGCTCGCCACCACCTACGAGAAATGCTTACGTGACGTCTACTCTATCGAATAATTTGTCGTAAGTTTGATAAGAGTGCGACGCAACATGATGCTACGGAGAATTTGTTGTTTTCCTCCCCTTATGTACAGAGTGAATTATAATATCTTCTTTTAATCCTCAGGCCTAAGCACCACCAACGCTTTTCATTCCACCCTAGTTCAATCCATTTGATGTTGCTTTTTTATTTTATTTTTCTATTAAATACGCCGAATTTTATCTCAACTCCACTTAAGCGCAAGATAAGCACAATTTAATTGTAGCTAGCATTTCGATGGATTCGCGTTTTGGTTTTAAGTCGTGGGAGTCGTGACAACTTGTAAGTTTGCTGACTCTCACAGTGGGACGCATGCTGGAGAATATTAATTCCGACATATATGTAAGAGAGTAAATTTCTCATTCTGAAGATATTTATTTTGTAGAATAGCTTACAAGTGAAATTTCAATTAGCTATTTGTATTGTTGGCGGATACCATAATGATCCCCAGGATATTCTTTTTCTGATCATTGCTTGTGTTTTCAATTTAGACATTTTATAATTCTTAAGTTTTTCTTTTCTCTCACAAGGTTACAAGGTCACAAGTTTTTCTTTCCGGTTATTTTTATGGGATATATTTTTTCTGTAAAGTATCACGCAATTTGCTATGTCCCAAAAACATCTTAAGTGATAGTAAAAATTGTTACATTACGGTGTATAATGAAAATCTTTCATCAAAAAAATATTTGACAGATATGCGGAAAAAAGTTGCCAGACATGGGCCATGGAAGTTTATAGAGAACAATTATGACCTTGGCAATAATGGCAGATAACAAATGTCTTTATCTAATAAAAATGTTTGGTACTTTAAGAATTCTTCGATGCGAGTTGTTTGGATGTGACATCGAAGCCGTCTACTTCGAAGCCGTTTAATTAGATATGCGCTATAAGTTTTTCGAAGAAAATCTGCTTATTATGGTGAAGCTTAACAGCAAAAGACAGTGATCAACTCATAGTGATAGTGACACTTTTAAAATAATATAACTTTTAAAAGGAATAAAAGTAAAAATTATAATGACAATAAAAATTACAATGATAATGATAAGGATAATGATAATAGCAATGATAATATTGATAATGACAATGCTAATAACAATGATAATGACATTGTTAATGACAATGATAATGACAGTGGTAATGACAGAATTAACAATTCCGAATAGCAGTGAAGCGTATTGTTCAAGATCAAGATCTTTCACTCCACCCCGACTACTTAAAATCATATTTTATTATAATATTTACAGATATTTTCGAATAGCTACCCCGAATTTTTTTTCTTATGTAAATTATCAAATATTAGCGATTTAAACATTTTAACTAAAAATTGTTGTAATTAAAAAGGTTTCAAACAATATTTCTCTATACCACAATGTTTAAAAAAACGTAAAAGAGCTATATTAATTTGGTCACTCCATTTGTAACGCCCATAAGGAGGCGTGGTAGGTATAGAAAATTGTATATATTCTTGACAAGCATCACCACCAGAGTCAATTTCCGTCCAGCCCTCTGTGATCACGATTATTGCCGTAATTTTCAAGATATCATCACGAAATTGGATATTTAAGCTTATATCTAAAAAAAAATAAAGGTTAAGTTAAAAAATGAGCCAAATTGGATGAAACCACGACTACCCTCCATACAACGTGACTTTATCAAACGGTAAAATCACTTAGAATTTCATAAAAAATAAATATAAGGACTTGCAATTTGCGTATCTGAATATGTAATTCAACGAAATCGGATGAAAACCACGCCTTCCTTCGATACAAAGTGACTTTATCAAAAAACAAAAGACATCCATTAAATCTATGAAGAAAATGTTTTTCAGATACACAGATAGTGTTTTTGCCTGCTTAAGACTTTGAATGTACTTTGGTTCGGCCGGGGGGAGTATTTTAAATTTGGCCCAGTCGAGGATCATTTCTTACTAGTTTAGTTTTTTTCGTAAATTATTTAACATTAGGCTCATATGTGAACAGGTTTCGGACACAAGACAAGGAAGATAGGACTAAAGAAAGTTTCTATCAGTACCTCAATGACGCCTATGAGAGATACCCTCGTGCTTGGAAGCTTCAATGCTAGGATGGGAAAGGAATAGGGTATGCAACTATTCGACATTATAAAAAAACAGGTTTCGAATAGTAAAATTTTTACAAGACCGGTTTTCGAATTATTCGACCAGAAATTGAATAAATATTTTAATTTTTTATTTCTACATACATATGTACATCTATATAGTTTTTATTTCACAAAAATAGCAACTATTTTTTAATAAATAAATAAAGGTACTTATGCAGTACTACCTTGAACTGCAGTACTACTGAACTATAAGCGAAGGTTTTGCGTAAGGTGAGAGTTTTTCGAAACTGTTTGAGTAGAGTTTTTTTAATTTTTGATTTTTTATTTTGTTGCTTAAAAGTGCTAGCGATAGAAGATTAAATTCGTGAAAATTTTTCCCAAAAATAAAAACTGATCTTCTTTTTCGAAATTCATAAAAACTTATTTATTTTTCTATGGTTCTTTTTTAAGTAATTTCCGAACAAAAAAGTAAAATTTATGGTTATTTTTTAACTCATTTCCGAACAAAAAAGGTTAATTTTTGAGAGCTATTTTAGTCCGAAGAATGATACAAAAGAGTTTCATTTATGAGTGCCGAAATTGAACGTTTCTACCCGAAATGGTTCATAAATGAGTTCGAAAATGGTAGTTTTGATTCACTGGGTAGAATTATGTTTCGAGTTTTTCTTTCAATCCTTTTAACACATGTTTTATATCTTTAAATGATTATTTCTATATTTGTAATGGGTGTTTTTTTTAGGGGTTTGTTTTTCGAATAGAGATAAAACTGGCATTTTGTGGTCAAATCTGGCAACTCTAATGTCATTTATGTTCAGTTTGGTTTGCCATTTCATCATGAACAGGTTGACAAAAGAACAACGCTTGCAAATCGTGCAAATTTATTTCGAAAATAATGGTTCAGTTCGCGAAGTTTACCGCAAAATTTTGTTCAGTGATAAGGTTCATTTTTGGTTGAATGGCTACGTCAACAAGCAAAATTGCCGCATTTGGAGTGAAGAGAATCCACATGAGATCCTTGAGACGCCATTACATCCACAAAAACTGACTGTTTGGTGTGCTCTATGGGCTGGTGGAATCATTGGGCCATACTTCTTCCGAAATAATGCTGGATAGTCAGTTACCGTTAATGGAGACCGGTATAGAGCCATGATAACCGACTATTTTGTTCCCGAATTGGATGGCATGAATGTGGATGAGTTGTGGTTCCAACAAGACGGCGCTACATGCCACACAGCGCACGTCACAATCGATTTATTGAAAGAAACATTCGATGAGCGCATAATTTCGCGGAATGGACCTGTCAATTGGCCACCAAGATCGTGCGATTTGACACAATTGGATTATTTTCTTTGGGGATATGTGAAGTCGCTCGTCTACGCCAACAAACCAGAAACGTTAGGGGACTTGGAGGCCAACATTCGTGGCGTTATTGCCGACATACGGCCCCATATGCTCGAAAAAGTGGTTGAAAATTGGACCTGTAGAATTATCTTTATTCGAGCCAGCCGCGGCGGCCACATGCCCGAAATCATATTTAAACATTAATGGCATAAAATTATCCTTCCAATAAAGCCAAATTGATGGACATTAAAACGATTTTCTTGTGTTTTATTTCAATTTAAAGTTCTATACCTCTAAAAAAAACACCCTTTACTTTATGCTTTTAGATTTTTTGGGCATTTCGTACAATAAGCCTTGTTGAATTTCCTATCTTTTTTTAAATACTTCCAGACTTCGGAGTTCATGTCTAGCTGGTGATATTTAAATTTATTTTTTAAAAAAGAATGCATTATAAACTAAAAATCATGTTTAACATACATTAAATACGCCAGCCGCTTGTAAATACTGGTTTAACAAAAGAAAGCAAAAAGAAATGACCAATGAAAGCAATGAAAGCATATGCTTAAACGAGCTCAAATAAAGCAAAATGAAATAGAAACCAGAGATAAGAAATGTTAGAAACGTTAGTGAAATGTAAAAACTTAAAATTTTACAATTTTCAATTGTGGATTTATATATTTCACTTCATTTATTTATATTGTTATAACGTGTACAGTCAGACTTATGTCTTGTGTAGTACATCTACTCTGGCTATATGCAAATTTAAAATATTATAATTTAAATGAGAAACAAAGTAAAAACATTAAAATAAGAAAGAACATATTTAACAAAAATTTAAGATTTTAAAAAACTAAATACTGCCAATTTAAAGTGCTTTGCATTTTCGATGGACTTAATATTATGCGGTAATAAGTTCCACAGTTTGACAACGCTGACAAAAAACATTCTAGACGTGACTAAAAATTTATTTTCTGGTATTATTAAATTGCATGTTCTAATCGATCTAGAAAAAGTTAACTTTTCGAACAAATAATATGGAGAACGCGTATAAATTAATTTATGTAGAAATAAAAGGTTTCTGTAGTTGAGAAACGTTGTAATGTTACAATTTAGTATCTGTGTTGCGTATGTTGATATGTGATCATATTTTCTGACGGAGAATATGTAACGAGCTGCATTATTCAATACTAATTGCAACTTTTGCTTCGACGCGGCATCCATATTTCCATAAACTAATTCGCTGAAATAGATCTGCGGTAATATAAGAGTCCTTACCAATTTCATTTTAGTTTCCTGTGGGATATATGCTGCAGAATGCCAAAGTTTCCTTAGGACATTATATATTTTTACAATAACTAGATTTATATGATCTTTACAATTTAAATTTGAATTCAACTCGAAACCTAAATTAGATACACGGTCATTGAACTTAACTGTGGACCCTGATAATATTAAAGGTGATAAGATTTCAAGATTGTACTTGAAGTTAGAGATAGCTATAGCTTTTGTTTTCAAAGTGTTAAGGTTTAAGCTATTCATTGCTGACCATTTATAGATCTCATTAAGATCTTCATTTAGCCTGCATACTAGGTCTTCTGCAAGCCCAATGGGCCTTGACAAATATACTTGGGCATCGTCTGCATAAAGATGCATTGATGCATTCTTAACGGAACTATAAATGTCATTAATAAATGCACAAAATAGGATAGGCCCGAGTATTGATCCTTTGGGGACACCACAACCAATAGCTTGCAGATCCGATGTCGTATTTTTTATGCAAACTCGTTGCTGTCTACCTGTTAGATAACTGTTTATTAAGTTGATCGCTTGATTGCCAAAACCAAAATAAGATTTTAGCTTCTCTAATAGGATTTGGTGACTTACCATGTCAAACGCCTTAGAAAAATCTAATAAAACTAAGATTGTCAAATCTCCTTGGTCATAACATGGACGGATATCTTCGAATATTTTTAACATAGCTGTCGCACAGCTATGGTTTGCCCTATATCCTGACTGGTTTTCGGTTAATAGGTTATTTGTTAAAAGATGTGAATTAATTTGAACCGAAAAGAATTTTTCAAATACCTTTGCTAATGATGATAAGATACTTATTGGACGATAATCTTGTGGTAACATACTTACTTACTTACTTATCTGGCGCTTACAACCGTAAGTCGGTTTTGGCCTCGTATAAGAAATTGCGCCAGCCATTTCTGTTCTGCGCTTGCTGGCGCCAGTTGGAAACACCAAGTGTAGTCAGGTTATCCAACACCTGATCCTTCCAACGAAGATGTGGGCGTCCTCTTCTGCGTTGACCACCACCGGGCACCGAATCGAATATTTTTTTCGCTGGAGCGTCGTTTTCCATTCGCTCAACATGACCTAGCCAGCGGAGCCGCTCGATTTTGATACGCTTAACTATGTCGATGTCAGCGTACAGCTCATACAGCTCGTGGTTCCATCGAATTCGGTACTCGCCATTGACGCAGATTGGACCGAAGATCTTACGAAGGATCTTTCTCTCGAAGGCTCCCAAAGTCTTTTCATCAGAACTGCTCAACGTCCAGGTTTGTGCTGCATATAATAGGACGGGCATGATTAGTGACTTATAGAGCGTGAGTTTTGTTCGTCGAGAGAGGGCTCTGCTTCTCAATTGCCTACTCAGCCCAAAGTAACACCTGTTGGCAAGAGTTATCCTTCGCTTTATCTCAATACTGACATCGTTGAAAGAGTTTACGCTGGATCCCAGGTAGACGAAGTCCTTAACAACCTCGAAGGAGATGTTGTCAACAGTGACGTGGTTTCCAAGACGCTGGGACTGTTTATTTGTTGACACTAGGTATTTCGTCTTATCTGCGTTCACTACAAGACCCATTCGACTCGACTCTTTCGCTAACCTGGAGAATGCTGCGCTGACTTCGCGCGTATTATGGCCAATGATATCGATATCATCAGCATACGCCAGCAGCATAATACTTTTGTAGAATATCGTGCCGCTGCGTCTCAAATCAGCAGCTCGGATGATCTTCTCCATCATCAGGTTGAAAAAGTCACACGATAAGGAATCACCTTGTCTGAAACCTCGTTTGGTATCGAATGGAGGAGTGAGGTCCTTTCCAATTTTAACTGTGCTGCTGGTGTTGCTCAGTGTCATTCTGCAAAGGCGGATGAGCTTTGCAGGAATACCAAATTCAGACATGGTGGAATATAGATGATTCCTTATTGGACTGTCGAAGGCGGCTTTGTAATCGACAAAAAGATGGTGTGTGTCGATTTGTTTTTCTAGGGTCTTCTCCAAGATTTGTCGTAGCGTAAATATCTGGTCTATGGTGGATTTGCCAAGTTTGAAGCCACACTGATAAGGTCCAATCAGCTGGTTTACGATGGGCTTCAGTCTTTCACATAGTACGCTCGACAGGACCTTATATGCGATATTCAGAAGGCTTATCCCACGGTAGTTGGCGCAAATTGTGGAATCGCCTTTCTTGTGGATTGGGCAGAGCACACTGAGGTTCCAATCGTTTGGAATGCATTCTTCCGACCATATTCTGCATAGAAGCTCATGAATGCATTTAAATAGAGCTTCGCCTCCATTCTTGAAGAGCTCAGCAGGTAAGCCATCGGCTCCTGCGGCTTTGTTGTTTTTAAGCCGAGCTATAGCTTTCAAGACTTCACTATGGTCGGGCAGCGGAACTTCAACGCTGTCGTCCAAAATTGGGGATTCCGGAATATCATCTCTATTGGCGGGATTGTTGTCGTCGTCGCCATTCAGAAGCCTAGAGAAGTGTTCCCTCCACATCATCAGTGTACTCTGGATATCTGTCACTAGATTCCCATTTTCATCCTTGCAGGAAGAGGCCCCGGTCTTGAAACCATCGGTCAGGCGTCTAATTTTTTCGAAAAATTTTCGGACCTCATTCCTGTCACCATGCATCTCAATTTTCTCGCACTCACGCATTTCCGCTTCCCTTTTCTTTCGCCTGAAAATGCGTCTCTCTTCCCTCCTCTTCTCTTTGTATCGTTCCTTAGCAGCACGCGTTACAACCGACTGCAGGGTGGCTTTGTAGGCGGCATCTTTTTCTGCAGTGGCGTCGCGACACTCTTGGTCGTGCCACTGGTTTCGGCGAGGGCGGTGATAGCCTATCACCTCTTCGGCAGCCGTACGCATAGAGTGGGAAATGTGATTCCACTGCGCGCATATATCGTCGATCGGAGGAGTACTTTCTTGAAGCAGGAGTGAGAGTCGAGTAGCGAAGTCTTCGGCTGTTTGCTTTGATTGCAGCTTTTCGACGTCTAGCTTTCTTTGTGCTGGATTGCGCGCATTCTTGGTTGCGCACAGGCGTGTACGGATCTTGGCTGCGACAAGATAATGATCCGAGTCTATATTGGCACCACGGATCGTGCGTACATCTAAAACACTAGAAGAGTGCCTTCCGTCAATCAAAACGTGATCAATTTGGTTGCGCGTCTTTTGATCAGGAGACAGCCAAGTTGCTTTATGAATATTGAGATGCTTGAATCTAGTGCTACTAACGACCATGTTTCGCGCTGCGGCAAAGTCAATCATCCTCATTCCGTTATCGGAGGTATTGTCGTGGAGGCTGAACTTTCCGACTGTTGGACCAAAGATATTTTCTTTTGTGGTAAGATCTTTTCTTGTGGTAACATAGCATTCTTTTTTTTTGCTATTGGCATCACATTAGCTATTTTCCAACGATCTGGAAAAACTGTTGTCATTAAAGAAAAATTGATTATATGCGTTAAGGGTTTTATTACATATATGGTAAGATTATTTTGATAAATTTAGCAATGCCTTCTTCCATTGCCATCTTAACCCTCCGTTACATTCGCTAGGGTGGATTACACCCATAAGTTAAAAAAATAGAAATTATTAATTGATTGGGAAATGGAACGTGCATTATATTTTGCTATATTTTAAAACAAAATTCAGTCCGTTTTTTTTAACTAAATTATAAAAATAACCCATTTTAAAAAGTGTTTGGGTGTTTTACACCCACGTTAGTATTGTTGGAACAAGAATTTCGGGTGGCTGACACCCACATTAGTAATCATGCTGGTTTATTTAGTATAGTGTTAATTTTTCTCAAGTAAAATGAAAATGGTGAAATGGTTTACTACCAGCAAAATATGTTATTAAAATATTTTCTGCTGTTGACTCTGCGTCATTCTATACGTCAAAACTCGAAGTTTACTGTGGGAAACAACATCCTGGCCCATATAATTTATGTAATAAGCCAGAAGAAGTGGTAAAACGATTAACCAGCCATCTTCAAGGCGTTGGCCGAAATATAACGACCGATAACTGGTTTACGACGTACTCATAAGCTATGCATCTTTTGAATCATAAAACAACACTGGTTGGGACTCTAAGGAAAAATAAACGAGTAATACCACGAACATTCATTGTAACTAAACACAGAGCGCCTAAATCAACCATTTTTTGTTATCAGAAAGAAGCTACATTACTATCATATGTGCCAAAAAAGAATAAGTGTGTTTTACTACTTTCAACATTCCATAATGACGGAAAAATAATTGATGGTCCGATTTGCCTACCAGAAATTATTGAATTTTTTAACAAAACGAAAGGAGATGTTGATACTACAGATCAATTGTGCGCTGCTTACAATGTCGCCAGAAATACGCGACGGTGGCCTTTGTTAATATTTTTCTTTTCTTGGTAAACCTGGCTGCCATTAACGCTCGTATAATTTTGCTAGCGACTGAAAATCCGCCATTAAAGTACAAAAAACGTTCTCTATTCATAAGAGCTGGCTTTAAGTCTTATTCAATCTCAAATTGATAGACGAAGCAAGTTGAGTAATATAAGCGACAATTTGAAACAAATCATTAAAAAATTTGCGAGCAAGAATCTGTCATCGATCAGCCCCAACAAAAAAAAAAAGGTAAAGTTGAGAAACAGGGTCGCTACCGAATATGCAGGTACCAGGAAGATCGCAAGACAAAAACGACGTGCTACTATTGTGACAAACTTATTTGCAAAAGTCATACGATTCAGTTGTGCATCAATTGCCACGAATTGATGGCCTCAAAACTTCAAGACAACAGTTCCACATACGACGATATGCGACGAATAACGAATAATTTAGAGGTAATTATCTCAAAAATTTTCCATTGCAAAAAAAAATTGATTAAATACATTTTTTTTATTCATCTTTTAGCTTTTCAAATTGGCCCCGCCAAAGAACGTGGCAAATAAGTTGTCCTCAGAATGGGAAATTATCCAAACCGCTATGATTGTTCTTTTTTTTAGTTCTCAAATTAACGTTTTTTTAAAAATATTTTTATTTAAACGAAATACGTGCTTAACTGAACGAATTATATGTTTAATAAAATAATAAAATACCTGAATTTAATAAAATCCGAACCGCTTTACTCTTTTAATGTTATTTGTTACAAATTCTTGAGTTACATTTTATGGGTGGACTACACCCAGGTTAGTAATGACGTTACTCCGAATAGCGAATGTAACGGAGGGTTAAATTCAAATTCATTTTGCAAGTTGTGACAACAATTAATATTGATTCTAAATTGAGAATTAGAATTGTTATTATAATGATTATTATTAAATTGTTGATTATATTGTAGAAAATATGTGTTCAAATCATTTACATTAATGGAACATTCTTGCATGCTATTATATCCTACTCCAACCTTTTTTAACTTGTTCCATAAAGTTTTTGATGGTAAATCTGCTCTCAGTTTGGATTGATAGTACTTTTTTTTAGAATTTCTAGTAGCAACTGTGACAAAGTTTCGCAACAGGCGATAACTTTCCCAATTAATGGGTGTTTGATTACGCTTCCACCGAGTGTAAGCCTTTTGTCTATCTCTTATAGCTTTAACTATTTCAGAATTGTACCACGGCTGACTGTTTTTTGATATTTTTACTCTTTTGAGGGGAACGAACTTATCAAACAAATATTTTATTAAAAATGATAACTGTTCAACTTTTTCATTTATATTTGAGAAATTCCAGCAAGTATTCCACGGAAGTGAGAAAGCTTCACAGTTTAAGCAATTTATATCTATATTTTTAAAGTCCCGGAAGAATGCGTTTGAATTACTAGAAGACGGATTAAATACAATATTATATGCTAAAAAAAGCATATCATGATCAGAAATTCCAGCTAGGGACAACTGCTCGTGATGAATGACATTACTTCTATCCACAACACATAATAAGTCAAGCAAGCTTGGCTTTGTATATGGAAAAAATCTAGTAGGTAAATCATTTAAAATCATCATACCAATACTATTTATGTTATTAATAAGACTCCTGGAACGAGTATCATTGACTAAAATATCAATATTGAAATCGCCACATAATAATATATGTTCATAATGTGGTCCTAATTCCGAAAGCTTATCAAAGAAATTACCCAAATCAAATGATTTGGATGGATTATAAACGCATAAAATTAAGCATTTTTTTCGGCTATCTCCAATTTCAATCATCAAATACTCTACTGGATCGGTGTTATTAGACTTGTATATAATTGTGGATTGAAGTGATTTTTTGCAGTAAACAGCAATGCCACCACCTCTCGCACCCGTTTGTCGATCATTTCTTATTAGTTTGTAGTCAAAAAAATTATAAAAATTATCATCGAACTCATCCTTAAACCAAGACTCAACTATACAAAAAATATCAATATTAGTATCTTGAAATATGTATTCTAGATAATCCAATTTTGCTTTATTTAAGCTGCGTGCATTAAAGCAGCAAACTTGAAAACCAGAATGGTAATTACTAATTATTTTTAATACACGTCGTAAGCTGTCTTTGTCAGCACTGAAACTCGCTATATATTTCTTAACTATTCGAGCAGTCAAATAATTCGGGCCAAAAAACCGCCTTTCGAATTATTCGAAAATTGCGCTTTTAAAAAAAAACCGGTTTGAATAATTAAAAAAAAAGCCGAAACGCCGAATAATTCGAACCGGTTTTGCATACCCTAGAAAGGAATACATCTTTGGTCAAACGCCAATCTTTCGCCAAAGCAGGAAACCTGTTCATTAATAGTATGCGATTCATGCATCTCTATATATTTATATTATTAGGCCAACTGAGTGTCCCCAGATCAAAAACCATGCAATCGAATTGATCACGTTTCAATTTACGAAAGGCCCTTTTCGTGTGTAAGCACTATTCGTAGTGCCAACAGACTAGGATAGTTGTCGCAGTAAAAATCGACAAACCTCGATGCGCATTCAAGAATGCGCGCAATCTTACAAAGAGACAGGTAAGCATCGAAAAGGCGCAATCACAGGTGCATCTTCCTCTATCAACAGATAGCCAAAGTCGTTGCTACTCCACTCTCAATCATCCATAGACAAGATATGAGCAATATATTCTACGTCGGATAGTAGGTTAACCAGGAGTATCACGACGTCGCTGTATAGGAAGACACCGCCTACAAAGCCAATAGTTGATTATTATGGATGGTTGTAAGAAGCGATACATAGGGAAGATTAAGGAAAAGCGACGCGAGGCAGTTAAGAGTGAATGCGAGAAAATTAAGATTCATGGCAACAGGATTGAGGACCGAACATTTTTTAGATCGAAATATATGACGCCAGGCCGATAATTTTAAGAATAACCTCTTTCAGCACGAATAATAACGGGAATGTAGTGATTGATATCCAGAATACAACGA
This sequence comes from Pherbina coryleti, assembly GCA_943735915.1. Lineage (NCBI taxonomy): Eukaryota > Metazoa > Arthropoda > Insecta > Diptera > Sciomyzidae > Pherbina > Pherbina coryleti. The sequence continues at coordinate 71,969,651 of OX030951.1, forward strand.
TGCTGTGGAGAGGAACATTAAAAATCAGAGATAGAAAATCAACTATCGAACTATATTTACTATGGGAAATATTGGAATAAATTCGAACAAAACAAATCGACACGCACCATTTATTTGTTGATTACAAAGCCGCCTGTGACAGTCCACAGGCTGACACTGAGCAACGCAGTTCAGATTTATAGCAAATAAGGTTTCAGACAAGGTGATTGCTTATCGTTTGACTCTTTCAACCTTATGATGAAGAAGATAATTTGAGCAGCTCATCTATGACGTTATGGAACGATATTATATGAGAGTGTCATGTTGCTGGCCTAAGCTGATAACATTGATAATATTGCTTACAACACGCCTGAAGTCAGTGCAGCATTTTTCAGATTATAGAAAAAGTCGAGTCGGATCGGTCGTGTAGTGAAGGCAAATAAGACGAAATACCTCAATACGTCAGCAAAAAAAAAAACCGTCCCATCTTCCTGGAATTTACGTCACTGTTGACAACACCTCAATCACGATTGTTGAGGACTTCGTCTTCCTGGGGTCTTGTTTAAACTCCTACAACTATATGAGATTAAAAGAAAGATATTCCTCGCCAACAGATTCTACGTGGCGATGAGCAAAACTAACGCTCTATAAGTCTCTTATAATGCCCGTCTTATTATATCAAGTACAAACTAGTTGTAATGAAAATACTTTAGGAGCTTTCAAGAACAAATTTCTTCGTAAGATCTTTAATCCAATCTGCATCAATGGCGGGTACCAAATTCGATGGAACCACGAGAGCTGTTCTCTGCCAAAAATAGATTCCGGGTAACTTTCTCGGCATAATTGGCAGTATAAGTAGAACCTATGTAGCTTGAGTGGATCACAGTGTAAAGTCATACAAAGGCTACTGATGAGTTGGTGTAGCGGCCAATGAAACAGTCTGTATAGTCAAGCTGTGAGATTTGCTCTATACAGAGCCGTTGTTGTTGGTTGTTGCCTTCTTTGTTCTTCATGTTGTTTTGTTGTCAACATGATTGGCCTAGAGCTCAAAAAAAAAAAAACTTTGTTTTCAATATAAATAATGAAAGGCCGTATTCAAATATTAAGATTAAAAAAAAAAAATAATAAAATAATAATAATACATAATGTTGAATTCTGATGTCCTGGAAAACGAGTATAATCGTTACGATTTTATTAAATTGTTTTATAATGACCTGGTATAACTGTAAGTCAGCTCCACAAAGTAGAATACTAGTGGTAGAATATTTTTTTATTACCAAAGTAAACACCGAGCACAGTTTTCATTTCCACACTATTTAGAGCATCTTTTTCATATTGTCCCACTGTTCGTAATTTACGAATAAACAATAGTAAACATCTTCAACGCACCCGAACACGTGCTCCGGCTTTGTGCTCTAATTATTTTTGGAGACAACAAAAATAACGCATTCGAGATGACTTTTTTACTGGCTACTTCATCTTCTTCTACTTCTGCTTCTGCTACTGCTTTGTTAACAACCGTTCTTTGTGAATTCGCTTACATTTCCTTTGATTATCTTACTGCTCGGCTCTTTCGAGTATTTGTTGTTATTCCTTCTTTAACGCGCGCATTTTATCCTGTCCTCATCCCTACTTGTTCGCGCTGTTGCGTTCATCCTCCACCTACCCGCCGTATAATTTAATGACTTTATATGCTTTGAATTTTAATAACTAAACAATGTGAGATCCTTATGCCTCCGCCTCCTTCTTCTCCACCTCCGCAAATCGATTTGTTCATGCTCGAGCCCAACATAATGGATCAAGATACAACAAGCTGTGACGTCACAACAAAGAAAAATTCACCATGCAGCGACACATTACAAGGATTTATATGACTTTGCCATACAACAAAAGAGCAAAATATAAGCGCAACAATAGCAACAACAAAGACAACAACAGTAGGAAGAAATAAAGTCCTTCATCGTACTCTTGCCCGTTTTTTAAGATTTACGAGCTTAGTACATGTTCGTTTGTAACATTTTTGCTGTTCGTAACCATCTTTTTTGTTGGTGCTCTCGTTCACGTATCTTGCTTATTGAGTTGTTTTTCGGTGTCTTTCATTTCTATTAGTATCCTTCGATATGTCCTACTCTCCAATCTCAATTAATTTGGCCATAAATAAGTTCCAACGATTTCTTGATTAATCCTTGTTTTATTTTTTTAACTTTTATTTTGCGGTATACTTTGTTATGGTTGTCTTTATTGTCGGCTGTTTTATACTGCAACATTTTTCATTCTTCTTGAGTGCGTTTTGTTTTGTTCTGTTTTTTTTATAATTATAGCACAGAGTAGATCTTTATTAACGGGGTCAACATTCCTCAAGTCCATCGAGTTATTTTTATTATACTCATTACTACTTTTGATGTCCTTTAAGACTTACTGAATTTTTTTCGCTAGGAATTTATTTCGTCATTCGAAAACTGACCAAAAGAAGATGAAGATATAATTTTTTTTATCTCTCTTAATGAAAATCCAAGCATCCTTTAGCATTAAAATGCTATAAAATGCCGAATATTATGTGAGCTCTATCTTATTCACACTTCAAATAAATTTCTACAGTAAAACAAAATTCGAAAATAAAATTTTTGAAATTTAATCAGAGCTACATACATACATATGTATGTATCTTTCAATACAAAATTAAATTTTTGATTATAAGAAATGCTTCAGGAAAATGTTATAGGAATGTTGTTCCAGAGAGCAAAAAACCAAAATTACGATTTAATGGCTCTTATATCCCTTTTCAAGAATAAATAAAATATCTTGTAATCACGTTTAATAAATTGTTTAAGTTAAATGAACATGCGAAACTAGCTCTTACAAAATTTGCGAAGATCACGGTAAATTAAACTAATCATAGTCCATTCGATTAGTTTAATTTTTCACTACTTTTTCTAATAAATCTGGCCTTTTGGCGTCAATGGTGGCTTGAATATTAGGTTCCAATGCTTCAAGAGTTGTTGGTTTTTCGGCATAAACCAATGACTTAACATGGCCCCATAAAATGTAATCGAGAGACGTTAAGTCGCACGAACGAAGGGGCCAGTTAACAGGAACTCTTTTGGAAATAAAATTGTCACCAAATTGATTTTGCAATAGATTGATGGTTAAGCGCGCTGTATAGCAATTTGCGCCGTCTTGTTGAAAGGAAATGTCGTTGATTTTTAGCTGATTAATTTTTGGAAACAAAAAATCGGTCAGCATGGCTCAATAGCGCTTGCCATTCACCGCATTCTTCTTCTTCTTCTTCTTTCTCATTTCGAAAGAAATAAGGACCGATGATGCCACCAGCGTGTAAGCCACAGAAAAAAGTAAATTTTAATGGATGTAATGGTGGTTCGTCAATGGCTTGAGGATTGTTTTCGCTCCATATAGGGCAATTTTGCTTATTGACGAAGCCATTTAACTAGAAATGAGCTTCATCACTAGTCACTATTCTTCGGTAAGAACTCTCATCTTCGGTGAGTTGCAAATTAGCCCAATCAGCAAAAATGCGACGTAAACGATGGTCATCTGGCTTAAATTCTTGCACGAGCTGTATTTTATCCCTTTCAGACCCGACGCTTATCTACTGAACATTTTTGTATGATTTTTGGAATGTATGATTGTTATATGGAATGAAAATATTCTCAATGTTTAGGTTTCGCAATTTACATATCCTTCAAGGATTTTCAGGACACGCACAATTGATGCAACTTTATTTGAAACCCATTTTTTTAACAACAAATGATTAAAATTTATTTGAAACATCAAAATTTATTATTTTTTTAGTTCAAATGCGTTAACTTCACTAGTTTTACACTGAAATTTTTCACTTTATATTTTTGTAATTGAAGACACAAATTACCTCTGCGACTCATTATGACAAAACTAAAAAGTTTATAAAGAACTCCACGTGTGTTCAAGTAACGGTAAAGCGAATCGAGGAACAGTATGAGAAACAAAAGTAAACAATAACAAGCACAATCGATTAATTTCGTTCTTTATAACATTCGTTAAATAAAAGTGGAAATATTAAAAATAGAACCCACCCGCACAAACGATGCATCACGGTCTGAAAGGGTTATATTGTACGTAAGCCAATATCCTTACAATAAATTTTCCACGTAGTCGAAGGACAAAGGCCAACAAGTTGAGAACGGCGACGAATCGACATTTCGGCATCTTCTTCGACACTTCACACTACAGTAGCAATATTCTCTTCAGTACGCACATTTTTTTGCCTTGTTGATAGTTTTGAATCGAGAAGAGTAAAATTAGTGCGAAGACAACCAATAATAATAAATAATAATAATAATAAACTGGACATTGCATCCCTTGAAAGGACTTTGACCGAATTTCTTATGATCATAATTTGTTGTGCGTGTAATAAAATGTTTGAACACAATTAATCGAGAACTGAACCTATTAGTTTTATGCCTATTTCGAACGGCTAATATGCATTTTCTCAGAAAGCTTTACGTGGCATTATGTACTCTCTGAGGTTTGTCATTGTCTGGAGAGAGGTGACGACCGAAAAGAAAAATTAATTCAATTGAAAAATCTTTCTGTGTCAGATGGAATTGATTTTATAAAAATTTTAACTCTGGCGTATGGGTCACTGCACGAATTACTTGCTCAGTAGACAAGATTATGTTGACCGTAAAATGGACGAAGTCCTCTGTGAACTTCGCGAACAGATTTATTTTTTTTCAAAGTAAATTTCCACAATTTGGAAGTGTTGTTCTGGCGTTAAGCGATTCATGATGAATTGCCAAAACTTACTGAACAGAAATGTCAACACAGTTAAAAATTCTTAACTGTCAAACCATAGAAACAACCATCGAAACTTCTCATGCAGCTAAAAAAACACCCTGTATAAAGTTAGTGTTCACGCTGTGGTTTTATATGTATTTCGCATTTGGTTTTCAATCCCTCGAACTGTTGCCAGAAAATTTTAAATATCCGGACGAAAAGTCCTTAGATTTTGTGTGGGCAGAAACTTTGAATCGCCAATAAAAAGTTTTTAGCAATAATTATATTTATAACAGGGCTCTTATAGTTCTCTTTGTAAGAATGCTTTTGATCTTTAAAAAAGATTTGTCGACAACTTGAATTCCATGACAGCTTTGTATTGAATCAGATATACATTCACGAAAAGGAATATAATTGATCTAGTACATGTGGACTTTCTCCAATTGGCCTTTCTCCATAAATAAATCGTTATCTAATTCTTATCACCGCAACTCTCTGCCCGAATTTTACAAAAAAACAGCTGAAGACAGTAAATTTTGTCTGGCTTCAGTTACTTTTTTTGCATTTTGTGAAGTAAAAGAGCACCATATGGAGAAATGCTCCATATTTAAAGTTATCCATTTTTGAAACACTCTTAAAAAACGACTTCAAAAAAACACAGGTGCGTTATTGGGCACACGCGAGAAGCGTTTTAGCAATTGCATAGATTTGATAATTTCATGATATTTTCATTGATTAAAATAACTTTTAAATAAAAAAATTAAAAAACATACGTAAATCTTCACACCAGTATATTTTATTACATTTCATTGTTATATTTTTTTTTTCTGTCACTTAGAAAATGCACTTGTCAACGCACTTTTGGTCAAGGGGGGCTCCCATACAAATTTTATGGTTTTTGTATATTTATTCATACACCTGAGCACATGACCTTTAAGAGAGTGCCGGAGAGGGTTAATATATATGACCGACCCCCATTACTTTTGCAAAAGGAACATTTTTGCCTTTGACACCTATTCCCTCCGACCACTCCTTAGAGGGGCTCCCATACAAATTTTATGGTTTTGTATATTTATTCCATACACTTGAGCATATGACCTTTAAAGGAGTGCCTGAAAGGGTTAATATGTATCACCGACCCCCATTACTTTTGCAAAAGGAACATTTTTTCGTTTGACACCTATTCCCTCCGACCACTCCTTAGGGGCGCTCCCATACAAATTTTATGGTTTTGTCGATAAAACCGGAAACTGTCGATAAATAGGTAGCAAACTTAAACAAGCAAACAAAATTTGTTCAATGCTACCAAGTTCAACAACCCATGTGGAGAGTCGAAATGTCAAAATTTCACTGTCGATAATATGCCCGGATATTTAATTGGCTGCGGAATTTCACATTTCAATACCAGATTCTGTTAAAAAAGCATGCCCCTCAAAATTACTCAGAATTACTGGGCTACGCGATTCTGTTAAAAACAACATGCATGCTTTTTTTTTAATTATAAGATTTATGTCTTCACGCTAGATGGCGCTGTCTTCACCTTCGAAAAAACCGGAAACCGCCGATAAATAGGTTGCAAACTTAAGCAAACAAAAACATCAAATGTTGACTTTATATTTCATTTAATTGTGTAAAATTTATATAAGTTAGAGAGTTCAAACATGAATTTTTCTCCCATTGAGGATCAAGTAGACCAACAAGTGCTAACATCAACATTGTACGATCAGTACTTTAGGCACACCAAAGGCTCAAATTGTGATATAAATACCGACACCTGATCACTATCAACCACCCTACTTACCTCCGAGAATGACGTATTCTACGTCAAAAAACAAGTCCTAACAACAACACAAACATATTTACATCAACAAACCAAAAACTCCTACTTATCGATCGTAATCCAGTTGTAAAATGAGCCCAGCTATGCCTGAAGTCAACATTCCTTGGAAGTTACGCGGACATGCTGGTCTCCATACCCGCATGTATCTTTTTTCTATAGGCATGTCCTAGGACGGCATATCTGCCAAATAAACTGCCATAGTAGCAATAATGCATGCATCTCACGGCATTAATGCTGCATTAATAAAAAAATTTGAATGGAATTTATATGCCTGGCCGAAAATTCGCACCTCGGACCTCGCTGCTCTGTTGACAGGTAATCACTACAATTTCAGACATTTTGGACGTGCTGTTATTTGACAATCGTTTGAGTAAGTCGCCGCCATCACTTTCCCAGTCAAAAAAACAGTTTATGATTTTTTTTTTTTTTTTTTGTGAGCTGATTCCCCCTTTACTGTCCAATGTTTTGACTGTATTATTGCTTCGGGCGTATAATGGTGTAACCAAGTTTCATCTAAAGTAATAAATCGGAGTCAAAACTCGGATTTATTGCGCCTAAACTGGATATGTTCATTTGAACACGTTTTTGGTCTTACGTGAGCAAACGTGGCATCCAACGCGCAGACAGCTTTCTCATGCATAAATCTTGATTCAATATGTAACAAACATCTTTGCACAGAACATATTCATATCCTCTGCTATCTCTCTCACTTTAATTCGACGGTCGTTTAAGACTTTTTGGTGAACTTTAGCGATGGTGTCGCCAGTGGTTGCAGTTTTTGGACGTCCTGAGCTTTCATTGCTTCCCAAGCTAAACGCTAAAATTCAGGTGTCCAAAATTTCACTGCGGTAATTGATGGCGCTGAGTCCCCGTACACAGAGTCCAAATCATTTTTGATTTGCGTAGGCGTATTGCCTTTCAAAAACAAATTTTTGATGACAGCTCGATAACATTTCCATTTTCACAAAAACACTCACAAATAACAACTGCGCATCCAAAATGACTGAAATTTTGGTGAGTACCTGTCAAAAGATGCAAAACTATATTCCCTAGGCTCTATTGACGAATGCTGCCATCTCAACGCTAAGGTCGGAAACTTTTTAGATAACCCTATGGGTCCCTATGAACGGGCTTGCGAGTGTACATGGGCAGACCTTTCTGTACTCTGGTTATAAACACTCGTATATTAACCGTTACAACCCAAAATTAGCCCTGTCGGTTCCAAACATTCCAAATTTCATTGAGGATCAGTTCTTGGCCTAAATAAGCTCAGTACGAAGTTTGAAAACCGTATTGCTTTCCTAATAGATACTAAAAAAAATTTAACAAATATTTTAAAAAATTCAAGCGACCTAAACATCACATACTTTTTCTAACTAGAAATGTTTATAAGATCACTTACATTTGTACTATTACATTCAATCACCCTTTAGCTTTGTTTCTTTGAAGTAGCGTAGTCGCGCACATGAGTTCACTCAGAGTAACTTTGAAAAGAATATCATTAAAATGAATTGTTTTAGTTTTGACTTTCTCCTCCTATTCACCACATTTCAATCTATTATTAAAAATTGATTGTTAAAAATCGGGGGGGGGGGGGGGGTCCTTAACTAGAAACAAAGCCACAAAGTCAGAAGTTGCCCACTGGCAGCCTTGAGGCTGAAAGGGTTAAACAAATATTAACAAAATTTATCTCTTTCTAGTTGAGTCCTGTCAAATGTCTCTTAGCAATTCTATGAGATGATTTTTATATGATCTCTCTCCCTAGCTCTCAGTTTAAAAATTAATTTGCTAATATTTCTATAAAACCTTTAATATAATTGCTATAGCTTCAAAGATTTTTTTGCTAAAAAGCCTGTAAAGCTCTTTCAAAGTAACTCTTTGATGATAATACTTCTGTTTTTGTTCCCACTGAGAATGCTTTGTGCCCACAACCACCTTCATTCTTTGACTTATCTTCTTCTTAGAGGACTTTATATTGTGGCTTTTCGAATTTTGACACATGCTGTTCATCGTGGGATTTGTGAAAATAATTACCAGAAATGAACATAAATTAAAATTTTATTCCTTCGGATTCATGGCGGCGGATAGGGAAGCTAACGTTGCTATATTCTGACTTTAAGGCTTTTATTGTCAAAGATGACTTCATCTACGCACAGGAATGACTTTGTCCCAGAAGGCAAACAACCCAGTTAATATCTTTGCGAACGAGAGGGTGGAGCTGTGCTTGATTCCTCCGCTGCTCTTGCTGCTGCTGCTACTGTTACTGTTGGCGATTAATCGCCGCCTGCAAACAGCAGAGGCGCAATTAAAGCCTTCCAGATTATTAGTTAATTAAAGTAATGAGACTCAGCGGCGACGATGATGGTGCAGAGTTGCCGCGTTGACTTGCGACGCTAATGATTTTCTTCAGTGTTGCCAAATGTTTTTATTTTGTTTGGCCCAGGCCTTTGGATGCTCATTTTGCTGACTTGGAAGCGCTGATTTATTGCGACAATTAGTTGAATGACAGACATTAATTTAGACCGACTCTGGGTAGGCTGCCGAGGATGACAGGTTTGGATATTATGTATAAACGAGTTTCTCTCTGTGGAGGAAAAAGGTTATACTTATGTGCCCAATGTTAAGGATACCGAAGAAATTAAGTAACAAGGAGAAGAAAAACAAAATACGTGGAACTTATTTCCGCTTAACAAAGGCTGGCTTGCAGAGAATTCACAATAAAGCCATCATTCATCATGGCATCAAATTTAATCCTTGTATTTTTTTAATTTTTGCGTCTTCGCTGAAATCACTTATGTGGAATGGTGTCAATGTTTCATGTATAAAATGGAAACATGTCCAAAAAATAAATATGTTAAGAGATATAGATACAAAAGTTATACCGGTCAAACGAATGACGCCTAATAACAACCCATAACCACTCAACTTAACTCTTTAGTTATGAAAGTAAAGGTTAAAAATAGATAATAGCGTAATAAGTTATATCGACGGGATATGCCATGTCCTGTGAACTTACTTAATTTTCTGGAGCTTACAACCGTTGATCGGTCTTGGACTCGCCTAAGAATTTGCGCCAGTCATTTCTGTTTTGCGGCTGCTGACAAAAGTTGTAAACATCAATCCTCGTCAGGTTGTCCAACACTTGATTCTTCCAATGAAGATGTAGGTGACCTCTTCTAGGTTAACGGCCACCGGGCATCAACTCCGTCTGTTCTCACGAGCAACTTGTCGTGAAAGAAGGATGCCAGGATCCTCCAAAGCCAGGATAAAGGAGGATGGTCGCAGGCAACGGGTTCGCCCTATCCTGCGTAAATGTAGAAGGGACTACCCAAGTCCTGGAGCTGGTCGCCCAATCTGGGAAGTTTGCCAAATGACGGTAGTGTCATTTCTACGAAGGAATAGCAATAATCCTAAATAAAGGACCCGCCACGTTCCTTTTGTGAAGTGGACCTTGGTGAAATTTTCTAAAATTGATATATGTTATTCTATTTGATCTCCTGATCAAAAGCCTCCATGGGCACAAAGTCGAATAATGGACAGATTTCAAGATATCGGAGGCAGAACGTGAGGTTTGCCGGACCTCCACTGTAGAAATCATTGGCTCTAGAATGACTCCTGGCTTTATGTTTTTGACTGAAAAGGGGTTTTTGTGATTTCCAAATTCTTACCCAATGTCGGAAATGACAATTGTCACTTCATAAGTTACATCCGACTTTTAAAACGCACCAAAATCACTTAAAAATACTGGTAGTTTTCGGATTTTTAAAAGAATACTCTCTCCTTTTCTTGTTGTGTGTGTGTGTGTGTAAGCATATATGTTTTTTTTTTTTTTGATGCACCAAAAGGATGTGAAATCTTCATAGATACCAGTGGCCCATGCCATGGCATGCACAATTCGCATTCCTTACTGAAATTTCAGGTATACGCCTACGCACTTAACTTCAATTCCCCCACTCTCGTAGGGCTGGCAAGCAATTTATGCTACTCCAGTGTTTCTGTTGTCCCTGCTAATCTTCTTTCAGTTTCAGCTATCCACAGTCGTCCACTTTGCACATTCTTGACGAGTGCACAGACATTCATCCAATATTATTTTGAATCCACCATCTGTTGTATAAGCAATTCTGGACTTAATAGAGTTCCTAGCAGTTTCGTGAAACCAGCAGTCAAATATTGCATGCTTCACGGCTTCCTCCTAGTCTGGGCAATTAGGAGATGTATCGTGTCCAAATCAAAAACGGTATCTACGATATTCACCGTGGTCAGAGAGGAACTGGTAATTGCAGCTTTATTGTGCACGGCTTATCCATTCTTCGATTGACAGAATAAGGGTGAGTCCATCTACCCTTATGTGTATTGTTCCACATGAGACGGAATTGAACCAAGGTTTTCTGGCGTATGGGTCACGCACTCTACCCACTGCGCCGCGACCGCCTTATGAGGATGGATGCTAAAAAAATGGAAATAGCGATCTAAAGTGCTTTCGTAGTGTTGAGGCTACAACAAGATGGAAGGAAATATAGTTAGTACTTTTAGCTATAGTACTTTTGGAGCATCAAGTGCAGAAGACGCGAAGAGACGAAATAGCTTGACTTGTAGTTTCAGGGTATGGTAAGAGTACTCTGGGTTGCAAAGCTGGCTAAAGTACTTTCGAAGTGTCTAGGCCCGAAGAAATTAAAAGTAAATTCCTAGTAATTTCGGAGTGCCAACAATTTTGGGTGTTATTTGAGGTCTCAAATAGGATACAAAGAGATGAAAAGTTAATTCTTAGTTATCTCGTAGTATCAGAGGTGTAAATGTGATGGCTGTTAGATATTGATTGGTGGCTTACAATTGATTTGGTGTAATAATAGTGACCAAAGTGTCGTTACAGTCATGTGATATATGTTATATGTATCAGTGTTTGTGAGTGTTATGTCGAGGTAAAACCCTTTTGCCTGGGAGACTATCGCAGGACTGGCCCTTGGGGAAGTATCGTATGGCAATGCCCATATATTGTCAGAGATTTTATATGGGTCTCGATTTACACTAATGGATGGTAATCCAACCAATCATTCATAAATTACGAACAATATTGGTACTGTTGTGTTTCAATATTGATTACTATTGATACAGTATTTTTATTAAGTTAAATATACAACCTTAGTATGGTAAGTATCCGGTATTAAAACTACTATGACAGGGCGTTGGTTGCGTCTGGAGTGATGGAAGTGACGCCCAGTAGCATTAGCGTTGTATTAACGTCCGGAAGATCTATCTGTTGAGCATCAATTCTATGAATATCGACTCCTTGCCAAACTGTGCCGTAGAATTAAGCCGACAAGGCAGGTGTCTACGTACAACGCAAGAGAAGGCCACCGAGTTGAACATTTTTTCACAAGAGAGTCGTTTTCCATTTTCTCAACATGACCTAGCCAGCGGAGCTGATAGGTTTTAATGCGCTTTACTATGTCGATGTCAGAGTACAGTTCATACAGCTCGTGGTTCCATAGAACTCGGTACACACCAAAGATGCACAGATGCATAAGATGGAAGACCTTAGGGTGGATCATTTTCTCGAAGGTTCCCAAAATCTTTTCATCAGAACTGCTCAAAGTCCAGGCTTGTGCTGCATATAATAGGTTAGGTATGATTAGTGACTTATAGAATGTGCGTTTTGTTCGTCGAGAGAGAGCTCTGCTTCTCAATTGCCTACTTAGTCCAAAGTAACACCTGTTGTCAGGAGTTATCCTTCGTTCAATCTCAAGAGTGACATCGTTTGCGCTGAATCCCAAGAAGACACAGTCCTTAGCAATATCTAAGGAGGTGTTGTGAGCAGTTATGTGGTTTCTAAACGCTGGGACTCTTTGTCTGTTGACATTAGGTATTTCATTTTATCTGCGTTCACTTTCACTAATCTGGAGAATGCTGCACTGGCTGCGCGCGTATTATGATCAATGATATCCATATCATCGGCACACGCCAGGAGCTTCTCTGCGAATTCTTTAGGAAAATTTCTCAAATCTTCTTTCTAAGAAGATAATACAAAAATGTACTAGATGTATGAAACAATAACCTCAAAAAAAAGTAATATGGTTTTGCTAACATTATTTCTCCCCTTCCCTGGCTTATATCAAAAACTCCCACACATAAAAGAGTCAACTTGGCAGAAGACGGCTATGCAGGAAGAGGAAGCTAGTCGCGGCCATGTTAAATGACTGCAAGAACATGAACTGCGAGAAATGAGATGATAACAGCAACGTAGACGACATCGTCAAAAACAGGACCGACGATTGAGTTGTTAAAATTAATTTAACAAAACAACAAACTAAACAAGAAGCAGGAACAAGAAGAAGAACAACAACAATAACACACCCAGCAACAGAGACAGAAACTCCAATTTGAACATGTTCCGTCAAACACTAATGACAAAATGCACCGTTACAACAGCAAAGGCCCCAACAACAGCGACATAAACAAACAAACAGCCACAACTTAAACAATAACAGCGAAACTTCATTCCTTGCATAACGAGCGTACAATGCGCCATTTTGAAACGCCATTTTCTAAATGAACTTTGTTAAGTTCGGAAGAGGCAATCATACAAGAGACTCCGTTCGGATACGAATGTGAGTGTGTGTGTGCGTTTGTAAGCGAGGGGGTGGGTGTGCATTGAAAATGCAACAACTTGCAAGTGATGTCTGCCAATTTAGGTAACAATAACATGTGACAGTGCATAGTAGTCGACCCAGCCAAGAAACCATTTTAAATAAAATCCTTTTTGTTTTGTCATCTTTTGAAAGTAAACAATCTTTAAGAGATGTGTGTATGCAAAACAGGAAAAAAACTCTTCGTCCATTTCTTGTCTCATTTTTATGCTTTTAGATTCGTCTATAAGTTGGATAAGGAACACTAATTGGTGGTCCAGGAGGATAATAAATAGGCTTCCAGTTAGAAAATAAACTGTCAGGGCTAGTCACGCCATCTATCCTGTGATAACTACTACAACGACTACACGGAAAAGCGCGAGTTTGGATGCGGATTTGTGGTAGGCGAAGGTTTTACGGTGAACACCTATGAAAGAATGACTTGCCATAATCCGCTTCAAGGCTTAATTCGTGTGATCTACGTACAAAAATTGGACTTCAAACGGATCACCTTGTCCTCCTACCTGTACAAATTCCATAGATGACACAGTAGATAATCTTACTGCGTCAATGAACAAAGCTCCTGCGTGCCGGCTCAAAACACCAAAGGGCAAGAAAAAGCCGCCTTGGTGGGACTCTAAACTAGAAAAACTCCGAAATAAGAGTAGAAAACTCTTCAATAAAACAAACGTCACTAGATCCACCGATGCGTGGACAATCTATAAAATGGCTCTAAAAGAATACAAGAAAGAATTACGTAAAACTCAACGACTATCCTGGACAACCTTCTGTGAAGAAATATCACAAACCTCTGAGGCGTCAAGACTTAGAAAAAATCTTGCATCTAGTCCTCCTAACCCAAGCTTCAAGAAAAAGAAGACGGAACCTGGACCACCAGTGAAGAATCTCAAAATCTTGGTAGAAACTCACTTCCCGGCCTGATCAAAGATAGGGGATGCTCCAACAAAAGAGGTGCATCTACCCGCTGTTGACAACTCCTTACATATAATTACAAAATCGAAGCTAAAATGGGCAATAGAAAGCTTCAAACCGTTTAAGTCACCAGGACCTGACGTCATAGCTCGAATTGAAATTCAAAAGACTTATGACTTCATAAATGAATGGCTTATGATAATCTATCAAAGCTGCCTTCATCCGAATCACATGACAAAACAATGACGACACGTGAAGGTAGTTTTTATTCCTTAGACAGGAAAAAGCTCACATGTAAACCCAAAACACCTTCGACCAATCAGTCTCTCATCTTTTCTTCTAAAAACTCTCGAAAGACTAATGGATATTCACTTGAGACAAAAAAAAAAGAAGTTAATCCAATCTCATCAGCACAACATGCCCACGCCAAAGGCAAATCTGTGGAAACAGCTCTACACTCCATAGTATCTATCATTGAAAAGACCCTTCATCAGAAGGAATATATAATGATAGCCTTCATTGATATAGAAGGTGCCTTTAACAGCGTCAAGGCAGAGGCTCTCACTAATGCGCTCACGGAGCTTGGGGTGTATTATGCGCTGATAACACTTATAAATCAAATGCTAGTAGGTAGGATTATAAGCGCAAAACTCGGAATAGCATCCACGCTAAGATCTGTACTAAGAGAACCTCAGGGAGGAGTTCTCTCGCCTCTGCTCTGGAATCTAGCGGTGAATGAACCACTGAGTAAACTGGAATGAGATGGGTGCAGGGTGATAGCCTATACTGATAATGTTGCTATTGTCATCTCAGGAAAAAATGTATCCAATCTTCGAGATATTATGCAAAATTGTCTAAACACTCTCGTAAACTGGATTACCAGCTGTGGACTCAGCGTTAATCCTGGTAAAACTGAGTAAGTGACCTTTACTAGACAACACAACTTACCCACAATCAGTTCTCCAAAACTGGGAAATACAAGACTAAATATCTCGGAACAAGCAAAAACCTGGGTCTCATCTTAGATATGAAACTTAATTGGAAACCCAATCTGCTCGAGTGAGCTAAAAAAAGCCAATATAGCCCTATATTCATCCAAGAAAGTAGTGGGTAGCAAATGGCGATTACAACCCAAGGTTACTCACGGGCTCTATACAGCTGTTATAAGGCCAATATTGTTGTACGGTGCTATATGTTGTATGTTTGGTGGCTCGCACTGAACAAACAAACACACCTGAATATACTTCGCAAAGTTCAACGGTCAGCTGAGCTGTGCATCAGCGGAGCACTGAGAACCACTCCAACGGACGCACTCGACATTATGCTTCACCTGACACCACTAGATATCCTAACAAAATTGATTGCTGCAAACACAGCAATCCGTCTAGAAGCCACTTCCCAATGGAAAGGAGGTACAATAGCGCACTCTAACATTAGAAAACTTCTTCCTCCAATACCTAAGACCGTAGACTACATCACGCAAAAACTTCTATTCTACAAAAGTTTGATGTATCAATTACCTCCAGAAATGAATGGGAGCTTGTAAGTCCTCCAACCAACATTGCCACTGAAATCCACACTGATGGATTAAAATTAGATGGCAAAGTAGAGAGAGGAGTCTACTCTGAATCACTAAACATCAACCTTGCCTTTAGGCTTCCGGACCACGGCAGTGTCTTCCAAGTGGAAGTTACTGCGATACACGAAGCCATTACTTGGCTTCAGATGAATGATATGAATGATATGATGAATGATATATCAACTAGAGATATTTGTATTGTATCTTATAGTCAAGCCGCTTTGAAAGCCTTGGAATCTGTTGTGACAACATCTAAAACAGTCCTAAGCTGCCGCAGAACTATAAATGAGTTGGCAGAGCGGAGACTTCCCAGAAAACTGCAAAGCAGACTTTTCAAGACCAATCCCTTAACAACAGATAAGGAACAAATTGGAATACCTCTCGTCACATGTAAATTACGCACAATTGAATTATCCCTTGAAAGTATTAACATTAGGTGGTCTACGGGTAGCACATGCCATACGCCGCGTCAAGTTTGGCCAACCCTGATCTTAAAACACTGAAAGAAACTAATTTCCTTTAGAAGGGACCAAAGAAATATTGTCATTGGCGTTCTAACAGGACACTGCCTAATTGGAAACCTTGTCCGAAGATTAAAAATCCTCCATAACGCCTTCTGCAAAAGCTGCAGAGACGAGGAGGAGGCAGAATCCACAACACATCTTCTCTGCACATGCCCAGCGCTGGCCAGAAAGCGCCACCTTTTCCTAGGTAACTGGTTTCACAGTGACCTAGACGAGCTTTCAAAATATTCGGTCTACCAAAGGCTCAGCTTTATAAATAGCTCCAACTGGTTCAGACAGAGTGGAAAGTAATTAATCCCTGGTACCACAACGGGCCAACGTCAACCTAACCTTACCTAACCTATGATTGAAAGTGCCAAAAGTGAAAACAAAATACTGCTTAATCGAAACTTATGAGCTCAGCAGTAGCTGGCTCAACTGTAGCAGCTACAGGTGCTGGTGGTACTGGTTTGACTTGTGGTGGTGCAGGTGCACCAGCGACGGCTTCAATTCAGGTATTAGCATTTGGAGTGGGTAGAGTTGGAGGTGGTACCATGTGTGGCGGCATACTTGCTGCTACTGTCGGCGGCATCTGAGCAGGCCAGTTGAGGTTGTGGTTGAGATTGTTGTAGATGAGGAGGCGGACCTGCGGCTAGTGTTGTAGGTTGCTGTTTTAGAGCGCCTGTTTGTTGCAAAATATTGCCATGATTGTTTGGCATGCCATTTTCACCCAAATGCGGCAGCGGCTGCTGTTGTTGGTGATGTTGCATTCCGGGTGAAGACTAGCCGCTGTCATCATAGGACTATTGGGTGGCAACATGCCAGGATTCATTTGGCCCTGCATCATCATGGCTGGCTGCTGATTGTGATTTTGAGGCACCATACCTTGCACATAAATGCCCGGCATTGTTTTTGGCACCGCTTGACCCTGGGCACCGAATTGAGTCTGCCCCTGAATGGGGCCCGATGAATATGGATTATAAGCATATGGATTATAGCCAAGTTGATGCGATGGTGAACCAGCATGTGGAGCAGCACAAACATCATTCGTTGGTATGAAGGGAAATGCTGTCTGACCCATACGGTATTGAGCTTTCTTTTGCTCATGACGCATTTGCATTTCATGCTACTGTTCTTTTATGCGCTGAAGTGCCAGGTGACGCCAGGTGACGCTGATATTCTTGTTTTTTTTGCGCATTATTTCCAGTTTCTGTGCCATTTGTATTTGACGCTGACGCTCTTGTTCTTCGGCTATGCGGCGTAGCTTTTTGACATGCTCTTGCCTCAAGACATCCAGAGCAGTGCGTGAATCCTTAATTTGGGCTAATTTATTTTGCAATTATTTCTATGATGTAGGATAGCTGCTGCGAGTGCAACGATGTGACGGTCATAAAAAGCGTTTGCACTGAGCTATCGTTGGAGATGCTGCGCCCACGACTTGAATTGGATTTCATGCGGCTTACAAAAATCTCCACCTGGTTGCGCATGTTGGCAGCGAACTTATGGACTTTGCTGTGGCACCAGCTGTTGTGGCTGTGGCGTTGGCATTGGACTCGGTGCGGATGGACTATGCATGGGTGAATCAGAGACTTTGCGTTGCTCCCAGTAGCTGCGATTTAAATATTTGGCAAAATTTGAATTTTTTTTTCTGATGTTGATACTCCTTAGGAACTGGTGGAGCTTCTGGGCTAGGCGAACGAGCCTGTACGCGAAAAGTGTTTCTTTTGTTTGGCTTCGGATAGACTCAGAGCTAGAGATAAAGAGATTGTAGCTCTTCTTCCTCTGTTAGCTCTTGTTCGTTTTTACGCGCTGGTGTCTGCACTTGCTGCGACGAAGAGCTTTTCAAGTATTCGATTAGCAAATCGGTTTCAGCGGCACGAGTAGTCGACTAAGCGTTTATTGGACGTTGCAAGCTAGCGAAACAAACATCGCACCATTTTTTCAATACCAATCTTAGGTAGTGGACACTGTTTAGCTGTGCACTGTCCACAGTACACCTGTCCACAATTGCGACAGTGATGCTTGCGATTGATAAAGTTGAGCTCAACGCGGCAGCAATGACAAACGTTACCATCTGCTCATTTAGGTTCAGTGTCCGCAGTAAACATGGCATCAGCTTCCTTGAACTCTGGAAACGTATGACCCTTGGTATTGAATATTTGCATGGTGTCCTTTATTGCCTGATACTTTTCTGTAGAGCGAAAAGCGTTTGCCCATGTCTGCACAAGTTCCAGCATTTTTTGAATCACATTCCCATGTGGTGTCTTTTCGAGAAAAGAATTGAACATTTTGCAGTTTGCTTTAATAAACACCTCCTCATGCATAGCAGAACCACAGTTTTTCACAACACTTTCTAGTACCAACAGCGCAAAGCAAGTCGAGTGAGGATTGGACGATGTCATCTTTTTTTTGTATAACAGCAAATGCAGTTTTAGGATTAACATCCTTTTGATTGATTTCATCGCATATCAACAGAATCGAGGACCAACCGAGCTCAAAATTCGAGCGAAACCTCCTTGCGTCGATCTTTTATTGGTTTTATTTTAATTTTGTGAAGCTATTTTTTAAATATTCGCGTGCTATTTCACTTGCGTTAAGATTTATAAAATTTTCTTATTTTTAACCGACTTCAAAAAGGAGGAGGTTCGTTGGTTTGTAAGCTTTTTTTTTTTAATGTATGTACATCGATTACTCCTAAAGCACTTGCCCGATTTTCGTAATTTTTTGTCAACAGAGAGATACCATGAACGCGGAGGTCCTTTTTTAAAAAAGTAGGCGATGTTCGACAAAGGGGCTTGTCAATATTAGTAAAACACTGTATTTCAGTTACTATTGACACTAGGGTACTGAATTTACAGTAAAAATACTGGAGTAGGCAGAATTATTACAAATTACGGTCAATAAAGTGGGCGTTATTTGACAAAGGGGTGTGGTAATATTATAAATATACTATTTCTCAGTTAATACTGACAATAGGGTTCTAATATTTGGTATGCAGGTAGGTGGGTAGGTAGAATCATTACAAAAGTGAGCGGGATTGTACATAGGGTGTGGCACTTTAAGGAAAGTACTATATATCGGTTAATATGGATACTTGGGAACTTAAATTCGGCACAGGGCTAGGTAAAATCATTATAAAGTACGGTAAGAATAGTGAGAATGTTTATGTGTACAAAGCTCTTAAAATTACTACAGTGTCACCAAGGCAGCATAAATAAAAAATAAATAACTGGCCATTTCAGCCCTTGAAAGGACTTTGACCTAGCTTCTTATGATCAATCGTGTTGTGCGTGTTATTAAGTTTTTACACAAATGACTGAGAAATTGACAATTGACCAAGGCAGCATAGCATCAAATAAAAAAGTATAAAATTTGTGCAGGAATGGTAAAAGATCATGATTTTGTGTCAAAGATTAGCGCCGACTTCAAAGCTTTTATGTTCATAAAGCAATATATATATTGATGATAATAAAACAAAACAGAAAAAATGAAAATGATAAGATTTCCAATATTATCTTAATATATAAAAATAAATCTTGGTTTGTTCGGATGCTTAAAACTTGAACACAACTGGACCAAATTGGATACTTTCTTCTGTGAGTTTGTTCGCAATTGTTACGCAAAGGTTTTGGAAAAAATTCACGGAACATTGGACAAGGGGGCGTGGCACCTCCCATACAACCCAAATCTACGGTAGCGAATAGCTTTGAAGTTATAGATCGCATAGAATCGGAATTCGGTGTTCTACCTCAATTTACAAGTGCCGTTTCACAGGTAAAATTTTATGGGCGTTGAAAGTGGGGTGTGGCACTTTTTCAGCAGACCAAATTTTCGGTATAACTTTCAAGCTATAAGTCACACATCAATGAAACTTGGTAGGAGCGTACTATTTAGTCGCATCCTTCGACTAGAAAAATTTAGCAAGCATTGTACAAGGGGGTGTGGCACCGCCCATATAATTAAAAAATGTGATATCGAATAGCTTTGGAAATAAATGTCGCATAACAATAAAACTCAGATTGAAATTACTATTGGGTGATGTCCTTCTATGTACTAGAAAACTGAGACGGACTTTGGTAAAGAGGTGGTTCCGCCCATACAAACTAAATTTTTGATATAGAATATATCTGGATCTAAATGTTTCACAGCAATGTTACTCAGTATGGAGTTGTAACTTGGTGATAGCCTTCTACTGAAAAACTGGGACAGGCTTTGGAAAAGGGGATGTGGCTCCGCCTATACAAGCAAAATTTTGGATATCGAATATATTTGGATTTAAATCTATGTATATATATAAAATTATCTTGGTTTGTTCGGATGCTTAAAACTTGAAAACGACTGGACCAAATTGGATACTTCCTTCTGTGGGTTTGTTCGTGATTACTACGCAAAGGTTTAGGAAAAAGAAAAGGTGAAAAATTCTCAACAGGTAGCGATGTAGGTGCACAATTGCTTTCTGAACGCATGCGCTTCGTTCATCCGATTGCGATAAAACCTTGTCACCTTGGCACTTGCGCAATGGTTGTGGGTATAGTGGGGCGGGCAAAGGACAAGTGGGCGTGGTACCTCCCATACAACCCAATTAATAATAAGGTACACTAAGGGAAATAATGCATATTAACATTATCCACGCCTGAGTATCAATTTTATTTAAATATTTACGTGGATAAATCAAATATTTTCCCTACAACTCGTTTTTTTCCCGTATTTGAATTTTATTTATACCACACACGTACACACATATTCCATACAAGCAAGCAGCAACAGCATCGCACTCTGTTCTCTTGCAGTTGCAACCTTAGTTCTTATAATTTTCATTTCGTTTTTGTTGCAAGAGTTGTATAGCAGGACTATTTGGCCGTACGTAAGAGCGATTGCGTGCTGAAATAATGCAATTGTATGTAGGGTGGAGTGACAACTCGACATTTTCCCACGAATGTGTCGCACCGATTGTCATTTGCCTGCATATTTTGCTTTATTAGTTTGCTTTATTATTGCCATTAGCATGGTTACTTTATTTTCTTTTTTCGTTCTTTAGTTTTATACTATTTTTGACATATGGTGTCATAATATTGCACCGACTGTCAAAAATAATATAATATTAAGGAACGAAAAAAGAAAGTAAAGTAACCATGCTAATGGAATTAATGGACGCAGCTTGTGAGAAATATTTGAATACATTGTTTTTTAATTTCAATATTTTTTATATAAATTTCCTTTAGATGTGATAGTTTTATTTTCAAATAGTAAATTTTTAAAAGATATTTAAAAAATTCGTGCATAATTTTAATATATTTTTTTATTATTTCTGTTTAAATATTTTAATATTTTATTTAATTAAAAAAGTTTTTAAATGAATTTTAAATATTTACGTAGTCGATTTATGCAAATGCGTTATTGGTGCAAAAATTACTCGCTTTTTGGATAAATTAAAAAAGTTTTTGGATAAATTTAATATTTTTTCCCTTAGTGTATAGTTCTCGAACAATAAGTGACATATCAATAAAAATCAGTAAGAAATTGAGTGACCATTGGACAAGAGGGCGTGGCACTGCCCATACAATTAAAATTTATGGTATCGAATAACTTTGGAACTAAATGCCGCATAAGAACAAAATTCAGTATGGAGTTGCCACTTGGTGATATACATACATGTACTAGAAAACTTTGACGGTCATTGGATAAGGGGGTGTGGCTCAGCACACATAAACCAAATTTTTGACATCGAGTAGCTTTGGAACTAAAAGTAGCATATCAATGATACTCAGTATGGAGTTTCTAATTGCTAAAGTCTTTTTACTGAAAAACTGGCACGTGCATTGGAGAAGGGCGTGTGTCCCGATTTTCGATACAAAATAACTATGGAAGTAAAAGTCACAGAACATTGAAACTCATAATGGGATTGCCACCTGAGGGTAATGTCCTGCTACTGGGAAACTGTAACGGGCAGTGGACTATGAGCGTGGTGTCAGACTAAGGGTCTAATAAAAGTTTTGAATTTACGTATTATTTTTCAATATATTTGACGGGTGTGGCAACGATCGCCGGGTATCGCTAGTAATACATATAAATAACTTTTAAAATTTGACCAAGAAATTAATGGGAATAGTTATTTAAAATTATTTTTTACTTTGTAGTGATTTTGAAGTCGGTTTTTTTTTTGTTAAAAAGTTTTTTCTATATATCTGATAAGGCAAATTGATATTTTGACGTTAAGTTGTCTATTGGAAAAGTTTTCTGTACCAGTTTGAATATGAACTGGGAATCTATTGAGGTTCGTTGGTATAGAAAGGTTCACACACGCTTACGCAGTAATTGTTTTAAAAAAGTATAATAGATATATCAACTGTCCTCTGTCAAGATCTTTCAGAACCAAAATAATATCGATTTCAATATATCATCCCTATTTGTCGCTCTATTCTTAATCAAAACGACTAAGAATTCTAACTACATATCTAATTATTTAGAGTTTTCGACTAGGAAAATATTTCTTAGAAACTTTTAAACGAAGGTTCCATATTTCTTTACCATACTTATGGGTCGCTACCATTTGTTCGGAGAATATTCATAACTAGTATCGCCTGTGGCCGAAATCGGCCATCTGTTTCTATAAGGTAACGAAACTCAAGTTGTTTTTCACTTAATGAATTGTTATTAATTTGTATGGAAATTCTTAATGCTTACCTTGACGCTATAAGGAAAATAGTGGTAAAGGACAAAAAGGGATCATATATGCGTCAATAACAAAAATTTATTCAATATATAATATTCATTTAAGGTAAATAAATAAATTAAAAGTAAAGTAAATAAAGTATAAGTAAATAGAGGGTAGAAAAGTATAACAAATAAATTAAGATAAATGATAATTCTCAAGATAAGAGAAGCAAGCAGCAGTTTTTTTGTTTTTTTAACGCTGAGAGATATTAAGAGAAAGCAACAACATATGCTACTCAGCTCTTTTTAAGTATTTGCGTCACTCCCGCATTCTACTCTTGCTTTTGTAAGCTACAGCAGTGATGTTCAACAGAGCTACTGATTTTTATTGATATGTCACTTATTGTTCGAGAACTATACACTAAGGGAAAAAATATTAAATTTATCCAAAAACTTTTTTAATTTATCCAAAAAGCGAGTCATTTTTGCACCAATAACGCATTTGCATAAATCGACTACGTAAATATTTAAAATTCATTTAAAAACTTTTTTAATTAAATACAATATTAAAATATGTAAACAGAAATAATAAAAAAATATATTAAAATTATGCACGAATTTTTTAAATATCTTTTAAAAATTTACTATTTGAAAATAAAACTATCACATCTAAAGGAAATTTACATAAAAAATATTGTTCAACTATTTATATATAGATATACTAATCCACAGTCTATGAGCTCGTAGAATTTACATTTTTAAAGAGCTTAAATTCGCCAGACTTGCCATCTTTGGCTCAGTCAAAACATTTTTGACCCCCCCCACCACATTTTATTGCATTTATTTATTATAAGATGTTAATCTGGATAATTTATGAAGTATTCACAAAACTCTGCCGCAAGGTTTTAAAAAGATTCATTCTGTTCTATTGTTCGAACGATATCCTTTTTTGTTTTCCTTTAAGCAATAAATCCTCGAACTATTACGTTGTATTGCAGAAGTTATTTGGTTATTTTCTGAAATTTATCTAATAACAATTCTGTGATCCAGAAAACCGCGCCCCTTCGATACTGTCACGTGCCTAACTCATTATCGACCATTTTCATTGAAAAGCAGGAAAAGCTTTGAAGGACTCTTCAATATTGGCAAGAATTCTCTTTCAATGTATTTTGGTTTTTTTTTTTAATATTTTTGCATTGTATACAAGTATCCAATTTGGGCATTTTTCACAATCCCCACTTGAGAATGTCCTTAAAAATATTAATACATACATAGTATATATATTTTTTTATTTCTTTTGTTGTGTTTGATGCTGTTGTTGTATCTTGTGACAGGAAATTAATAAGGCGCGCATAAATAAAAATACTTGGGGTTGAACTAGCTCCAGGTTTTTTGGAGCGATGAAATTTTTTTTTTTCTTCTTATTTTTGCTGGTAACGCAATTTTTCGAGAGATTTAAATATAAAATGCTGCCAAAATCACAGCGTTAACTGTGTGTGTGTGGGTCAAACACTGCAAGGATGCCTGGTATATTTAAGCGTGTGTGCTTGTGCTGGTTGAAGGAGGTGATATTTTTTTTGTTGTTGCTTTAACTTCTAGCTGGTGATGATGCTAGATGGCAGGACAAGCGAAACAAAATGATTACTGGCTGACGGAAGAATGAAAAAAGAACCACATTAAACTGCGTAAAATACAAAAAAATGTCCACACAAAGATGCCACCAAATTGAATTTCCATGCAAGAAACAGCAGAGCAAAAAAAAAAAACAAAAAAAATAAAGCAATGCTCGTAAAAAATGGGGGAAAACAACAGGAAATAATAAGACGCAGTTCAGAGACGCACGTTAACGTGCATGCAACAAAATAATATGTGGCCGGATATTCTTAAGCGTGGGTGGCAGGACAAACGAGGTGAAGCTGCAAAGACAAGGATTGAGCCTTAGAATGTCTGATTTTGTGTTCAGCTAAAATGTATGCAGGATTTGCTAGTCGCCTGCGTCAATCCTGCTTCAGCGACTGCGACTGTGGATATTGCTGTTGCTCTTGCTGTTGCTGCATGAAATTCATTGCTTGGGGTTCTATACGTTCTAGACAACAACAAGTTTACAACGACCATTTCTGAAGTTAATGTTGCGTTCCAAAATGCAGCCATTTCTATCTTCATGTTGTTCCTTGTTTTCAACATTTTTTTTTTGTTTTGCGGCAGGGGGTTAAGTTAATAGTAGCTGCTTAAGAAGATGCGCGTGTTCTTTTACTGTTTTTTCGGATGCTAGGTTGTTGTTGCTGCTTTTGACAGCTTGTGTGTTATAAATTCAACAACTTTTTGTGAACAATAGTTTATCATCGTGTCTCATACCGTGTCGCAACTCATCGTCCTGTCGTTGAAGGCACACACTTGACAGTAGCTGTGTCCTTGGAATGTTGTTTATGTATTTTTTTTTGTTTTTAAAGTTTTTCTGTCATTATTTTAATATTTCGCATAAAATTTCCATAATTTTTACTTCATGTAGTTTTTATGCGTTGTTCATTGAGCATAAGTTAAGGGGAGCATTTTTTTTTGCTATGATTTGTGGGTTCTAAGCGTCACATTAATCGTTTACAAATAGAAAATTTACTACGCTTGAATGGATCACGAGCTGATTGCAATTTGTAGATAAAACATTTGACAAATTTGTTGCTTCTTAAAGGGCTGCTTATAAGTTATACTACATGGTGGATGTGCTAAAACGAAAGTTAACAACATAAGCCCTCTTGGAACGGTTGCTTATAAAATTTTTTGTATTCTTCTGAAGGTAAAGCAGTTAAAATACGCTCAGTGTTCAAGGATTTCATTCTCATTCCCCCTTGAATTTAATATTTACATTAATTTGGGATGTGGAGAAAAGTTCCTTTCATCCGCCCACTTCTTACATTTTGTATAAATTTTGATAATCAGAGCACAAGTTTATGTACTAAGTTTCAATATGGCATCTGATAAAGCTCAAAGAGATGGCTTTCTTAATACGTAGTATTTATATGTGAAAAGTGTGAGTGATTGCACAAAGCTGCCTTCACTTTAATCCAAAATGTTTCAATGGGGATATGTGGGTGTTTTGCGTGGGCAAATCATTTAGGAATTCTTCTTTCTAATAATCATTTAATTTTGCTTGAAGACAAAAGTTTCGTCAATATTTTTCAAATTTGGCATCAGAGACATAAAATAACTTTTAACAGAATTTGAATTTACGAGTACCAATTTCTTTTTCCCGTGGCGTCCGTGGCGTAGTTGGTTAAAGTGCGTGGCCGCTATGTCAACGAACTTTGGAGACCCAGGTTCGAACCCCAGCAGCGACAGAAAATTATTTGAATTAAAATAATTTTTCTGTACGGCCGCCACCTCTCTGCAGACAATGGCAAACCTCAGAGAGAAATAAAAATGCCATGTAAAGCTTCTTGAGAATAAGAACATTCCGTTCATCGCCGTTCGGAGTCGGCGTTAAGCCTGTAGGTCCATTTCTCGGTCAATTGTGTACAAACTTAATAACACGCACAACACAATTGATCATAAGAAGCTTGGTCAAAGTCCTTTCAAGGGCTGAAATGGCCAGTTATTTATTTTTTTTTTTTTTAATTTCTTTTTCCAATTTTAATTTCTTGTGCAGACATGCAAACCCAGTTCATTGATACTGTGTGCTTAAAAACTCTTCATCTCGTTTTCATTACATTGGGTAGTGGTCTGGGTATATGATACAAAAATACCAAGTTTGCACATATCGTATTTCGTAAATTATTGTGTTCTATATCACAAAATTGAAAAAATTGAGATAAGACTGGTATATAGGCAAATTTTTCGAGATCTATCGATCTGTGTCATCAGTTTGCTTTTATCTTTTATAGTTTTCGAAATATGAGACATCGACTTTGTGCTATACAACACTGTTGTGACAAGCTTCGTAACCTATTGTGTTCTATATGCAAAAAATCGTGCATATAGAACAAAAATGAAGCAAAAACACTAAGTAAAAAAAAAATTTTTTTATTTTGTTCTACATATATGCAAGTCTAAATAAAGTTATTAAAGTTATTATTTGGAGGTCTTTGTATTTTGCTTTTTTTTTTGTTTTTTTTTTTTCTGGTTTTTTTCTTAGCTTCACATTGCACTTGGCAAATGAAATGAAACAAAAAAGAAAAAATCCCGCTTTAGATTGCAGTTGGTAAATAAAATGAAACAAAAACGAAAAGAAAATACCCATCATAAATAACATAAGGTTAGAAGTTAAATTTTACAACAACGTCTAAAAAAGCTTAATACTAAGAATAAGAATGGATAAGCAATAGATAAGAAGATATCATTGGAGAAAGTAAATGATGTGAAAAGTTTATACAACTTTTTATCACTTGATGCAGTGGCATACTACAAAAGGGGTATTCACGGGTTGATGCGAATTGCAAGAATGCGAAAATGCAACATATTTTTCGCACTAACGCGTGAACATCAATATTGTAACTTTACGATAGCGGAAAGAAATATATTGCCACCTTATTTTAAAATAACAAAAACTTATTTAAACCAACGTACAAACTTAGCCTTTTTTTAAGTTTTACCCAGATGGCAACTATGCTTGAAAACACCCATAACATGAATCAGCTGTTTCGCATCACTGTTTATGCGCTTTCGCAATAGGTTTGAGCAGTGCGTAATTCAAGAAGAGTTGCAAAATTGCTTCTAATGTGTTTGTTGTTGGAATGAAGCAAAAATTCGCAATCTTGCATTTTCGCATCGTCGCAACTGTGTTTCGCATCAACCCGTGAATACCCCTAATAATTTGTTTAATACAAGTTTAAATATAGGTACAACTTTTTGTCTTCGTTTTTTTAACAAACTTGCTTCAATTAAAAAATCTCCGTAAATCAAGCATGAACTTCGTGGAATCGAAGTCAAATAAATTTGGTTAATTTTTTACTTGATTTTGTAGTCGAAACTTAACTTTTAAGAAATTAACAGGTATTGATTTAAGTGGACTCATAAGAACATACAGTGCACGCTCGATAACGTGAACTAATTAAAACCAAGGGAGTTCACGTTAACAAAAGTGTTCACGTTTTCGAATGCCAAATACGTATGAAGAATATATATATACATATACACACTTAAGTTCATATTTTATTGTTTATTTGTACATTCGTTTGTGCGTAACAGAAATATATATCTTAGAAATAGATTGTTTTATTATATATAATATACTAGCTGATACCCGACGCGTTGCTGTCGTAGCGGAAATGATTTCTATCTCTATCTCTATCTCTATCTCTATCTCTATATCTATCTCTATCTCTATCTCTATCTCTATCTCTATCTCTATCTCTATCTCTATCTCTATCTCTATCTCTATCTCTATCTCTATCTCTATCTCTATCTCTATCTCTATCTCTATCTCTATCTCTATCTCTATCTCTATCTCTATCTCTATCTCTATCTCTATCTCTATCTCTATCTCTATCTCTATCTCTATCTCTATCTCTATCTCTATCTCTATCTCTATCTCTATCTCTATCTCTATCTCTATCTCTATCTCTATCTCTATCTCTATCTCTATCTCTATCTCTATCTCTATCTCTATCTCTATCTCTATCTCTATCTCTATCTCTATCTCTATCTCTATCTCTATCTCTATCTCTATCTCTATCTCTATCTCTATCTCTATCTCTATCTCTATCTCTATCTCTATCTCTATCTCTATCTCTATCTCTATCTCTATCTCTATCTCTATCTCTACGTGGAACGACTCGTGTAAATTGATAACCAAATTTCGAGGCTATGCTACTTATAATTCCAAAGTTATTCGATATCGCAAATTTAGCTTGTATGGGCGGAGCCACACCCCCTTGTTCAATGACGTCTCAGTTTTCTAGTAGAAGAATATCACCCAATAGTAATTCCATACTGAATTTCGTTGTTAAACGACGTTTAGTTCCAAAGCTATCTGATATCAAAAATTTTAAGTGTATGGGCGTAGCCACACCCCCTTTTCCAAAGCCCATCCCAGTTTTATAGTATAAATATATCACCAAGTGGAAACTCCATACTGAATTTCATTATTATACGGCATTTAGTTCCAAAGCTATTCGATATCACAAATTTGAATTGTATGGGCGGTGCCACACCCCTTTGGCCTATACTTGATAAATTTTGCTAGTCGAAGGACGCGACTAAATAGTACGCTCCTACCAAGTTTCATTGATGTGTGACTTATAGCTTGAAAGTTATACCGAAAATTTGGTCTGCTGAAAAAGTGCCACGCCCCACATTCAACGCCCATAAAATTTTACCTGTGGAACGGCTCTTGTAAATTAAGGTAGAACACCGAATTCCGATGCTATGCGAATTATAACTTCAGAGCTATTCGCTACCGTAGATTTGGGTTGTATGGGAGGTGCCACGCCCCCTTGTCATTTTCAAACAATTTTTTTTTAAAACCATCTAGAGAACGTACCCTACAAAATGGTATCGGCAGATTTTTTTTTTACCCAGCCGAACTCTCAAACACTCGTCACAAACAGATTTGACAACATTTTTTTATATATATAGAAGAAGATTACTTTTATTTAAAAAAATCAGTCATCTTTATTTGTATTTTCTGCTTTTCTAACAACTGAAACACAGCTTTCTCCCTCAGACGTCTCAGTACATTCAAATCACTTTGATCGACGTCTTCATGGCTAGCCCACTGTACCGCTTTGTTGATTATTTGGACTGCTTCACTTGGTTTAATTTTCTCTAGTCGTTCTGAGACGCAGTCATCATCGTTGGATTCATCCTCCTCTTCAATATCGATATCGTTATTCGCAATGTCTACGTCTATATCATCGTTCCATTCTTGAACAGTCGGTAACGTACATTCAATCTGAAATGGTTAATAACAACAACGTTTTTAATACCATACATATCATTGTGGATGTCTGCGCGTAAGAACAAACCTCAGGGTTTAAACTGTGTAGGAGATCGACGGTGTGGCACATTAAGGGGCGAAGTTCAGCTATCCACTGTTCTTTTAAAGCGGCCAACGGTATACCATCCTCGGGATCATCGTCGTTTCCAGCAAAGTGCAAAATATTGTTCCAGCACCTAGCTAAAGTTTCTTGGCCAACACGACTCCAGGCGGCATCCAAGAGATTTATAGCCTTTTTTAATGATATTTTTTTCATCGACTCGAGTAAATCAGATTGTGTCGCTGCTATTGATGCTAAAAGGCTATTTCTGTAGTGCAGCTTCGTAATTTTTATGGCATTCTAATCCATCGGTTGAATGAGAGGAGTGACATTTGGTGGCATAAACATTGCGAAAATTTGCCCATCTTCTGTTTTCAGTTCAGCTTCATTAGGATGGGAAGGTGCGTTGTCGATTAGAAGAAGAGCTTTTAATGGCAACTTTTTTTCTTTTAAAAACGCTTTCACCTTAAAAACAAGA
Organism: Pherbina coryleti; assembly: GCA_943735915.1. Lineage (NCBI taxonomy): Eukaryota > Metazoa > Arthropoda > Insecta > Diptera > Sciomyzidae > Pherbina > Pherbina coryleti. Next base: position 71,999,981 of record OX030951.1, read on the forward strand.
CAAACTGTACAAAAAAAGTGTATTCAAAAATCAAAGGAGAAATTTACCTGTGGAACAAATGATTCATGAAACCAATCTTTGAATATAGTCGATGTCATCCAGGCTGATTTTGAACTTTTGTAGTCGGTGGGGCACTCAAAGTTTTTAAAACAGCGTGGATTCTTTGCCTTTCCAATTACCAAGAACTTAAGTTTGTGAGATCCAGTGGCATTTGAACCACACAAGAACGTAACACGCTGCTTCTCTGTCTTTACGCCTGGGGCTCTCTTTTCCAAACTGGATACGTATGTTTTTTCTGGCAGAAGTTTCCAGTATAAACCAGACTCATCAGCATTATAAAGCTGATCGTTGCTTAACTCCATTGCAGTCATTATAGCTTTAAGTTTTTTTTTAAACGGCTCCACTAGTCTAGGCTGGGAAGACAGTTTTTCGCCTGAAATTTGAAGTAGTCGAACACCGTACCTTTTCTTGAAGCCTTGGAGCCAGCCATCGCTAGCGTTGAAACCACCTTCGCTTTCCTTAAGTTTTAAATTAAGTTTCTTTGCTTTTTCCTTCAGCATTAAAGCACTAACTGTCCAGTTTTTATTCCGCATACGAATAAACCAGCGATAAAGAGCTTTCTCCATTTTGGGCAACTCTGAAGTGCGCAGCGTTTTTCTTTTTCCAGGCCCGGAGAATGTATTGTTTACATATTTAAAAATCATTTCTCTTTTCCGTTTAATTCCACAAATGGTTGATTTAGCAACATTATATTTTTTTGCTAAGCACGTAACACTTGATCCTTTCTTCAAAAACTCGAGAATTTCTGCTTTTTGTTTTAATGTCAAGCACACAGGTTTTTTACAACTCATTTTTACGCAGCAAATATAAGGCGAAACGCGCCGTACAAAGCCAAAATTGCGACTAAAATGCTTTGTGTGTTACATTTACAAACGAAAAGCCAAATTACTTCCTATTAGTGGACTCCCAAGAAACAGAATTATTTGAAATCAAAGCTGACTATGAAACATCTATTGTTCAAGTTATAGAGCTTTCTTGCTTTGTTCATGTTTTAGAGTGGTGTCAAGCAGAAAAAAATGTTCAATCTCTGAAACGTTGAAATATCTATTGTTAACGTTATAGAGCTTTCTTGCTTTGTTCACGTTTTAGAGTAGTCAATGCACAAAAAAATTTGTTCACGTTTTGGGGTGTTCACGTTTTGGAGTGTTTTCGTTATCGAGCGTGCGCTATATGTATAAGAAATATACTATGTGTACTCTTTATTTCTTGGCAAACAAATTTTTTTTTTATAAACAGGCATCACTGCAATATGCTCTTCTGCGGTTAATCAAAGAGTGTACCACCAGCTGAATATTGTAACACATGGTCCAATAAGTCCCGACACTAAATAATAAAAAAAACTTTTTTAAAATATTCTTCTTTACTCATCAACATAGGATCTTTCAAGAGCAATACATTTATTCCACCGCTTTTCTAACTTTTCAATACCGGTTTTGTAGAACGATTTGTGCTTCGCCTCAAAATACGCTTCAGTTTCAGCTATCACCTCTTCATTGGAGTTAAAACTCTTGCCGGAAAGCATTTTTTTGAGGTCAGCAAAGAGCCAGTAGTCGCTGGGGGCCAAAACTGGCGAATACGGTGGATGAGGAAGCAATTCGAAGCCCAATTCGCGGATTTTCGGCATCGTTTTCATCAATTTGTAACACGTATTGTCTTGGTGAAAAAGAATTTTTTCTTCTTCGAATGGGGCCGATTTTTCGCGATTTCATCCTTCAAACGCTCCAACAACGCTGTATAATAATCGGTGTTGATTGTTTTTCCCTTTTCGAGATAGTCGAAGAACAAAATTCCATGCGCATCCCAAAATATAGACGCCATTACCTTTCCAGCCGACTGTTCTGTTTTTGGTCGCTTTGGCCTGCTTTCATCGATTGCTCTCCACTCAAGTGACGGCCGTTTTGATTCCGGTGTGTTTCATCCATTGTCACATACCGACGCAAAAATGCATGTTTATTCTTTGTAAATAGTGGCAAACAGCTATCCGAATCATCGACACGATGTTGTTTTTGGTCCGGTGTGAGAAAATGCGGCACCCATTTGGAACCCATCGACAAATGTTCCTGTAGTATTGTTCCCACACTGCCTTTCGATATCTTCAGAGCCTCAGCTAGCTCGCGCATCTTCACTTTACGGTCCGCCAATACCATTTTGTGTACTTTTTTATGTTTTGTGGAACAACTGCCTCATTTGGGCATCCTGAACGTTCAGCATCATTTGTGTCTGTACGACCAAGTTTAAACTCAGCATACCATCGGAAAATGGTTGCTTTTGATGGAGCAGAGTCCGAATAACACTTTCGAAGCCATTACTTAGCTTGGACGGTATTTTTTTCCATAAAAAACAGTGATAAATAAACACACGGATTTGCTTTGAATCCATTATTTTGAAAATATCAACAGTAGCTTCACTTAAATCACTGCAACTTCTGAACTAAACGTTAGATTGTCATGAAAATGAATTGTTTGAAGGTTAGAACTATCGATATATTATATCGATATTTCTTTAGAGGTGCCACCATGTGTACTTGTACTTGTACTTGTTTCGATTTTCTGAAATAACTGTCCACGTTTGAAATATACTTTAAAAGGTTGTACATTACAACTCTGTTATGTTACTTAGCAGTCTTTTTGTTTAAGGTTGATGTTTCCAATATGAATATCAAAGACATGCTCCATATGCTTCGAATTTTTATGGCAATATTATAATTACTCGATGTATGAACCATGAAGTTGAAAAGCTGCTGTGTCCATACTATATTATAATTATTGAATTTTGCTTTACACTATGTTAAAAACACTCCGAAGCGTTTCACGGCGAAGTGTTTCATCGGCGAATTGATTCATCGGTGTTACTCCCCATCACGGCTATAGAAGTTTCACTTCAAAAAGCAAAACAAAAATAAACATAGTTTTTTGGATATTTTTTGTTTGAACTCAGTGTGTAAATTTTGGACTAAAATTGGAAAAAATTTTTGATTACTGTTTTTTTTTTCATTATTTTAGACATACTGGTCGTTCAGTTTTGTTTATTTAAATAAATTGTTTTTATAATTAAAAAATTCGCGTTAATTTTAATTTTCTTTTAATTTGTTAACACTTTAACTGCCAATATACAAAAAAAAAAAAAATGGCGTCCGTGGCGTAGTTGGTTAAAGTGTGTGGCCTCTATGTCAATGAACCAGGAGACCCGGGTTTGAATCCCAGCAGCGACAGAAAATTGTTTGAATTAAAATGATTTTTCTGTACGGCCGCCACCTCTCTGCAGACAATGGCAAACCTCAGAGAGTAATCAAAATGACATGTAAAGCTTCTTGAGAACAAGAACATTCTGTTCATCGCCGTTCGGGTATTTTTGGCATCTAGCATGAAAATAAAAGCAAGTTTTATTGTTTTTTCTTAACCTTAGACCCGTTTACATGTTTTACAACTTAATCCCGTTTATCTGAGTCATATTGACCCGTAATGAATTTTGTATGGAAATTATATATTTTTCAATGAGATAAAATTAAAAAGTGATGTTATTTCATGATATATTAATTTTAATATATGTTTTTTTTTTTAAAATATATGTTTGCACAAAACATTTGCAATTTACATAAGATTTATAACCGATTGATAAATACGATTCGATTGAGCTGCATTTGATGTGCTAGGCATTGGTAGATCTGCCCTATCATTATCATCGTTATCTTCAAATATATCAGGTTCTTTGTATTTGTGAAGGTAACACGATTAACATGCATGAACATAATGCAAAGGTCAAAACGTTTTAAGCAATGATCACACACAGCAGACGTTTTATTATCCTTTGTTTTGCTTTTACCCTTATATGCTTCGCATATACGTCGTGGATTCTTACCCTAGTAAAAACAGTGAATGAAGTAAGAATGAGCAACATTCATTTGAAATGGAAATAGTTTATTTATTATTTATTTACCTAAACTTGTGGCATTCGAAGCGATTCTGTAAGGCGTTTTAGCTTCATACCAATCAAACTCAAAGCAATTCTTAGACCGTGTGCTATCTTTCACTCGGATGACGAAATTTTGACAGTCTGAATGAGAATATTTGGCAGATGTGAGGTGAATATGACTGTCAAAAATGCATGTTGCCGTAGCCCCAGGGGCAAGTAAAAATTTTGATAATCGGCAAGAGAATTATTGACACAAGCAAATTTAAAAAAAAATTTTGTAATTCGGACAGCATAGCAACCAGAAGTGGAAAATATTTGCATAAAATACTGTTAATTTTTAGTATATATTAACAATTTTGCAAATTAAATTAAATTCTTAAGCTACTACACTACCGAAATCTAAAACGTCAAAATTTCTAGCTGTCAAAATTTCATCGTCCTTTTGGCACAGTAAAAATGCTAATTTTATTTCGACAGAATTGTATTCAAGTCAGTTACTTCTTTTCTACCACGAGTGAAAATTTTCCGAATAGCACACGGCCTTATTGATTGTTTCGTTGGAGTGTTGCATCGCTTTTCCAATTGATTTTAAGCATAATATAACGCAAATACTAAAATATAACGCAAAAGAGAACACTGCACATGCACAACAGATCCATATAAAAACCATGTTTTCATACGTGTAAGTGTACAGAAGTATGAAAAGTACATACGCCAACGACAGGATAATGCTGTCTCTCACTTCCAATGTACTCACAGTTGCAAAAAATGTAGAAAGGATTGCACAACAGCAAAAAGTAGTGAAAAAAAGTACTACAAAAACTGATCCTTCATACAAATCGTATGGTAGACTAGTAAGAAATGATCTTCGACTGGGTCGAAGTTAAAATACCCCCACGTCCGAACCAAAGTATATTCAAAGTCTTAAGCAGTCAAAAAATGTTTACTTGTAAAAACATTTTCGTCATAGCTTTAAAAGAAAATATTCTCTTTTGTTTTAACGTAGAATACGTTATACGGGAGTGTTAATCTGGAGCACAAAATTTTGAGAAAATGTTTGTCACTTTCATTATAAGTTTTTAATACTTTATGCATGCATTGAAGAAAATTCAAGTATGGTCGTAACATATTTAATATGTCTTCTTTTGATTTGGATTTAAATAATCATATTGCTACATATAATTTTTTTGATTCTATAAGTAAATCAAAATTTAACTCCTTCAAATTTTGTATTAATTTTCATATGCTTTGTATTTTATGTATTATAACATCATGTGTAAGAGCAGTACGATTATCTGTGTGTTCATCACAGAACCAGTGTGAGAAAGAGAAGAAGTATAATGACCAAGTAGCGAACGATGTGTACATACACAACATTGATAAGCGAAGCAGAGAAACAAAATTGTGCTTACCCAGTTGGCCACGTCTTTAAGACATCCTCAATGTCTTACAGCCTTATTCATAAACACATTTTAGAGGCAGCATAACTTTAAACGGGCTTTAAACAAGAAAACGTTATTCATAAACATTTTTCGTAGTTGTTTAAGAGCTGCGTAACTTAAACGCCGAAATTGGCGTTTAAAGGTTACGTAAATACAACCATGATTTTTGTTTGTCTTTTCTTTTAATATCAAAGACATGCTCCATATGCGCCCTTTGCAGCATTTTTTTATGCGGCGGCCATTGTAAATCCATAGGAATTCTTAATTTTTGCAGAGATTTTCTATAGTTCAGACACAAACCTTACAATCATAAGCAGAAAATGAAAAAATGTTTATGAATAACAATGTTAGCAAGGTTGCATAGAAGCTGCGTAAAGCCTTAAACAGTGCGTAACTAAACAAGCGTTTAAAGGCTGTTTAAGGAAATCTATTGAATAAGGCTGTGAATGACTAACGTATTCTACGTCTGACCTATGCGCCTGTGTTATCTAACACAGGCTTGAGCTTTTTTTTTTTTGATAAAGTCACTTTGTATGGGAGGTGGGTGTGGTTTTCACTCGATTTGGTTGAATTTCATACAGAAAGTACAAGTTATATATCAAATTTCATATGCAAAATTTCAAGTCCATATATTAATTTTTGTGGAATTTAAGAGATTTTACCGTTTTGATAAAGTCACTTTGTATGGGAGGTAGGCGTGGTTATGATCCGATTTGGCTCATTTTCGAACTTGACCTTTATTTTTTAGATAGAAGCTTAAATATCGAGTGTCGTGATGATAGCTTGAAAATTACGGCTGTAATCGTGACGACAGGCAGACAGACGGACAGACGGACAGACAGACGGACATGACTAAATCGACTCGGGTGGTGATGCTGATCAAGAATATATATACTTTTCTATACCTACCACGCCTCCTTATGGGCGTTACAAACGGAGTGACAAAATTAATATACCCCGTTTACGTTTTTTAAACGTAGGGGTATAAAAATGTCGGGCCATTTTGACCCAGATAAACGTATAGTGCACATGTCAGTTTTTTGTCTCTGTAATGCACATATGTCACATATGTAAAATTTTTTCACTCTGGTTGCAAAGACAAAAGTCCAAGAAATAAAATTGTAATTTTTTTTTTTTGAATTTTTGATTTTTAATACGTTTTTTATGCAAATGAAAAGTTCATAAGGTCAATATGACCCTATAAACGGGTTTAAGGTTAATCATCTTTCTTCCATCTTTAAGAAAATAAAATAAAAATTAATTTATGTATTTTGAACTGATTGTTATAATTAAAATTGTAGTCTCTTTCGAGAATTGGAAAGTGTACCAAGTTTTCCACCAAGTGGAAAAAGCGATTTAAATCCTCTTCAACACGGTAAGATTCATAAATGGAACATATCTATTGATAGATTTTCATATCATAGGCACCGATAGAAAGATTTGAGTTATTGATAATAACATCTTAATACATCGGTTATTGTCAAGATAAATAATAAAGGCCCATGGTAAGTTACCTTAAGAAGCAATATAAATGGCAGTCTACAACTAGGATTTGGAAAATCTAAAGATGATATTATATTGACGATAAATCAAATTTAATCCAAGCAATTAACAGGGCCTGAAAGCTAAGAATTTTAAGCTTAACAAGGATGAAAGTGTGACAAGGATGATATATGTGTAAACACTAAGCAGGAACTGCATCAACTTAACAACCGCTTTCCAATGAACATAGAGAATTGGAGACAAATTCTGTTAGGATAATGATATTCGAACTTCCATTGAAAAAGTCATGTTGGCTAGGGGAAAAACAAAAAAGAATTATATTTCAGTAGAAAAAACATACTGTTGTAAATAATTTTTTTTTTTTTTTAGCTTTGAACCAAGGATTTCAGGTGGAATACCTATTCAGTCAAGTCTGCCTTGGTTCGAAATAATGGGGTGATAGATTAGTGGGAAGGAAGGGGCAATCAAGTGAAACACGTGTAAGATGTTCTAAGCGTGGTGGAAAGCCAAAGAAACATGTGAATTTAAATCAGAGGCAAGTGTTATGCCTTTACCTCAGTCAATTCAAGTTATAAGGCCATCTCATCCACAAACTTCTCTACCATCAACTGTACAACTTCAAGTCGTCATATTGATGAATTTTCAATTTCAGTTGATTAGAAATGAGGAAAAAATATTTAGAAAGGCTTTAAGCGTAGGACCATGGCCTGGCCGGGAATCGAACCCGTGACCTCTGGGTTAGCAGTCGAGCACGCTACCTACTCGACTACTGAGGCCGCCTTTTTTCTGCAGAGGTATTATGAACGAATCCTTCCCTGTTTTAATGTGCCAACACTAATATCTCTTTCTCATTAGCTTTGCTCATTAAAAAACTTGTAATTTTGAATATTTAAGTAAACATTTTAAAGTGGTTTTTATATCTTTCAAATTAAAAATTTAATTTTTTTTCATTTATCTTATGAATTATTTACTTACTAGCCTCTTACAAATCTTGTCATTAAAACTGATGGACATAAATCCACTCAACCACTATCTTAAATGTCAATTATGTGATTAAAATTTTAAAAATGTTCATAAATAAGAAATATTTTGAGTTAAAAAGCGAGTACTAAGTAAATATTTGTTATAATTTTAAAACAGTTAAATAGCCCAGTTTATGTGAACCAAAACGCTTCTTCTGCTCTTCTTCGGATGTAAAGATATCAAAAATCAGTTTGTATGTGGCACTGTTCAATGTTGGCAACTGCTGCCGCTTCCATTTGCTGCATAAAGAAAATAATCAAAACAATTAAGTGATTCCACTAAAATATTTAACAACAATGACAGATTTCAACTATTTAGCCCAAATAAAGTTTCAACAGCATAATTTATTCATTGCAATGAAAATGTGCAGTAACGACCGAGTGAAGCCATTGGCAGCAGCAATGCGGGATCAGGGATTGTGGAAGTGGAAGTGAAGTGAGTCCATGAATGGAAAATCAACGAAAAGCAAGGCTCAGCAGGAGTACAAAGATGAGTGGGGCACTAGTTTGGCTGCCACTGCTGCCCTATTTATTTGGCCAACGAGGCCAGCGACAGCAAAACAACAACAGCAAGTTATACAAATAATATTTGACCAGCAGTTGGTCTTTAGGAACGAAAAATAAAGAACAAATAAAGACTCAAATACTGAACACACACTCATACACACATACTTACATACATAACACAAACGCAAACAGCTGAAGAACAGTTGGCTGCATTTGTGAAAATTCGGATTATTATATTTTTTAATAGTCGAAGCTAACAGTTGGACAAAAATTTGGCCCACACATATTCACACACACACACACACACACACACACACATATATATATACATAAACAGCCACTCACACAAATTCCCTTATTTAAATACAGTGTCAGAGTGTAAAGCACGATATTGACTCCCTGTCCCGTTGTGCGCAACACTTTGTCGTCCTTCCATGTTTACGGGACTCCGCGTTGAGCTTACAAACTCGACATAACGAAATCCTACGAGAGAACATGCAACAACGAACCTAAGCCAACGAATGATTTAAGGTCGAGTATCAAAAAATCCCAACTGTGAGCCAGGCGAACAAATAGACGCTTACTATTACTACCGAGCATGGCCGGATACACTTGGGAACATGCTTGCATGCAGCCTAGATATGTCCTGCAGGCTCAAAAAAAAAATAAAACAAACATAAGAGTTTGGAATACATACACATATTTATATGTATGCATTGCTTTGTTTTTTTTTTTCAGAGAAGAGTTGTTGGCACGGTGGGGCCAATAAAAACCTTATTTATACTCTCTACTTAATCTCGCGGTATTGTTGCAGTTGATTCCGCTCAAGCTGTCAAGTTGAAAATAGAGAATTTTAGGAAATTTAGTTTACGTTTCAAATTTTTGTTTTTGCCTCTCAAAGCTTTTGACGTTTTACAGTATTGCCGAAAGAGGGCACGCTATTTTTTATTAAGTAAAACAAAAATGTCCTAAATTATGTATACGTTTAGCGACGTGTCGGTACGTTGCCAAGTGTCAGTAAGAGATCTACGATTGCAGTTTTTTCAATGATAAAACAAAAATAGAATTGTTTAGTTATTTGATTTGACTTTTGTGGAAAGCTGTTGGATGAAATAAAAACCAAAGTAGGTACGATATTTTTTTTTTTTAGACTAAACCAACGCTCAGGGGATGCCCCCTATAAATGCGAAAGCATTGTGTTGATTCGGAAGAAGGGTGATAGTTAGTTGGAGGGTGGAAAGATAGAGTAGTGTCGGTGAAGATTAGTTTTAAATTTACATAGCTCAAAACTGCCGGGGAATACGCTCTCAGGGAGATTGATCCACAATTTTACTGTACGACCGAAGAATGAATTATCTCGGTAATGCGAGGTTCTATTGTGCATCAACGCAATGGTATAGGGATGGGGTTGGTGAGCTGCCTGAGTGGACCTGGGAAACACACGAGCTGATGGCGTCAGGTCATGTATCTCCCTTGAACACTTTCCATGATAGTACCTGTATAAAAGGCTTAGGCAACCAACATTGCGTCGATGCCCAAGAGAGTTGAGAGAAGATGAAATGTTTTCATCTCCAATCAGATATATCGCACGTCGTTGAATTCGATCCAGAAGCTCCAAATAAGATCTTGAAGCTCCTGCCCAAATGTGCGAATTGTACTCCATTTTCGGCCTTATATATGAGGTATAGATCACGCGTAAATCAGTTGGAGTGAAGTATTTCTTACACCGTTTTAAAAAACCTAGGCACTTGGCCGCTTCTTTCGACACATCGAAAATGTGATCATTCCAACGAAGATCAGATTTGATCGAGATGCATATTGAGGGGAGCTAAGTGGCAATTCATTCGTTTGTGAGTTAACAGGCAACACTGAGTCTTGCTAGCATTAAACTCAACTCTATTAGCAAGTCCCCACCCGGAGATTTTTTCCAAGTCATTTAGCAGTGTGTCATTCATATGTTGCCTCTTTCTCTCAATCTCCAAAGAGTTCGGGCGTTTTTTGAAGGAATATGAATGACAAATGTTGCTGTCGTCAGCAAACGAATGAATTGGGTTGTAAGTCAACGACAGAAGGTCGTTGATAAAAACCAGAAATAAAGTTGGCGATAGGACTGAACCCTGAGGTACTCCAGCGCCAATGGCGTGTTCACTTGACGAAATGCCGTCAATCACGACACGAATCGACCTGTCCTTTAGAAAACACGTGATCCATCGAGCAAAGTTACCACCAACACCATATGCAATTAGTTTTGACACGAGAGCTTTATGCCACACTCGGTCAAACGCCTCAGAAATATCCAGAGCAACAACTCTGCTTTCACCGAAGAAGTGAACACAATGGTTCCATTTCTCTGTGAGGAACGCCATCAGGTCGCCAGTAGAGCGAGCCCTACGGAAGCCATATTGACGGTCACTAAGCAATTTGTTGCGCTCCAGATAATTCATTAGGTGGAAGTTTATTACACTCTCCATGACTTTGGAGAGCGTAGAGCATATCGCAATGGGTCGGTAGTTCTCAGGGTTCGTGGCATCGCCCTTCTTAGGTACTGGCTGAACGTTCGCCACCTTCCAACAAGATGGAAATACTCCTGTCCTGTAGGAGATGTTGAAAAGGTTACGCAAAGGTCGAGCCAGTGTAGAAGCACACATTTTTAGCACAATTGGTGGTATACCATCCGGGCCAGAAGATTTGTTTATGTTGAGGTTTGCAAGGACTCTTTTGACAGCTCTCGTTCGAAAAAATATCTCCTGCATCGCAGAAGATTTTTCCTCTACAGAGGGCAGTGGCTGATTGCTAGCCGGGGTTGTAGAATTTTGTGCAAACAATTCAGCCAATAGATTCGCTTTATCAGCCGAGTCAGTGAAGACTTCGTCATCCTTTAAAAGAGTTGGAATCGACGAACATGTCTGATTTTTAACTCTTTTGACAAATGCCCAAAAGTTTTTGCTCCCTTTGGGGCAGAGAAGAACCTATTCTCTAATACGAGTTTCGTGAAGAACTTATCCAATTTATGAATCCAACTTAGTTTGGATTCATAAGTTGGATATGAAATTGCTTTAACTAAGGACTTAAACTAATAATAATCGGTTGGAATAAGTCTAGTTGAATAAGCTAGTGCTTCATATGAATCTCACTAAGTCCATCACTGGTAAATCTACAAGCCCGTGCAACCATTCGTAACCCTTTGACGACCACTGGGACACCGGTGACCCTTTTACTTTAAAATTTTTCTTGGAAAAACTATGTAATTGATGTTTTTTACAGGTATCAAGGTATTCAAGGTATCATTCAAAAGGGAATGAATGTAGCTTTAAGAAAGTATTTAATTTTCAAGGCTAGATTCATCCCTTTGCCTACCAGACCACCCTAATGTCAAAGAATCTTTGCAATATTTTGTGGGTGAGAGGAGCCACAGGCACAACATTTTTGGAGAAGTTGCGGGCAACCTTCCCAATTTTCTAACAACAAAATAACAAAAAAAGGTAGTTCACTTCGACTATCCCAATAGTCGTCAACGGTAAAAATCTATGACATATTTAATTTGTTGAAAAGTTGATTTATTTGATTTGAATTTTTGATCAATGCATTGAAATATAAATTTTTTATGATAAATTTCAAAGCAATTTCGATCATTGGCGAAGGAAAATGGTTTTTTGCATAAGGCACAAATAACATTGGTTCGATGACGTTTGTGTTGTTAGGGTCAGAAAATACATACTTACGTCCCATTTCACTTAAGCATAGATAATGATCGGATAGAATAGTGACCTCTGCAAGTTTAAATCACTCAGGTACCTGTCTAACATCTTCGCGAGGTGAATCATTTGATCAAAGCAGATATAGAAAGTTTATCAGTATTTGACGTTGAGATTTTTTTCTAACCCATGTACGCATTATGCACACTCTTATCAAAGTGATTGCAGAAAAGACGCAAGTACACTGAAAAAAATGCTTTAAAATGCTTTCATTGGCCGCTACACCAACTCATCAGTAGCCTTTGTATGACTTTATACTGTGATCCACTCAAGCTACTTAGGTTCTACTTATACTGCCGATTATGCCGAGAAAGTTACCCGGAATTTTATTTTTGGCAGAGAAAGGTTGAATTTTTGTAACTGAGTTCTTATCTACTTTTGATGCAAACTGTACCAAGGTTAACCTAGATCGTATCATACTTTTAGGCATAGCCTTAATTCATGTGCATCTTCGAAATTCGATCACAGCGGTTTACTGCTATCAGAGCATATTGAAGTTGTTGTTATTTTTGCTGTTTAGCTCCTCCCTTTTTCCACACTTCCATTTTTAGTGTTCAGTTAGTTTAACTGATGGTACACCTAAGATGGTGTGGAGACCATTTTTGTAATGAAAGACATTGTTGTTTATGTGATTAACACACAACTAATTATTTTCTTAACATTTTAACGGGGCTGCTCTCCCAGACATTTTTTAATCTTAATATTTGAATACGGCCTTTCATGAGTTGGTGTAGCGGCCAATGAAACAGTCTGTATAGTCAAGCTGTGTGATTTGCTCTATACAGAGCCGTTGTTGTTGTTATTGTTGGTTGTTGCCTTTTATGTTCTTCATGTTTTGTTGTTGTCAACATGATTGGCCTAGAGCTCAAAAAAAATTTGTTTTCAATATAAATAATGAAAGGCCGTATTCAAATATTAAGATTAAAAAAATTATTGGGATTTTTTAACGAAATTTTGAACTATTTTGGAAATATCTCCTAAACCAATAATCATATGAAGGACAAATTACCACAAAGGTTATTTTTTAAACTTTCATTGGTTAGCTTTTAAAATAGATTAAAAACAACGAGTTCTCATAAAGTAAATTAAAATTCGACCTCAAACTTTTCGTTCGCATTCTATCAACGAGAGAAAATAGTCGCATACATTTTTACCGTTGACTACTATTGGGACATATACAGTGATGGCAAAAATAATAGAAACGGTTTAATTTTTTTCTTTTGCTTGATTATTTTTTGTGTAATGAATTTTTTTTTCAAAGTTTCCACCTTTTTCCAGAGCTGATTTTTGTTCTGAATGAAAGACGAATGTCTTGGTTTTATATTGGTGCCTTCCAGTTCTCCCCGATATTCCCTCTTTTTGAGTAAATCTAAAAAGAGATGCTAAAAAGGTGCTAAAAAGAGGTGCACCATGTCACTCTCGTTTGCTAGTTTAGTATATTAAGGGGTATTCTAGTGTACAATTTTGAAAAAAATCTATTTATCTTTTGCATATTTTCGAAGATATTTAAGATAAGACCTTTAAGAATATATCCTTCAAAGGAATTTTTAAAATTTGAATTATTTGCGGAGTTATAGCTATTTTAGTCACGCAGCGAGTAAGGCGTCATTGGGCATTGTTATGTATTTTATAACTCTATAACTGTATAACTGCCTGTAACTTAGCTCAAATCTTTAAACACGTTTTTCTCGAAAAATTCATTTTTCAACACGTTTAACATGATCTCAAGTTCATGTTAATTGTGTTTTTCCAACCGAATTTCTTGTCAAAATGTATTTAAAATGTTGCAGGAAACCTATGCGGACTCTGCTCTATGATTTGAGTGGTACAAAGTGTTTAAAGAGGCTCGTGAATCAGTTGATAACTTGCTTCACTCTTCTTGTTCAACAACAACAATAAACGATGAAAATGTCAAAAAAATAAAGGAAATCCTATTCAAAAATTGTCGTGTGACCTGAGAGTTATAGCTGCCGAACTTGAAATATCAACTGAATCGGCGCACAGCATTTTACATGATGCTTTAATTTGCTCAACAATCAGCAGAGTGGCACTATCCAAATTAGCTGAAATCCAAAAAACCACGACAAAGTCGTTCAAAAACTTGTTCTGGCCATTGCCAATCCCTAGATATGGCCCCGTGTGACCTTTTCCTATTCCCATAACTCAAATTGTCGCTTCGTGGAAAATATTTTAATTTGAACAAGCAATAACTTTTAGGAAATATGAAGAACAGATAAACCATTAATAATATTAAATTGAAATTTTAATTCAAAACATTTATTAAGCTTACAAAGGTTTCGTAGTAGAAAAATAGAAATATAATATAAGGAGAAAACTTGTAAAAGAATCGCAAACACAACAAGGAAACAGCACAAAATTTTGTGCTGAAAGCCCCTCATAGAGTCGAAAAAAAGAAAAAATTTGTTCAAATCGGATCATTAATCGAAAGTGCGCGGTTTGACTATATATTTTTGATATCAATCCCCCAAGGAAATCCTGGCTACGGCTATGGTTCACATAAACTATTTGACCAGACGAGGCATATCTGAATGAAGGGCAGAGAATTCTATAATGACCACCAAAAATTAACACATTCCATATTTTAAACAGCACTTCGTTTGCGACTTATATTTGCTGCAAACATTGTTCAATAATGTATTGAATACTAGCAACCCTCCGCGGCTTTGCCCGGATCTTAAAATAAAGTTACGCATTTTTTGTAAAAAATTTGTCTTATTATCGTTTTAATAGGTTTACTTTTTCCATGACATATTAATTGCAATCATGTAAGAATTTCTGTATAAACAATGTTTTTTGATGTATTTGTGTTATTCGTAAGAATAAATTGGTTTGATGGATTTCCTATCCTAGAAAGACCAACATATAACTGCCTGTTGGAAAAACAGCTTTCTCATAAAAAAAATAAAATTCGTTCATAGTCTCTACATTTGTGTCGATCTCACATCAAGTTTTTTGATTTTCAACTGATTTCCTGGGGTGGCTCATAACCGGCCTCAAATTTTTTTTAAGCAAAAAAATAAGGTTTTAGGCAATCGTTCATAATTTTTTTGCTTGTATCTAAATCGATAGGGTCTCTTTGGGGAAAAGTAAGCTTAAATAATTAACTTTCGTTTGACATAACAACCATGGAAAAATATTAAGGACAGACAATTTTATGTCGATTTGAGGAAACATAGCTCATAACCGGAGCCATTCCCTTTCAGTGACGAAATTATACACTAACACTATGTAATGCCGTAAAAACATGCTAAAAAAGCCATTCAACCCATACCTATGCGCAGCTCCAAAGCGATGTAATTTGCATCGCACGGCGTTTCAATTTAAGCTTAAATTGTTACCATAAATTTCATGCACTTCTAATTTGCAGCTTAAGAATTCTGCACGCAGCTATTCAACATTTTGAATATAAACTCTCTCTAAATAATGAAACATTGAAGCAGCAGCAACAAACAACGCGCTTGGAGAAAATACTTTAAATTTTGCATTCTGCTGTTCACGAACAAAGAGCTATCTCTCTCTGCTTCCATGCAGAGAATCTCTTTCCTGAGCATTGAGCACAGTGCTGCCAGAACTTTTTTGAGAAAAGCACGAGATTTAAAAAAAAATATCGCCCAAAATCGCCCAATGAAAAAAAAAATCGCCAAAAGTCGCCATTTTTTCTAAGAAATTTATTATATTAGAAAAAACAAAACAAATTATATACATTTTTTTCAAATAATATTGAGATCTGTTAATAGTATTAATATTCTTATTCTCATATTTTTGAGATCTTTAAAAAATAATAAAAAAGCTACTTCAGTTTATATGAGAATTTTGATCATTAAAAAACATTTTTTTAGAGACTATTAACTTTTTAGAATTTTTCAATACTCAACTTTAAAAAAAAAACTTTTTGCAAAAAACGTAGTTCCTTCAGCCATATTAGACTCTTCCTCCGTTTCGTCAATTCTCGAAGTATTGTTTAGTTCATACATTGATTTAGTTTATACAAGATGAATGCCAACTTACAAATATTGTCAAACATTTTTCCGCCTACGGCTGTCTTAATTTTGTATGCCGATTACCAAAATTCTTCACTTTCAAATGGCACTTTCTTTTTGAAAACATTACTCCATGGAAATGTCAACAAAGATTCGTATTCGATTTCTTCTGCACGTCGCTCTTCAAGAGATAGATAATAAAGAGGGAGTTCACGGAAAGAAGGTCTTATATAGTTTAAACATCTTTCAGGGCATAAAATAAAAGCATTTTCAAAAATTTCTAACAGACTAGGTAATCGTTTTAACATTTCCTTGATTAAAACTATAATGAAATTCTGGCATTTTGATAGTATGTCTATCATAACAATATCATCACTTAATTTGTGAATTTCTTCATGGAACTGATAATGAAATGTAAGGTCATTAATTATTTTATAATTGCTTTTATCCGCTAAAATTTTATTTAAGCTGGATGTAGCTAAATTACCAAAATTGAAATTTTTGACAATGTCTTCTTTTATAATTTTTGAAACAAGTCTTTGAATAAATGTGATTTCAACGTAAGCTTGAAAAAAGTCAACTTTTTCTCGTTGAAAATATGAATCAAGTGAGTTGATGTTTTGAAGAAACGGTCTCAAAAAAAATAAGTATTTCGATATAAATAAATTATCGATAAGGGCTTGTGAGCTGTGTTTTGTCGCATTGTTAACAGAGTGTTCCAAACACTTAAAACAATTGTTATTTTCTTTAATTGAAATTTTAAACACATTAGATGAGTTTATGAAAAAAGGTTGTTTTTACAAAAAACGCCCAAAAAATCGCCAGGCGATTTCCTAAAAATTTAAGCGCAAAAACAAGAAAAAAAGCGTTCAATTGGCGATAAATCGCCCAATCTGGCAACGGTGATTGAGCAGCATTTTGTAGCGAAACCAAAGCAACACTCTGCTAGGTGCAAGCAATGACAGCGTCGAAGCCAATCAACAAATCAATGCTTGCAAGAAAATGAAATGAAATTATCAATAAAATATGAATTTTACGACCAAACTATTGATCTTAGGATGCACGTCACCATCCACTTTTTTGTTGGAATCGGCAAGATCATTCACTTGTTCATATATCATATTCACTTATCTTTTACGGTTTAGGCAGAAAATGGAAAAAAGCGCCAAATTTTCCAAAAAGACCGAATTTTGCCAGTTTCTTAGCCAATAACTTCTAAGCTTTGGAATAATAGTATACGGTGTCAATCTACAAATACTTACGATTTGAATAGTAAAAATTTCATATAAATCCGTTCAGCCGTTCTTGACTTTACTTGCATCAACGCCAAAAAGGCAATATTTCAAGTTTCATTTTTATATAGATAATAGTAAGATTCATTTGTCATCAACTTAAAAAAATATCTTTAATAAATATACTGCAAGCTTTTCGGTCATTATTATTTATTATATTAATTATATTTCACCCTATGTCCGTCCGTCTTCTTATGGATTGCACTCATCACTCCTCTGTTGCTATCTCCGTCCACGTATTAAGCACATTACCAATTTTCTTATATAGTAAGAATTTGCCCAAAATTTCGAATTTCGTTGCTTATACAACGAAGGGAGAAACAAACGAAGTTTTCAATTGGGAAAAACAAATTTTTCAATTGCTGCAATTTAAAAATCACTCGCGTTTATGACAAACGAAATTTATTTCCTGAAACTAAATGACGCGTTTATGACAAACGAAATTAATTTCCCGGAACTAAATGACGGGTTTCTCGCAACTGACTATTATTATGAAAACTGTTAAATGGTTTGCAAATAACGATTTCAAGCACGACAAACGAAGTTCGTTTGCGGCAAACTACGCAATAAACGTTTTTTTTTTTCTTTGCGTGTACGGCAATCAAAACGAAGCGTACTTACTGGTATGAAAAACAAGTTCAAAGTTTAAAGTTGCATCTAAGTTTGTTTCCACTTTTGAAATTGAACGCGTTCGAACGAATAAAGAAAGACAAAAGAACAAACTTTTATTGCGCTACTGCGTTACTTTTATCAAAACAATGGTGTCAGCGCAGTAACGCAGTGAAAGCACTTCAACAACGCAACGCAGCGTTAACACGTACATCACACTTGATCCTTGCTAGAGCTAAAATGGACATTTCTTTCTTTTTTTTGCCTTTGCACTCTTTTAGCCTGACCATTTGTCGGTTGGTTCCTTAGTTAAGTTTTTTAAAACAGTTTATATATTTTATAACACATTTTTTTTCCACTGTACTCACCGGCTTATCGCCAATAGAATGCAAATGGCTTATAAACACAGACACACACGCAGCCAAATGTCAAGAATTATGAGTCGTAATTAATAAATCAGCAGCGTTGTGACAATTGAATGTGTGAATGCGTTGGTGTTGTGCACTGCATGTGTGTCGGTGTTGAAGCTAGCATTGGAACTTTTTTAATACATGTCCTGGAGGAACAAAGATTTTAAACAAGCAGAATATAAAGTTTTGAACTTCACATGAAATTTTATGAATTTTATTTTTATTACATTTCAGGGGGGAGGGGGGAAACAAAAATGACGCTTAACAATGCGAGTTATTTTGTCTTTTTTTTATTTTGTTATTTATCATGGATATCCTTTTGATATCCCACACTGCAGGCCGAACAGCGACAATGCGAAACACTTTTAATGCGACGCCCAAAGGACATTTTTAGCAGAGTAGAAGAAAAATGCCATTAACTGAAAATGTCCTGCTAAGGATTAGTCGTGAAAAATCCCCCAAATTGATGCCGGATTTTATGCGCTTGTACAGCACTATGATGAGCAGAAAGAAACAAGGAGAGGGGTGGTGGTTGAGGGAGGTGGGACAACGACGCAGAGTATAAATTTTGGCGCTTAAGTAATGAAGGACTGCTGATGGCGCTCCTGCTGGTTCTGCTTTTATTCCTTTCTTCTGCCGCTGTGTCTTTCATCTTATTTTTCCGCTTTCTTGGCCGCAGTTTGATTTTCCATTGAATTATGTGCCAACAAATCAAAGTTAAGTTGAATGAGTTAGTTTTTTTTTCGCTTTTCATTTTCTTGGTTTTTAATCATTTTTACTTCCTATTTTATTTCTTTTGTGTCGCTTTCTTGCGAAAGCTGTCACTTTCGCTGTCTCGGTTGGCCTCTCTCTCTCTCTCTCTCTATCTCTCTCTCGTAAACACCCCTACCCACGGCTTATCCCGTCGGATTTTCATTTTCATTTTTGCCGAATTATGTAAGCATGGAATTCATTTCAAGGATTTGCTCTTAATATGGCAGAATTTATTGCTTGCTTAAGTCAAGTCTATGCAGCGCATCGAATCCTTGTTATGCTAGTTCCTGAGAGACTTAAAGCACTGTGGGGCGGAAAAGGCATTCTATACGCTGGATGGACAATGGAATTGATCATCTTGTCGTTGGAAGATTAATTGTCCTGGGACAGTTTGAATTTACTGCTTTGCATTTTCGCTACCCAAAGTATACTCTTAACGCTCTATGCATGTATTTAAGTATCTGTGTGCGTGTGTGTGTGTGTGTGTGTGTGTGTGTGTGTGCGATATAATTATTCAAAAGATTTTCAGTTGCTTAAACATTTTGTTAATTAATATTATCGGAGTTGATTCCGAGCTGGTATTTTATTTATGGTCTCATCACATTATGTATCTGTGTGTTTGTGTGTGTGTGCCTTATACATAACATTGTGTGTGAGTGGGTCAATGGAAATATGGCATTTTTATATTTACGAGCTTAATTAAATCAGTTTAAAAAGTTAATGAATACTTTGTATTAACGTCGCTTGCTGCATTTTAAGCTCTTTATCGAGGCATTACGTCTGTTTGTATTAATGAAGCAGAATGGATTTCTATCATGGCTGAGAATGTCCATTCTAATTAGGCTGGTTTGAAATTTGTCTTATATAAGTTTTTTTATAATTTTTAATCTGCATCATGTTTTACATAAACATGAACAAGTTTGAGCTTTCAAAAATACCGAAGATACATTCAACTTTTAGTTTTTAACTTGACTGTGGGCCATGGTGATTCTGTAATAAAATGTAAACAATTTGTTTTTGGCCGATTTTATAACCACGATGCACTTGTAGAGTGCGTTCATAAATACTCAACTTTTTATGCATAGAACTTGTCCATGTCAAGTTCTGCAACAACAATTTTTGAAAACTAGTAATGTTTATTAATTTGTTTCTTTAGATTTAATCAATGAACAAAGTTCTTACACGCATAGAAGTTATTCGTTCACCACAACTGAAAAATTAGCCAACAACACCTCGTTTGCGAGTTATATTTGAGTTAATGAATTACAGACGCACAATTCATCATTCTTTTAAGATAAAAAAAAATGCACACCCAATGCTCTGTAAGGAATGGGACTTATGGAAATATCAATCCCATTCTTGTTGGCTTAAAAAATCTGATGAATGCACTCAGTTTTATCATTCTTTTCAACTCTGAAACACTGGACATTTTATTGATTACCATGAAATACTACTAAATATGTATAAAGCGTCCGTGGCGTAGTTGGTTAAAGTGCGTGGCCGCTATGTCAAAGAACCTGGAGACCCAGATTCGAACCCCAGCAGCGACAGAAAATTATTTGAATTAAAATAATTTGTCTGTACGGCCGTCACCTCCCTGCAGACAATGGCAAACCTCAGAGAGTAATCAAATGCCATGTAAATCTTCTTGAGAATAAGAACATTACGTTCATCGCCATTCGGAGTCGGCGTTAAACATGTAGGTCCCTTTCTCGGTCAATTGTGTACAAACTTAATAACACGCACAACACAATTGATCATCAGAAGCTAGGTCAAAGTCCTTTCAAGGGCTGAAATGGCCAGTTATTTATTTTTCTTCGTCAATAACGTCAATCTTAACATCAACATCAACATCAACATCAACATCAACATCAACATCAACATCAACATCAACATCAACATCAACATCAACATCAACATCAACATCAACACCAACATCAACATCAACATCAACATCAACATCAACATCAACATCAACATCAACATCAACATTAACATCAACATCAACATCAACATCAACATCAACATCAACATCAACATCAACATCAACATCAACATCAATATCAACATCAACATCAACATCAACATCAACATCAACATCAACATCAACATCAACATCAACATCAACATCAACATCAACATCAACATCAACATCAACATCAACATCAACATCAACATCAACATCAACATCAACATCAACATCAACATCAACATCAACATCAACATCAACATCAACATCAACATCAACATCAACATCAACATCAACATCAACATCAACATCAACATCAACATCAACAGCAACAGCAACATCAACATCAACATCAACATCAACATCAACATCAACATCAACATCAACATCAACATCAACATCAACATCAACATCAACATCAACATCAACATCAACATCAACATCAACATCAAAAACAACATCAACATCAAAAACAAGAACAGCAACAACACCAATCACAACTACAACAACAATAAAAACCAACACTACACACAAACAACAAAATAACACAATGAAACCGGAAAAGGACTGAATTAGGATATGGATTAGGACAAAAATGAAGACACACCTTAAACACACCTTTCCAAAATAGGAAAGGGATTCAGTCTATATGATTAAGTCAAGAATTTGGTCATGGACTAAAACAAGAGTTTGGACATGAAATAGGAATATAAAGAACTACCATCACGTCAGAACCTACAGGTGTGTCTACGACAACTCTTTTTTTGTTTGTTTTTGGTATAATGTTTTGACTTCGATATAAGAAAAATACCAAATGAAAGATCGTCTTGAAACCTGTTGCAACAGTCGACCCTTTTCTGGTAATTTTTATCACTTTTTATCAGGGACCGAAAATAACGATTATTTCCAAAAATTAAATAACAAAAAATTAACATGTTCCAAATGTCGCAGGACATTTTGGATAACTTTAAAATGCTGCTTAATGCATGTTTTATCGAAATAAGAAATGATTTTTATTTTTTGAGTTTTACCGATAAAAATTTAATTTAATTATTATTTGCTGATTTTTATATTACTCATCAAAATTAAGAGTTATTTTTGGATATTTATTTTTCTGTTCAAGAATAAGAGTTAATTTTTTTATTTTTTTCCTCAAGAATAAGAGTTATTTTTTGATTTTTAGTTTTTCGCTCAAGAATAAAAATTGTTTTTCAATTTTTATTTTTTCGCTAAGAAATAAAAGTTATTTCTCAATTTTTATTTTTTTAGGCTCAAAAGTAAAAATCATTTGTTCAGTTTTATTTTTTGTAGGTAAGGTATTAGTGGCGACCGTGGCGTAGTTGGTTATAGTGCGTGGCCGCTATGTCAACGAACTTTGGAGACTCAGGTTCGAACCCCAGCAGCGACAGAAAATTATTTGAATTAAAATAATTTTTTTGTACGGCCGCCACCTCTCTGCAGACAATGGCAAACCTCAGAGAGTAATCAAAATGCCATTTAAAGCTTCTTGAGAATAAGAACATTCCATTCATCGCCGTTCGGAGTCGGCGTTAAACCTGTAGGTCCGTTTCTCGGTCAATTGTGTACAAACTTAATAACACGCACAACACAATTGATCATAAGAAGCTAGGTCAAAGTCCTTTCAAGGGCTGAAATGGCCAGTTATTTATTTTTTTTTTTTAGGTAAGGTATTGTTTGCTTTTGAATAAATATATAAAAATCATAAAATTTGTATGAGAGTGGTCCGAGGGAATAGGTGTCTAAGAGAAAAATTTTCCTTTTGCAAAAGAAATGAGGGTCATTCATACCCCTATTCAAGCCTCCCTGTTCAGGTGTAGGAATAAATACAAAAAAATCGTGTAAGGGAGTGCCGGAGAGGGTTAATATGCATGACCGACCCCCATTACTTCTGCATAAGGAACATTTTTGCACTAGACACCTATTCCCTCCGACCACTCCTTATGGGGCTCTCATACAAATTTTATGATTTTTATATATTTATTCCTTACCTACAAAAAATAAAACTGAACAAATGATGTTAACTTTTGAGCATAAAAATAAAAATTGAGAAAATACTTTTATTTCTGAGCGAAAAAATAAAAATTGAAAAACAATTTTTATTCTTGAGCGAAAAAATAAAAATCAAAAAATAACTCTTATTCTTGAGGGAAAAAAAAAATCAAAAATAACTCTTATTCTTGAATAGAAAAATAAAAATCAAAAAATAACTCTTAAATTTGATGAATAAAATAAAAATCGTTAGATAATTTTTATTGTTGAGGAATAAAATAAAAATCTAAAAATAAGAATTAAACTTTGAGTTTTTGGATATCGCTTATAAGAATTACGATCCCTCCTTTATATACATTTCGGGCGAAATCACGGACATAAATTGACAATATTTGTTATTAAGTGCACTAAAGTTTGAAGGGGACTACATACCCAGAGGCCGAAAAAAAGGTCATGTTTGTGAATTTTTTTAAGGAAACCTAAGGGATATTTTGAAATGAGGGTTTTTATACCTTAAAATATGCACTTTCAAGATTATGTTTAGTTTATTTAATTAATAAAAAAATTTTATATTAAGGCAAATACAGCATTTTTTATAGAGCGCTGTGAAAAAAAGGTGAAATGCGGTTACCAAGATCCTAAATTCATCTGAAACAAAAAAAAATGAAAAATATTATTAAACTAGATACTTAAAACTCGTACTTATCATAGCTGATTTTGAAAATATTGATTTTTCACATAATGGCGGACTTCCGAACGTAAATTAACGATTTTCGACCAAAAATTCGTCATTATTTTGCCTATAAAAAATGAACGAAGCTACGAAAAAAAAAATTACAAGTACGAGATTATTATGAATAAAATAAGCCTGCGAAAAAATCAAAACGATCGGTTCACTGAGTTTCGAGAAATCTTGTTTACCGACTTTGAAAACATGGTTTCGAGAAAAACGCGATTGAAAATAAGGG
Organism: Pherbina coryleti; assembly: GCA_943735915.1. Taxonomy (NCBI): domain Eukaryota; kingdom Metazoa; phylum Arthropoda; class Insecta; order Diptera; family Sciomyzidae; genus Pherbina; species Pherbina coryleti. The sequence continues at coordinate 72,024,194 of OX030951.1, forward strand.
CCAGCACTGCGCGCTCTCGAAGGCGGTTCACTTACTAGGCTACACTGAGAATCTCGTTCATAAAGCGAAATTCATTGATTTTTAAGAACTATTCATTGAACCAAAGAACGAATTCTTTGGTTCAATGAATCGTTGTTCTTAATTTTAAGGAACAGTTCATTATTCGTGTTCATTAAAATTTTGTTCCAGTTCTTGTCTTGTAATATCTAAAAAACATTAGAGAATTTTATCTCAATAAGAAAATGATTTTTTAAAATATATCTTGATATTGTTTTAAAATTTCTAAGGACAGACTAACTTATTGTAACAGTTGTATGTGTCATTAATTTATCATTTTTCTTCATAACATATCAAAGAAATAACGTAAGAACAAAGATCCATTGAATCAAGGAACTCGTACTTTGGACCAATTTTAATGTATAATACATTGGGACAAAGAACTTTTTCTTTGTTATTAAGTACGTTTTTGGTTCTGTGTATAACGTTGTTATTTTTTGAGATATCGACTTGAAATTTTCACAACATATTCTTGAGACTTAACGCTTTGAAAAAAAAATAAAGTTCTGGATATCTTTCTTTGGCTTGTAACACCTTCTTATTGGAACCACACATCGTTCAAGTCAAAATCTTCAATCGTAGGAATAAATAATTCTGTTATTCGACCTCCGCATTGAAGGTAACTGTCAGACATGCATGGTTTCGAAAAGATATGGTCTTATGCTGCCTTCAGAGCACATTATGGGCGCACCACATAATGATTTTTTGTGGGTTCAACGTCCACTCCTCATTTATTTTCAGAGCATCAAATGCGACAATTTTGCTTGGATATGTACCCACTGAGTGAGACATGGGCATCATGGCTGAAAAGAATTGTGTGCACGGTCAAAAATATTGGTTTAAATTTAAAACCTTGAGGGTTTCTATATTTATCCAAACCCAAAAAGGTTTTAAATTAAAACCCTTTGGTTTAAAATTTAAAACTCCGCGGTTTTGATTTCAAACCGAGAGTTTATTTTTAGAACCCTTGAGTTTACTATTAAAACCGTATTGGTTCACTTTTTAAACCCTAGAGTTTAAAATATAAACCTCAAGGCCAAATTTTAAACCTTTCGAGTTAAAATGTCTCAATACATATAGTTTTAAACTTTTTGAGTTTATTTTTTAAACCCTAGAGTTTAAAATTCGTGAATCTTCCGAAAGTAAACCTTGACGAGTTTAAAAAAGAAACCGTAGGGTTTAAAAAAGTAGGTTTAAACCCAAAAAGAGTTTTAATGTTTTTATATTTAAACCCAAATTTTCGACCGTGTGCTAAATCATCTTCCACAGTCTGCTGGTGTAGTACCCATTGGCTGCAAAGCACCCGTTGTGCTTGGTCAGCAGTCATCAACTGTTGCTTGAGCTGAGCGGATGCAGGTGTAAGTATAGGTTCAAAATACGCCATAATAAGTCATAAGACCAACTGAGTATGTCGGGTAACTGAGATATTCGGTTCTTCAGCCACACTTTCCTATACAGCAGCGATATTTCCCACAAAGCTTACATAACTATGATGCACAGGCCTTTTCACACCCGGGACGATTGCAGTTTCTTAGAGTTTCTTCACTATCTTTCCAATTGATAGCACAATATAATGATGATGAAAGCGATAAACTCTCCTTAAACCTCAAACCTTAAACTATTTCAAGGACTGATATACTTGACATATCAGGGATACCAATCGATAGCCCTGTATTGGTAAGGTATTTGCTTGCTAAAAAATAATTTAAATTATTTAATTTCTTCCTTCCTTCCTTCCTTCCTTCCTAAAACCTAGTTCAATTTTCGAGAGCGAACAATGGAAAACTTTATGTACTAATAAATTCCGTGTTTGCTCATAAATCTTTTGGATCTGAAGGTTGTTCAGTAGAGCAATTGGCCTGGCTTTTTAAACTAATACGATATTTTATTATTAAGCATGCCAAGTTGTCAACGCCAGTGCCAAGTAAGCCAACTTGTGTTCAAATGAAAATACAAATAACAACACAAGATTCATTTTACAACATAAACAAGGGAGAAAAGAAGCTTGGTGTAAGCCGTACTAGAGCTATGTATATAGGCCATTGCGTGTGGTTTTATTTGTTTGTTGAACACTTTTAGGATATTCATCAAATTTTTTTTCTTATTTTTAAAACACCCTTAATGCGTCCACTTTGTGCGACTTATGTAAGCTGAACCGCTATTTTTAACTGAACCATTTATTGACGTTATGAATTGGCCTGGTTGGTCTGGTTTTTTGTAACCTCTCAACCAGCTAGCTGCACTCCTACCTGTCTGTCTATCTTTCAGTCCTTGCAATTGACTGTCAGCACTTTTCACAAATGCACTCGTAATAAACTGCAATTAGCTTTCATGAGTTGTCAGTCTTCATTATCCTTGTCCATAAATTGTCAAAACTGAAATGGACAAAGCTCTTGTATTGGAGCAGTTGTACTTTAATAACAACAACAACAACAACAACAACAACAACAACAACAACAACACCCACAACATCCGTGCCATTCATCTGTTCGATTATAATTATTGACAGCTAGCTAGTCATGATGGCCAGAGCCAGTGCCAATGCACGAGTGGCCACCCGAAAGAGTACATATTTTATGCATACAAAGAAGACCACCGTCATACGGTCCGAACTCTTGCAATGCAGCTACTTTTATGTGTCTGACAAACTGACTGACTGGCTGCCAGTCTAGCGAAATATGCATTTTATGCACCTGTCATGCAGTGCTTTTGAAAATCAGTCAGTATTTCGAGTAGCAACCAAGGTGTTTTCGTACCACTTCCAACACCACGTGGTCTACAGATTGACTAAATTGATCACGTACTGTTTTGTTGTTACATTTATGCAGGCTATCCATGAACCAAGTTCCATTGCTTTGAGCTAGAGCAACACTTGATTTTAGCCATTGTATGCCGAGCATTAAAAAAAGTAAACACAAAAGAAGTTGGAAGTTGCCCATGGTTGGGCATATCGGGAAGTGTTATACAGAGTTTCAAAGGCATAGACAAAAGTTCAATTAGATACTCATTTTGCACTTCCTTTGTATTTGCATCTCATTTATTCGTTCAAATTGTTGTAGGAATGGGATTGCATGCTTAATGATCACTTAGTATCCTTTTGTTAAAACAATATGAACATGACTGCCTATCACTAATAATCAAAGTGACCCGAAAGTTTTTTAACCAATTCAAAGCGACGAAAGTGTATATTGAATGATTGACAGTGATTGCATAGCTCCTAGAGACAATTTTTCAATTTATTTTTTAAATTGGAGTGAATTTAGTTTTGAAGTTTCTTGTTAAAATCTTCGGTAGTTGCATTTATTCCAAATAGTTCATCTTGCTGTTGAGATACTTGATTATTTTACTTATTACTTGTTTATTAAGAATATATTTTAAATTTATGGAAAAAGAATATAAAAGATGGTTCTAATAAATGAGTAGATATCTTTCTTTTAATCATATGCTACGACTTAGCTCATGACATTTTTCTTCTGAAACGATCCAGACCCTTAAAGCGACGAGTATTGTGCGAGCTATTTATGAACCAAAAACCATAAAAAAGGGCTTGCAAAAATGGGTGAACAGAAAGTGCAGTCAGACGAGGGAGGAACATGTATGAAATCGTGTTCCATTCATAATGGAAATTGTTCTTCTCTCTTACGTACTTACATATCTGGCGCTTACAACCTTTGATCGTTCTTGGCCTCGTCCAAGAAATTGCGCCAGCCATTTCTTTTTTGTGCTTGCTGTCCCCAAGCATTGTCAGGTTGTCTAACACTTGCTCCTTCCAACGAATATGTAGGCGTCCTCTTCTACGTTGACCACCACCAGGCAATGAATCAAATATTTTTATCGCTGACTTAGCTCGATTTTAATGCGCTTAACTATGTCGGTGTTAACGTAAAGCTCGTATAGTTCGTATGTCAACGTAAAGCTCATGCACCTCATGATTTCATCGAATTCAGTACTCGCCATTAGGAATCACCTTCTCTAAAACCATGTTTGGTATCGAATGGAGGAGTGAGATCCTTCCTGATTTTAACTGTGTTGCTGATGTTGCCCAGTTTCATTCTGCAAAGACAGATGAGTTTTGCAAGAATACCAAATTCAGACATGGTGGATTCCATATTGGACTGTCGAACACACTGCTCCTGAAGCAACTTCAAGTTGACCTAAAATGGCAACGTAAACTGAATGTCTCCAAGTGTTTGTAATGTTTTTCTGATGAAATATCACTTTGAATTAAAATCCCAGCTGATTTCGTTTTGAAAATATCTCAATTTTTGCATTTTAACGTGATTGAACCACCTTGTACATTAGACAGCGCAATATATTCAAGTATAAAAGTGTTTATATATGTATGTATGTGTGTATATATATATATATATCTATATAATATACCTACGTGTGTGTGTGTGTGTGTGTAAAATATTGAGAATTGGGATATTGTTTCCACACCATCTACTGAGATAAATATCGCGGCGCGTTTGTTTTTTAAAGTGGTATCCCCTGTAGGCCTATTCCACTATCCCGTCCCGTCCATAAATAACGTAATCACTTTTATACTTAAATTGGGTCAAATTGGACAGCCTCTAAGAAATATACATGTCACTGCAGTATTTTTTAAGCGACTTGAGTATGATGAATCTTCAATAAGATTAATTTTCAATCTCTCCCAAAACTTGTTAAATTCCCTGTGAATCGACTCTACAGCCGGAATGATCCCCATTGACATTCTAGCAGATGAGATGAGGAGAATTTACCAAAGGAGATCCACATTGCCAACGGAAGCTAACGCAACCAGGATGATCAAAGAAGAAGAAAGAACACGATCTATGGACCTATGGCAAGCTCGGTGGAATAATTCACCAAAGGGTAGATGGACTCACATCCTTATACCATCAATCGATGTATGGATAAGCCGTGCATAAGGAAACTGCAATTACCACTTAACGCAGTTCCTCTCTGGCCATGGTGGATATCGTAGATACCTTTTCCGATTTGGACACGATACATCTCCTTATTGCCCGGAGTGTCCAAACCAGGAGGAAGACGTGAAGCATGCAATATTTGACTGCAGTCGTTTCACGGAACTGCGAGGAAATCTACCAAGTCCAGAATTACTTATAGAGCGGATGGTGGATTCAGTAGAATATTGGATGCATATCTGTGCACTCGTCAAGGATGTACAAGGTGAATTGCGGAGAGCTTAAACTGAAAGAAGATTAGCAGGAACAACAGAAACACCGGAGTAGCATAAATTGCTTGCCAGCCCCACGAAGTAATACCTAGTGGCAGTCCCGTGGGGAGAGTGGCGGAAGTGTGCAGGGTGTGGTTTAGTACGTAGGCGCATACCTGAAATTTTAGTAAGGAATGCGAATCGTGCAATGCCAATGGCACGGGCCACGGGTATCTATGAAGATTACACATCCCTTTGGCGCATCAAAAAAAAAAAAAAAAGTAGTTATAATATATATATAAATATATACAAACATACATATATAAACACTTTTATACTTGAATATATTGCGCTGTCTAATGTACAAGGTGGTTCAATCACGTGAAAATGCAAAAATTGAGATATTTTTAAAACGAAATCAGCTAGGATTTTAATTCAAAGTGATATTTCATCAGAAAAACATTACAAACACTTGGAGACATTCAGGTTACGTTGCCATTTTAGGTCAACTTGAAGTTGCTTCAGGAGCAGTGTGCGAAGGCGGCCTTGTAGTCGACAAAAAATGTTGCGTGTCGGTTTGTTTCTTTAGGGGTTTCTTCAAGATTTTTCGTAGCGTAAATATCTGGTCTATAGTGACGGCCGTGGCGCAGTGGGAAGAGCACGTGACCCATACGCCAGAGAACCCTGGTTCAATTCCATTTGACGCAGAAAGTTTTTTCAATTGAATTAATTTTTCTGATCGGCCGTCCCCCAACATGCCTTTCCAGGTGTACCCTGGATCGGACAACAAGAAAAAATGTTCTTTTAGAGAAAATTAAAACGTCCAAATAATATTGATCCGAACAAAGGCTGCCTTTGCGTAGGCTTACTTTATCTTTGAACAAAAAACTCGGGGAATCTCAAAGTAAAACTAGGAACTAATTTGATTTGTACTTGTACAAGCCTCTTGATACTCCTATGAAATTATAGTTTTTAATAGATAAAGTTTTGCCCACGCGGAAGAAAAATTCCTAAATAATGTGTGCTCATATCACTAAAGGCTTGTTTGTGAAACTACTCACCACTGAAAATATGGAGTTGTCTTAAGAAATAAATTAATTTATCAAATGCCCAGAATAAACATAGGAAAAACATATGGAAGAACTTTGTTTTCAAATGTGTGCGTATTTTTGCACATAATCTACTTCAATAGCCGTGAGGTTCAGAATTTCAAAACAATTGAGTTATGACAAGACAACAACAAAAACAATAATAGCAACGACTTAAAAAAAATAGACACAAAGTAAACAACATGCCAGCCAGTTGCTGTCGATAATGCCCTCTAGGCATAAAATATTTTTATTAATATTTGTTGTTTATCCTTGAGTTGCATAAAAATGTTTCATCTTGATGACCACACACACATATTATAGATATCTTCCACGAAATCCCCACTCACACACACGCACACGCACCCACATCCCCACCATCATGCTTATGGTTTGCTGAATGTACTCACTCACTTTTTAGCATGCTTGTCAAGCAAAAAGAAAAACATCAATCATGCTCAAGATGGTGGTGTCGCCCCTCACTGCTTCCGGGTTTTAGTTCTTGGTTTATTTGGTCAACAAATAACCGAAGAAAACAATTTTAAACGCATCTGTTTCAACATTTATCGTTTTTTATTTATTGTTGTTGTTGCCGTTATGCTTTTTACCCACTGTATCTGCTTCGTCTAGCAAAATATAACGAGTATTTTTATTGCCAAAATGGCGAATAAGCAGAATTTTTTGTTTCGCAAAAGTGTCAGAAGTTAACATTTTATTTATAGAACTCAGCAAATATTGTTTTTTGTCGACTTTTTTCGGCAATTTTTTATGGGGTGCTAACGATGTTGTTTTCCGTATTCCTCAAATACTCGTATTATTATGGTCGTTATTGAGTTGCATTCCCGTTGTCATGACTTGACATAAAATACAACCCTTAAAGATATAAATTGCATTAATGAACACCACTTTATCATATTAGTTTTATTTATTGCCTATTATTCGATAGTTTTTATATCGAAATAATGAATAACTTGGGTTCGAATTATGAATCGCAGAATGCTTTTTATTGTCCTATATAAAAAACAAAAAAAAAAAAAAAATAAATTCAAACCTTCAAGCATGTAGAAGTCTCAGTACTAGAAAGTATAGTCTAAATCAGTGTTCCCCAAACTTTGTGTGTTCAAGTAACACCTGTCAAGAAATTTTAAAGGTGCACCAAAGAAAAAAGCAATGTTTATCTGCTTTTAATATTTTAATATTTTCTAAATTTAGCATTTACTTAATACTAAAATCAATATATTAACTAAAATGAAAAGATGTTAAGTGAGAAATGTGAGCCTGTTTAACTGAGCACAGGCAGTCAAAATTTAGAGAAATAGTTGATAAAGCTACTCTTATCTCTTTATTGATCGTTCTCAGGCGTTCTCTTTTTTTGATTTGTAGTGAGAGTTGAAAATCCCAAATCGCATAATTAGCTTGTGGCACATTGTAAAAGAATTGCCACAGCACGCTTTGAAAGCAGTAGATACTCATTTTTTATATGAAGTCAAATCAGTTCAGTTCAGTCCGATCAGTTTTTAATTCCATTAATTCTTCCTTGTCGTTTATCAGTAAGTGTTCAAGGCAAATGTTGTCCGAGAATGCATGCGTACTTAGTCCATAGATTGCAGGTCACACTTGGGAAAATAACAGTTCATTTTTTCTGCTAATAGCTCGAAGTGTTTCACTATCAAAGCCTGCACTTTTTTCTGAATTAGCAGCCATGACATTTGGAAACATTTCATTGTTACAATTGACAGCGTGGCAGATCCATAACACCAACTTAGCGCGAAAGCTTTCAATTTTGTCGGAAGACGTTAAAATATTAGAATTCCGGCCTTGCATTTTTCTGTTGAGCTCATTTAAATGAGCAAATATGTCCGCCAGATAAGTAAGTTTTACTTCTCAATCTTCTATTTTCAAGACAGAAGCAAAATCTGAACCCTGAGCTTCTAAAAACGTCTGGGTCTTATTTTTTAGTGCGTAAATCCGAGATAGCACTTTTCCAATCTCGAAAGCAATCCTACTTTTGCATGAAACATAAGTGACTGATGATCGGCTCGCATTTCCCGACACACTGCATTAAACAGACGAAAATTCAGAGGTCGCGACTTGATGTAATTGACAATTTTAATAACTTCTTGTAGGACAGACAACAATTCATTAGGCAGAGACTTTGTCATCTGTGCTTCTCTGTGTAAAAAACAATGTACATTTCTAATATAGGCTTTTTTTCAGAAGTCCTGGTTACAAATCCCCTAATTTTTAGGTGTATTATTTTCACAAAACCTTTTTTCTGCTGCACACCAACTGATGACCACGGTACACCAGTGACCAAGCGGCACACTCTTTGCGGAACAATGGTCTAAAAATCAACCTCATTGAACGTTTTAAATATTAAAGCTTACATCGATGGCTTAATATAGAAAAGGCGTAACTAATTTTTTTAAATAACTTTTTAAGTATATTCTGGTGGACCACTCTCAAATTCAACTCTCTTAAAAAATGAATGCGCTTTTAATTGTTGATGTTGCCTATTTTAAATAAAAACTATATTAAAAAAGTTTTTATATCCAAAGTTTTCCAGATTTTATTTAGTTCTTTACTTCTCCTGTAAGGTAACAAAAAATCGCCTTTTCTATATTAAGCCATCGATATTTTATGTAAAAAATTAGATTAAAACGTTACTTTTTATAAAAGTGTGGTATTAGAATTAATGTAATGGTAATGGAAATTAGTTGAAATAACAATGAAATGTTAATGGAATGGTAATGTAATGGCAATGGAATGGTAATAGAAATTAAATGGAATGGCAATGTAATAGCAGTGGAATGGAAATGGAATGGTAGAAGAATGGGATTAGAATAGTAATGAATGGTTATATAATGGCAATGTAATGGTAATGAAAATTAAAAGGAATGACAATGGAATAGTAATGTATTTGTAATGGAAATTAAATGGAATTACAATTGAATGTTGATGGAATGGCAATGTAATGGCAACGGAATGATAATGGAAATTATATGGAATTGTAATGGAATAGCAGTGGAATGCTAATGGCATGTTAGTAGAATTGGATTAGAATAGTAATGTATGGTTATGGAATGGTAACGGAATTAAATTAAATTGTAATGACAATGATAATGGTAGTGAAAATTAAAAAGAATATCAATGAAAAAGTAATGGAATGTTAATGGAAATTAAATAGAATGACAATATAAAAGTAATATAATGGTAATGTAATGACAATGGAATAGTAATAAAAACTAAAACGATTTACAATGTGATAGTAATGAATTTTCCATTTTAATGGAAATGAAATGGAATGACAACGAAAAAACAGTGGAACGGTAATATAATGCTATTAGAATGGGATTAGAATAGTAATGGATGATAATGGAATGGTAATGATAATTAAAGGTAACGACAATGGAATATTAATATTATGGTAGTGGAATGGTGTGGGAAATTAAATGGAATGACAATGTAATGTTAATGGAATTGTATTGTAATGGCAATGGAATGGTAAAGAAAATTAAATGGAATGGAAATGGAATATCAGTGGAATGCTAATTGAATGTTAGTAGAATTGGGTTTTCGATAGTTGTTGATGTTGTTGTTGCTTCATCTTGCGGTGTAGAGGATGGTGGATTCATTGTAAACTTTTTAATTTGGAATGGTCAACTTCACTTATTATTTTTTTTTTAAATATTTTTTTATCTGAAATAGTACTTCACACTTTGAGTTCTTCACAACGACTTAATGCATTCACAAAAACTGTTGCATTATATATGGTCTACGAGACGAGGTAATAAGAATGAAATGGTAATTTCAATTCTACCTGCTGTGTCTTGTGGTGGCTTAAAAACGTACACAAGCAATTTTAGGATCTGCAATTGTGTCACAGTGATACCTTAATTTTTTAAAAGGGTTGCGGTGCATCCCAGTGATACCTTAATTGTTAAAATGGTTGCATAAAATGCGCATTTCTTAAGAAGGTGCCATAAAATACCCACAAAAAGGGTTGTAAAAACAACTTTCATTTCTTAAGTAGTTGCTATAAAAAAACTATACAAGTAAGTTTACGACATGCAGCTGTGTCTTGTGGTGCCTTAAAAAACGCACACAAGCAATTTTCCGATTTGCAATTGTGTCACAGTGATACTTTCATTTTTTAAAAGGGTTGAATAAATTTCTAAAGAGAAAAAACTCCAAAAAGAAACAAACATAGGCATTTCGCTGATTTTTTCATGTAAAGTGCCAAAACTGGCGATTTTTTGAAATGTTTGTATGGGGAACCCCACAGGGGGGTTCCAGGGGGTGTGCCACTGGCATGGGTGGGTCGGGCCTCCAAAGTTAGTGGGGGTCGGTCGTACATTTGGACTCGATTGGTGCACTCTAAACGGGTCAAAGTGGGATTTTTAAAAATTTGCCCCAACCCAAAAGTTCGACCCAAATTGGGGGACATCAGAATTCATTTTAGAGGTATGGTTCCTTCGGCAAAGTTTCTTATTTTGATCCCTAGAATACGATTTTCACAGAGCAATGGGCCATTTTTTTTCCCCACAAATCGACCCGGCCTAATGTGATTTGAATATTAATGTATGGTACTGTAATGATAGTGGAACGGTTATTTAATGAATTGGTATACTATCTGTAAAGCTATTTTTCTACATAATATGTTGTATATAATATCGCTCGTTTTCTACAATAACGTTATAACTAAAAAAACTAGATTTCACAGGAGAAGCATTTTAAGTTTGGAACAGACAAAGGAAATTAATTCACCATTTTCAAAATATGGACAAAACATCAAATATACAAGTACTACTGTAATGTACATGGTTTAATACATACAAAGTGACAAAAAAAACTGGATATTATCGGTATATAATACGATCTAATCGGAAATATATTGAGGTGAATGAATCACAAATTCTCCTGCAAAAATTAAAGAAGATATCGTTACCAAAATTGTACACAGCATAGATCATGGTAACACGAAAGTTGCTGTGTAATTAACTCAATTTTTATGTTTTTTGGATTATAACGTTATTGAAGAAAAAAAGCGATTTATTGAATGTATGCATTTTGTAGAAGCAGTAGATTACATTTATTTCGTCTTAGTTTCTTAAGTTCGGACAAGAGCCTAATTGATTATTAAAAAAAAAAGATTTACTGTTAGAAATTATTTTTTTTTATTTATATTTTTTTTAAGATTTTTTATTTTTTCTCAAAAACTTAAGCAAAAATTGTTCCTTTATAGAAAAACAATTCACTGATAGAACAAGATGAACCTATCTTACTTAGGTTGGTATGTACTTTACCTAAGATGACCAGTTCCTAGGTAATTGTTTGATACATATTGATTTTTTAACTTTGTAAACCCAACCATAAGTATTTCTGGTATACCACAAGACCACTTAAATTCCAAACCAAATTCAGAGGGAATTTTTTAAGAATTTATTATAAGCATTAATTTTTGGAGAAATACCATTATAAGCTTATCATTAAAGCAACTTAATATTATTATTTTGAATACAAAGTGTGGAGTCACCATTTTTTACTAAAGATCTTAAAAAAAAAAAAAATCAAGAAATCTCGTTTTGTAAGAAAAAATTTCAGAAATACAATCAGCAATATTCATTTTTTTAGGAGCAAGTCATTTTTGAGTTGCCAAAAACTTAAAGAAAATGTTAAAATCATGACGAATAAGAGGGTAATGTCTTCTTTACGTACAGCAGTTACAAATTTAATATTTTATAAAGTTAAAGAATTCAGGGATTGTTTTTAATTTTAATGATTTTATTATTCTCGTTGTTAGACGTATTGCTTTGTACAGAACCCAACAAGAAGAGATAGATTTACGGAAATACCGCCATTACATTATTTTCCTCTTTTCCTTTCTTTGACATTTCGAGTTACCGGAAATAATAGTGTTACCATACAAGACAAAAAATAATGTTGCCATATCATAAATAATATTTTAGACAAACAACAATGTTGCCATAACATAATAAATATTGTAGGATTGTAATAATTGCTTACAGCTCGGCCATCCTGATATTAGGATCGACCCGATCATAATAATTATTCTAAGTTGGTGTTGTATCGCATAAAGGGTCAATGGCTGCAGTGTCTGACTTAGGATTGGTCATAAGCCACATTCGTAATCTGTTTGCTTCAACTACCCCATCATATGGCATTTGCGTAACTTGGCAATTGTCGATGTCTCTTAAAACATAACGATCATGTGGCAACTTCTTATGTATTACATAAGGGCCCTTGTATTTAGGTATACATTTTTTATTTAAACCAACTGTGTTGTCAACATTTTTCATAACTTCGAAATCCCCAACTTCATATGTCTTCGCTGGTGCATTGTGCTTTACAAAATATTTGAGATTATAGTCTTGAGATTTTTCAATATTCTCTAAGGCTTCACCACGAGTTTTTTCTAATTCGCAACCCGAAGATTCTTTTTTGTTTTCGAGAAATTCAGTTAATTTTTTAATAATTTTCCCACGTTGTTCAACACCAAATAATAGTACGCTTGGAGATTTCTTCGTCGAAGAATGAATAGATTTATTTATAGCCTATTCAACATTAACTAATTCTCCCACCCAATCAGAATGGTTTATGGGCTCTGTAAGTTTCGATAACATCGTTTTTAAAACTCTATTCACTCTTTCAACTTGCCCATTCGCTTGGGGAGAAGCTACAGCAACTTTAATATGAGTAATATTATTTTGCTCTACAAAATTTGAAAACTCTAGAGAAGTAAAGCATGTACCTCTGTCACTAATTATGCGTCGTGGACGACTATAATTATCGAAATATCTCTGTAATGCTGCACACACTTCTCGCGTACTAGTTGTCTTTACTGCATAGAGCTTTACAAAATTAGTGAAACTATCTATAACCACTAACACATGTTTTCAAACTGACCGAATTGCGGGTAAAGGACCGAAATGATCGACATGAATAGTGTCAAACGGTACAGGTTTCTTTGGAATATTGTATAAATGGCGGTCATTTGAACGAGCCGCAGGAGAGTAGACAATGCATTTCAAGCAATTTTTTATAAACACCTTTACTTTTTTCCTTAGTTTCGGAAACCAATAATTTTTACGTAGCTGGTCAACTGTTTTATCTACCCCAAAGTGACCAATCTTGTCATGAGTGATTCTTATAATATTGTTTTCCATTTCGCTAGGCACATAAAGCTGCAAGCAATCTTTTACATTTTTTCTAAAAACTAACCCATCCTTAAGTTCAAAATTCTCCACCACCTCTTTTTCTAATGTTGACCTCAACGTCTTAATAACCTTATCTCTACTCTGAGTTATTTGCAAATTCAGGTCAATATCATGTAAATCACTATCATCAACCACATGACATCTACTCAACGCATCAACATGACCCATAGAGACCCCAGAACGATGTTTCACTTTATAGTTGTAATTTTCAAAACTAAAAACCCACTTAGCTATCCTCTGATTGACCTGTTTTTTAGCCATAGCTTGTGCTAAAGCATTACAATCAGTGACTATAGTGAATGAAATACCCTGCAATTGTGTTCTAAACCTCTCAAGTGCGTAGACAATAGCTAGAGTTTCCAGCTCAAAGCTATGTAACTTAGACTCATTATCAGAAGCGGTTTTCGAAAAATATGATACAGGATGGAAATTATTATCTTTCTGTTTTTGCAGTAATACAGCCCCAAAACCTAAACTACTCGCATCTGTGTGTAACTCTGTTTCCTTCATAGGACCATATATTGCCAGGACTGGGGCTGAAATCAAAATATTTTTTAGTCTGTTAAATGCTTCCTCACACTCACCGCTAAAACTATATTCTACATCTTTCCTTAATAAATTTGTCAAGGGCTTAGCAATTGTTGAAAAAGACCGAACAAATCTTCTAAAATACGAAAATAACCCGAGACAACGCTGTATTTCCTTATAATTACGAGGAGGTGGGAAGTTTTTAATTGCTTCAATGTGACTATCATTCGGTCTTATACCATTCTTATCTACAATATATCCTAAAAAGTTTATTTCGTTATAGCAAAATTTGCACTTATTAATTTTCAACTCCAATCCCCTTTTACGCAACCGGCCCAAGACATCATTTAAAATTTCCAAATGCGAATCAAAATCTTTTGTCGCTATTGTTATATCATCTATAAACACCACTATTTTTCTCGATTGGATCAAATCCCTAAAAACTTCATAAATAAAACGCTGAAAAAATGCTGGAGCGTTCTTTAGTCCAAAAGGCATTTTTGTGTACTCGTATTGGCCACCTGCAGTTACAAATGACGTATATTTAATTGATTCTTCCTCCATTTGCACTTGATGAAACCCATTCCTTAAATCTAAAGCTGTAAAAATTTCCTTTCCCTCCAGGTACTCAATACAATCTTCAATCAGTGGTAACGGGAAATTATCCCGAACTGTTTTCTTATTCAAAAACCTATAATCTATACAAAGTCTGCCTTCGCCAGATTTCTTTCTAACTAGGACTGTTGCCGAAGCATATGGAGAGTTACTATATCTAATTATTCCCTTCGCCAGCAACTCATCAATAATAGACTGAACTTCATTTTTTTCCGAATACGATAACCTTCTATGCGCACTAAAAAATGGTGTATCATCAGTTAAATTAAGTTTCATTTTTAAATCACATGGTTCTTTCTCATCTTCTGAAATAGGAGCGGCATCATTTATTAATGTTCGAACAACGTCTCTCTGCGCTATAGGTAACAATGGATTTACATCAAAATTTTCCAAAATATCATTTTGTCCAATGTTTAATATTTGCTTATTGATATCATCAAAATTGATAGAAATCGGGTAAAAAGAAATTTTATCATGTTTATCTACATCCACAAATTCTACTGAAAAAATCTGTAAACTAAAAGTTTCACTTTCATGCACCAACGAAGAACAAGATTTTACTATTTTCCCCACATCAGACTTATATTCCAAATCAGACATCTCTCGACTTTTATTCTTCTCCACCTCAGTCAAACACTGCTTACAATTTTCATTTACCCTGTTCAAATCAAACAAATTAAGTGCACTTCCATTTAACAAGACTAAATGATTCAAAGAGTTTCGATTTTTTATTTGTAATAGTTGTTCTTTAGAACATTTTACAAAAGGTTTTATTTTACACAAAAATATATTAAATTTTTCCAAGAGATCACGTCCAATTAGCAAAGAAACCGATAAATTTGAATCTGGTAAAACATATACTTTATGTGTTACATTCTGTTGGTCAATTTTTATTGTACATAAGACCTCATCATAAATAAATATCCGAAAATTTCCCAAACCATGAAATTCTGTTGGCCTTAACTTTGAATTTATAGCAAAAGGAACACAAGACCGTTTAATAAATGTCTTCGGGCTGCCAGAATCAAGAAGTGAAAAAAGATTGTTAACCTCAGTGCACTTATTTTGCTTATTTATAAATGCGACACTCACCATTTGTAATGCATGAACAGCTTTCACCAGATTTCCCTCCTCTCGATCATACGCTACTCCCACCGAAGTATCTTGGCCATCGACAACTGGAGCAACCATCCGCTGCTTATTAGGACACATTTGATGGAAATGTCCTAACTCACCACACTTGAAACAGGATCCTCTCGGTCGCTTTGGCTTAGGACATTGTGACTGATAATGTCCAAATTCTGAGCAATTGTAGCACCGACTTAGATGGTATCTTTGCATTTGAAGATGTTGCCGTAGCGCTAGCAACTGAAGTATGACCAACACTTACTTGGTGTGCACGAGGTGGCAAAGTTGCAAATTTTGGACGGATTTTCTCATATCGTTCCAATAAGACTTTTAACTGCCGGATTGTTGTAGCTTGGTACAACATAGTTGCAAATGAAGAGCGGTCATTCAATCCACTAATGATAGCGTCAACCAGCTCATGTTCTGGAATGTCTGCGTTCTCCGCTATCATCCTCATCTCAACCACATATCGTTGTATCGTTTCGTTGGACCTCAATTTTCTGCCCTTAAGTTGCTCATACACCTCAAGCAGTGAATGAGAACGCCGAAACTCACTAATCAGAGCCATCTTTAAGTCTGTATAAGTAGGTATCACTGTAGTGCGAGCAAACAACTTCGCAGTACCATCCAATAGACGTCGGGTGCATACTAATTTTGTATGCTCATTGCACTTAATGAGCTCAAATGCATCTTCCAAATCAAGGAACCATTTCACCACATCGTAAGTGTCATCACCTGTAAATTTATTTACCAGCGCGTCCAATGTTGTCATGTCTACAGAGGAACTATGGTGGGTTTGCCTCTGCAGAAGTTCGACCTCGCGCTGAAGTAGCAGCAGCTCTTTTTGCTTGGATAACCGAGCAAATTCTTGTTTCATAGCAAGATCACCAACATCACTAACAACAGCAGCAGTGACTTTTGGAGCAACTATAACAGAAGTATTTGTTACACCCTTAGGAGCAGAAGTAGTAGCGTAAGTGACCAAGTCAGCAGGAGCACAAGTATGATCGGGCGCTGTGGACGAATTATTGTCGTAACCACCAGCGGGAGCGGAAGTAATAGCATCAATGATGACCGAAGTAACATCAGCACCGGCGTAAGTAGTTTCAGTAGGAACAGCAGTAGTAAATACATCAGCCTGAGCGGCATCAGCTTCAGAAGTTTCAACAACACCAGAAATCACGTTGGAATCATCAGCCGCAGAATCGCCATGAACTTTTTTAAGCAAGCCCTCATGTCTTTCCAACCCAAAATGCTGCTCGTGCAAGGAGCGCAACTGTGCAATTGATGCAGTCTCCGGGAATAAAATATCAGCATCTGATAAATCCTTCACCATATCTAAACGTGACATCCTGGATTGTGCCATAATTGGATCCCACTTCTGAGGTTATAAAGTTAAAGAATTCAGGGATTGTTCTTAATTTTAATGATTTTATTATTCTCGTTGTTAGACGTGTTGCTTTGTACAAAACCCAACAAGAAGAGATAGATTTACGGAAATACCGCCATTACATTATTTTCCTCTTTTCCTTTCTTTGACATTTCGAGTTACTGGAAATAATAGTGTTACCATACAAGACAAAAAATAATGTTGCCATATCATAAATAATATTTTAGACAAACAACAATGTTGCCATAACATAATAAATATTGTAGGATTGTAATAATTGCTTACAATTTAAATGCAGCATGTACCAAGGAATCTTTTAACTTGGGGAAACTTTCAACATGCTATAGGTTTAACTGAGCATATTCCTGAACATAAGATCGAATTGCTGCACTGTACAGCACGATGCTGTATGTATGGTCACATTAACTTTACCTAATAAATAAATTGTGCCAATACCTGAAATTCAATTTGAACTCTTTTTGCCCATCTTTAAAATTAGAGCTTTACACATGGTTCATAATTTCGCGAACCAATACCACTTCCATGTGAAAACCATTAAAACTTTCTTCGTGCATCGAACTTTCAATGGAGGCTTTGTTTTTGAGACACACTCTTTGGCTAAAGTTTTAATGATATTTTATCATAGTTTTGTCATCTGTTACTGCGTCGCATGAGCTGACGTTTCACGGAACTCCTTAAATTAATATCTTCATAATGTGCCGGCAATTTCATGAAATAATTTAGGTAAACTGTTGCTGACCTGTCGACGGCTATGTGCACTAGCACTGAGTGAAAGTACATTAAAACAACCCCAATACAAAGAAAATTATGCTTTACCCTCATCCAGATTACTTTTTTTATACATAAAAGTATTAGTGTGATCAAATTGTAAAAATCGCAATTTTTCTTTTATGAAGAAAACAGCAATAAATACCTATTTTTATGTTTTGATTGAATTAATGACACGGTGTAACAGTGAAAATAAACTCGGCTCGAGACATAGCAGAGGTTGTAGGTCTAGTTCAACATAAGATAACTGCATACTTAGTTTTGAATATACCCTCAAAATCGGGATTTGTGGTCAAAAAACCGATTTTAGGTAGGTGCATGTATAGTTTGTTATGTAACTCCGTTATATCTAGCTCAATTTTAAAAATTTAAACAGTGATAAAAAGAAGAAAAATATACCTTTAATAAAATATACAGATCGTTTTTTTACAAAAAGAATTGACAAAGTTACAGATCAAATCATTTGAAAATTTCTCATTTCTTTTTAAGTTTTTCAACTTTAACAACGTTTTGTTAACAAATTTTGTTTTGTGGCACTATTAGTTTTAGCAGGATTCTGAAAGCCTGTTAAATTTTGCGTTCAACAAGCTATCATTTACTTCAATTGGCTCAAATACAAATGCACTATCGAATTTTTAGTATTTGTAATAAAATACAAAAAATTTTAATTTTTTTATTTTTCTAAAAATGTTTTTTTTACCTTTTTCGTTTATATATAATATAATCGATTTCACGTTTTAGGGACCAGCAGTAGTCTGCCAGTATGTTTATGGAATTTTTTCCCTGAAAGCCGGTTTCTATAGCTTCCATCTCCTGGTGGAACCTTTCTCCTTGTTCATCACTAAACTGCCCAAGGCTATTCGGGAAAAAGTTAATATGGGAGTGCAAAAAATGTATTTTAATTGACATATTGCAGCCCATTTCTTCGTAGGCACTTAAAAAATCATTTACAACATCTACGTAATTTCGACTCTTCTTGTTGCCGAGGAAATAAATGCATAACGAAATAAAAGTATTCCAAGCTCTTTTTTTCAACTGGATTTAATTTAGAAACGAAATCAGTGTCCAAGAAAATTTTCCGAATTTGTGGGCCCACAAATAAACCTTAGAATAACCGAAATGAATAAATAATTTTTATAAAAGATTTGAACGTGCAGGATAATTTCTTTGATTTTGGCCTCACTTAACCTAGGAAACGCTGCAATCAGATTTATTTTTTTTTTTAGCTTTGAACCAAGGATTTCAGGTGGAATACCTATTCAGTCAAGTCTGGCTTGGTTCGAGGTGGAATACCTATTCAAGCAAGTCTGCCTTGGTTCGAAAATGGGATGATAGATTAGTGGGAAGGAAAGGGCAATCAAGTGAAACACGCGTTGGATGTTCTAAGCGTGGTGGAAAGCCAAAGAAACATATGAATTTGAATCAGACGCAAGTGTTATGCCTTTACCTCAGTCAATTCAAGTTATAAGTCAATCTCATCCACAAACTACTCTACCATCAACTACAACTTCATATCGTAAATATTGATGAATTTTTAATTTCAGTTAATTAGAAATGAAGATAGAAAATTAAGAAAGGTTAAAAGCGAAGGACCATGGCCTGGCCAGGAATCGAACCCAGGACCTCTGGGGTGGCAGTCGAGCACGCTACCAACTCGACTACCGAGGCCGCGGTAGGATTACATTTTCAGGTCGCACCAGTGGAGTATTCAAAACATATTTTTTGCCAACTTGAAATGAAGCACGCAGTGGCTACTCCTTTTGCTTATATTTATTAGTCGCACGACTATCCCATTCGCAAATAATGCAAGGATACTTGGTTTATCCACCTTGCATTTCAAACAGTATTGTTAGAGCCTTTAAGTCGGCGACACACATATATCAGAATTTAACATATCAAGAATCACACAAAAAGTTTTTAAATAAATCATACTCATGCAAGATCCCTCAATAAACAAACGCCATTCATTCGGAGCATGTTTGTGGTTGAAAACTGCAAACAGTTTCCTCACATCCGGGCAATACACCAGCTTTATGATAATATATTTAAACGAAAAAGGTCAAAAAAACATTTTTAGAAAAAAAAAAAAAATTTTTTGTATTTTATTACGAATACTAAAACTTCGATAGTGCTTTTGTATTTCAGCCAATTGAAGTAAATGATAGCTTGTTGAACGCAAAATTTAACAGGCTTTCCGAATCCTGCTAAAACTAACAGTGCCACAAAACAAAATTTGTTAACAAAACGTTGTTGAAGTTGAAAAAATTAAAACAAAAATGAGAAATTTTCAAATGATTTTACCTGTAACTTTGTCAATTCTTTTTGTAAAAAAACGGTCTACATATTAAATTAAGGGTATATTTTTCTTCTTTTGATCACTGTTTAAATTTTTAAAATTGAGCTAGAAATAATGGAGTTACATAACAAACTATACATGCACCTACCAAAAATCGGTTTTTTGACCACAAATCCCGATTTTGAGGGTATATTCAAAAAACTAAGTATGCAGTTATCTTATGTTCAACCAGGCCTACTACCTCTTCTATGTCTTGAGGCAAGTTTTTTGATTTGTTTTCATTTTGTAACACCGTGTGATTATTTATGATTTTAAAATAGAAAAAAAACAAAAAACAAATATTTTAATTATATTGCATCCATAACTGAACATTTCCGTGAGCAGTTGGAGAAGTCATTAACCGCATGTTTATGTATTCCGAAAAGAGCACTCTCGTTCGTGAAAGAAACGAGCAACAATATTGTTTTATATGAAAAATGTGTTGCTTATTGTGTAACAGACTGCTATCAAATTCTGAGCAAGCTACGTCATTTAGTTTGTGTTTGACAGCCATTGAAAGCAGACAACCTTGTGAATTTCAACGAAAATGGAAAAACGTGAATTTCGTTTACTCATAAATTTTTGCATAAAAATATTATCACCGAAACCAAGGAAATGCTTGATGAATACTATGGGACCTCTTCACTATCAATTCAAATGGTTTACTGAATTCTGTTGTAGTACCAGCACAAGCGTCGCTGAACCTTAAGGTCGCCCAAAAGAGGTCGTTAGGCCAGAGATCGTCGATAAAATCCATGGAATGATATTGGACGATCGGAGAATGAAAATGCATGAGATGGGCTGAGGCTGTAGGCATTTCAACTGAGCGGGTACATCACATTTCACATGAATATTTGGACATGAAAAAGCTATCCGCGCGATGGGTGCCGAGCTTACGCTCGACCATAACAGGTCGTTCATAAATTACGTTACCAATTTAAGGGGAGGAGGGGGGGTCAGGTGTTTGAAAATGTACTACGGTAAGTAACGACAGGTGGGGAGGGGGTCTCAGATATAGTGATACGTGACCAAAAATAAAAAAAAACTCGAAAAAATTGAAATGAATACATCGCATCATTTCAAAACATTTTCATCTTTATGTTTGACCGTCTAAGTTGACGGTTAACTATTGACAAGTTTAGTGATTCGAGTTGCTGTTCTCTTTTCCGCAGTAGTTTGAGAAACATCTGGTTACAAAAATTTCATCCAGCATCTTTTGCATTAACACACGAACCTTTTTGACATCCCTTCCGTATAACAACATACCTCAGAAAAATTTGCGTCATTGTTACTGCATCAGGCTTTGACGATAAGGCTTAAATATTCTCGATCAAAGGAGATTCCATACGACTTGTACTGTCCTTCGCAGAAAGGGGGAAATCAATTCAAGATTGTGTCCTATCTGCGGCTTGTATTTCGCTTCAAAAACATCTATGAATCCTCATAAGTGAGTTTTATTTAATTTGAAATAAACCGAAATAAAAAGTACTCTTTAAATAAATCAATTTTAAGAAAACATATCCACAAAAACACTGAACTTGGTGCTGCACGGGTGCAGCCTTTACGGGTACTCTCTCAAAGACCAGGCGAATTTCTTTACATGAGAAATGAGTATACACCTGAATGGGTCAACATGGAATCCGTTGAAGAATTCTATTTCGAAGAGTCCTCAAAGTTTCCACTTTTTTCAATTCCAGTCATTGAGAGCATCGACTCTTGGCTGGAAGATGGAATAGTTTTTATCGATGAAAATAATTGATTTTTAAAATTTTTTCTTCAATTTATCTAGTCATGATAGCACACATACTAAGAACTAGTCAAGATAATAATTATTGACTAGTTTATTATATTGTCAGTCGACTCGCTGTCAAAATTGGGTGAACCTGGTGTGATAAATGCTCATTCCTTTCGTAAATCTAGTAACTAAGAGCGTTACTCTTTATTTATTCATCTTCACTTTTATTTTCTTTAACTTTAATTACAATTTTGTTTTTACTTCTTTATATATTACAGCAGCGAAGAAAACTTACTTTATCACAAAGCATGCGTTAAATTTTAATCTCTTATTACACTTACTCTTTAAACATTATAAGTTATCGTAGTAATGTGAATTCTCGTTCCAAAGATAATAGCTACAATATGATAAGAATACTCTCTAAACAAAGGACTGGGTTAAAAATTTGCCACCTTAACGCGCAAAGCTTAATTAATAAGATTGATGAAATGCGATATGTGTTTGAAGATTCTGGTATGGATGTTATTTGTGTTAGTGAAACATGGTTTAATAGTGATATGTCTGATGCTTTGTTCAGTTTAAATGGTTACAGAACATTTCGAGCTGATAGAGTTAGTCACGCAGGCGGCGTTGCAATATATGTGAAAGAAAATGTTACGTGTAAAATACTTTGTAAGTCGTCCCCTGATAGTGTTATTGAATATATATATTTGTTGTAGTTTCAAATAGAAATCAAAATTTGCTTCTTGGTTGTGTCTATCGTCCAAACCGTTTAGTTGATTTTTCACCTTTTCTAAGCACATTAGAAAATATTGCACTATCTTTCTCTGAAATCATTATAGCTGGGGATTTTAACAGTAACCTCCTTGTAGAAAATAGTCTAATCCAAGATATGGATAGCTTAGGTCTTTTTTCTGTTAACATTTGTATGCCAACTCACTATACAAGAACAACTAATACTGTCCTGGATTTGTTTTTTGTAAGTGCCAAGACTAGAATCCTTTTGTACGATCAATTATCTGTATCCAATTTTTCTAAACATGACCTTATTTTTCTTGCTTATGACTTCCAACTCAATTATACTGCAAGCTGCTTCAGTTATCGAGACTTTAAAAATTTGGACTACGCTCGACTTGAAACTGCAGTAGCTGATATAAACTGGGAACAACTTTTTATACTGACTCAGTTGATGATCAGGTAGAATTTTTTCAGGGCAATGCCAATCATCTGTTTAACGAGTTTGTCTCTATAAAGCAAAAAAGAACTATTCCTAAGCAACGTCCTTGGTTCAACAGAACTATTAAAAATAGTATTTTGATGCGCCATAATGCATATAATCGCTGGAAACGCTTCAAGACCCCAGAACTATATGAACAGTTTAAAATATTGCGTTCGATTGTGGTGAAAGAGATAAAAACTGCAAAGAGTACTTATTATAGGGATAAGTTTAGTGGTGAATAGTAAGCAAAAGTGGCGCAAGATACGCAAAATAGGCCTTTGTAGAAAATCATTTGAATCTTGTGATAACGTGGACGTTGAGGATTTAAACAAGCAACTTGTTAATATTCCTATACCTTCTGTCAGCCAAAATGTGTACCAGACTATTGACAGTTCTTTTAATCCCGACACTTCATTCAGCTTTAATTGTGTTTGCCAGGCTGATGCACTCAAAAGTATTTTATCAATTAAATCTAACGCTATAGGGTATGATGGTATTAGTCCAATTTTTCTGAAAATTTTGCTTCCGAAGATCCTTCCTTATCTCACTCACATTTTTAACACCGTGCTTACAAAGTCATCTTACCCGATACAATGGAAGAAAGCTAAAATTATACCAGTACTAAAATCTCATAATGAGTACCGCCCGATAGCTATACTTTCATTTATATCCAAAGCATTGGAATTGTTACTCAGTCAACAAATTAACTCACACTTGAGCAGAAATTGTTATATAACTGAAAGGCAATCAGGCTTTAAAGCCAAACATAGTTGTATCACTGCTCTAATTGATGTAATTGAAGACTTGCGCTCTAGCATAGATGACAATGAAGTTGGGTTCTTAGTTCTATTAGACCACTCTAAGGCTATCGATACAGTCGACCATAAAATTTTACAGACTAAACTTCTTAAATAATTTAACTTTTCACCATCTGCCGTGGATCTTATGGCGTCATATCTTTCCGATAGGTCGCAAGCTGTTTGCGCCAATAACGTTTCGTCAGTCTTTCTACCCATTACAAGAGGTGTTCCTCAAGGCTCTGTTTTGGGACCTCTCTTTTTTCCAATGTATATAAATGACCTACCCAGTGCTCTGGAAAACTGTAAGATCCATATGTACGCAGATGATGTTCAGTTGTACGTTAACTGTAAACGTGAGAGCCTCTATAACTGTATCAACAATCTAAATAGTATGCTTGGAAAAATTGGTAATTGGGCAGCAAAAAACGGACTAAGCCTTAATCCAACAAAGTCAAAATGTTTGGTAATTTCGAAGAAAATCATTGACATTTCCACTGCTCCTAACCTTTCATTAAATGAAAGCAACATCGAATACGTTGACTCTGCAAGAAACCTAGGCATCACCTTCAACAGAACGTTAACTTGGAATAACCACATAAGTAGCAGGATTGGGAAAGTCTACAGCATGCTTCGGGTTCTTTGGACTACGCAGTATTTTACACCTCTTAGTATACGAATGCTTCTTGCTAAAGCATATCTCATACCAACAATGCTATATGGCTGCGAAAATTTTGCAAACTGTGATAGTCTAAGTAAAAATAAATTAAACGCTGGGTGACTGGGTGACACATTGTTTATTTGTATGTCTTAAAATTATTTATTTAAAGTTTGAAAGTATTTAATTTTATTGTTAAATTCGTTTTTACTTTCATAAGAATTGTTACTAAAACTTTGATTTTAATATGTTATGCAGTACTATATATTATAAGTCTAATATTTAATCGTTGTTTACGCTACATGCTGCCGGTACTGATGATAAGGTTATAAAACTTTGTTGTGCCTGTTTTCGAAAGAAACAAATAAATAAATAAATAAAACAATATTTTGTAAATATATTTTCAAATATTTTGTAATCAATTAATTTTTTTTTACAAAAGAGTTCCTGCACCATTTTGTCACTGTAGACGAAACATGAATACATCACACAATGAGACCACAGAGACCACAGAGACCAATGAACAGTCAAAGTATGGGATTTCTCTAGGTGAAAGTGTACCAAAGAAGGCCAAGGTTGGTCTATCGACCAACACGGTCATGGCATAAAACGTCACAGGTCAGGGGTAAGACGATCACTAACAATATTATTCATACCTTTTGGACAGATTTGTCATTGATTTGAAGCAAAAATGACCGTATTTGGCTAAGATAAAAGTGCTTTTCCACCAAGACAACGTACCGGCAAACACGTTTGTAGTCGCCATGGCAAAAATTCATAAATCCGGCTACGAACTGCTACCCCATCCACCATATTCTCTATATTAAGCCCCCTGAGACTATTTATTATTTCCAAACCTGAAAAAAATGGCTCAGCGGTAAGAGAATTGGGTCGAAGGAAAAGGTAATCACTGAAACAAACACCTCTTTTGAGGACCTTGAGGCCCAAACTTATGATTTGGAAATAATAAAAAATGGAAAAAGGCTGGACTTAATGCATCGATCTAAAAGGAGACTATGTTGAGAAATTAAAACGCCTTTTTGACGTAAAAAATATCTTTTATTCAAAAAGTAATTGACTTACCAAATTACCCACGTAATACCCGAAAATATAAGCATTGTAACTAAAAAATGTCATCAATTTGATGACAAATCCGGTTGAAGGTTAATTTGTAAATCAATAAAAGTTCGTTTCTGGTTTTGACTGCTGTGCAGTTTTCACCCACGTCAACTGGATGAACGAGAGATATCTCAAGCAGGTCAATAAAATTAAAGAGTCCGATTTTATGTGTCCTATTAAAGAAAGCATTTTCCGATTTGAAGGTGGGAGATATTGTAGCATAAGCAAAGAACGTTATGCACTGCTCTAGTAAAGCATTCTTAACGATTTTTGAAGAAAGATAAAAACACTGCCGTGTGTGAATCTGGTTCGATGTCTGTCGACATTTGCAAGCTGATGTGATGACAAAGTTCTTTGTGCGTGGTAATGTATGACATGGCGATTTTGGTGGCATGTGCCAATTCAACATTTTTAGACAAATAGAATATCCACAACCACACAGCCGAAAGACACACTTATGTTCAAACATAAGTACACGCAAAAAATCATAAACCTACACATCATAGACCGACATATTAGCATCACATTTACTGTATGTAATTGCAATGTAAATAATAAAATTTATTAAATCAACAGCAATTAGCGTAATTAAATGGAATCGCATAATAATATTTTAATTATCAATTTTTGGTTGCGGAAAACATTTATAGCGGTTACAGCAGCACATATTCACTGCCGAGCCTAATGAGAAAAGTTTGGTGTTTGAGTATACGGGGTTGTTCTGAGGATTGTGCTTTTATGGGTGGCTTGGTTTGCAAAAGAGAAACTATTAAAAAAAAATTTAAATAATTAAAAAGAAAAAAAAGTCCACAAACAATACAATAATAAAACCCCAAATATTACAAAAGGCGCAATTTGTTTGTAGACATATATAAAACAGTCGATCAGCATGACTTTGAAGCAGTCCTGCATACGCATTGTATGTTCAGTTCTTATTTATATGAATTTAGTTAATCAAAATCAGAGTAAGTCTTGCACTTAATGGTGAGTGCACTAAGCACTTTCACTAGCACTAAGTATATTGAAAGAAATTATATTTTTTACTATTTTTTTACCAGCTTAGTGATAGTGAAACATCTCTTCACTATCACTAGAGACTTTAGTGATAGTATTATTTTGTTGCACTACAGCTAAATTTAGTGGTAGTGACTTACAGCCCTATTCTGGCAGCTTTACTAAGCTCACCACATTAACAAAATAGTTAATATTAACAAATTGTTAAGGTTTCGTATTCTGGTGATAATTTGAAAGCTCCTTTCTTTACTATTTTGTTAATGACAGAAAACAACTCAACAACGAAAGATAGTTCAGTATTAAGCCAAACAAATGCTGTGTAAATAAAATAAAATAAAAAAAATGGATGAATTCTTACTTTTTACTTCTTTTTAGCATTGATACTGAAGAAGATCAAAGAAAAAATAAATTTTAAAGACAGCAAAACACTCGAAAATTCTTTGGCTATTAAAAAAATTCATTTTGAAACTTAAAACAATTGAAAAAAATTAGTAAATTATTTATTTCTTAACATTTTCCATCTTACTTGTAGAAAAACAAACATAAGCCATCACAATAAGCAAGAAAAGAGCAATATAAAAACAGCTGACGCTTTATGCGTGGTGAACTTTAATAGCTTTTGAGAGCTTTATAATTGTAAATGATTTGCAAGAGTACGAACATTTACATTACATAACAAGAACATTAACAAGAGCCCCTTAACAATTCCTTGTTAAGTTAACAAGCAGAATAGGGCGGTTAATCTGCACTACACTCTAAGGCTGCGAACATAGTGAACGCCGATTGAGACAGGCAGGCAGACAGGCAGGTCAGCGCGACAAAACTGGCTTCATACAATTTCATATAAACCTGCTCAAAGTGTGCAGAGTGGCAGCAGGCAGATCAGATCAGGTCAGGCGTGAAAGCAGGCTGGCTCAGGTTTTTCGAAGCTGATTACGAGCAGATTATGTTTTCTTGAGTAGTTTTTAGACATTTTTACACATATTAAGAACAATATTATTTAATTACACTGTTCTACACGAAAACTGTAGAAGACATCCCACGCATTTATTTCATTAAGTGGTAATATATGATGACTTTCTGCATTTACAGAATTTCTGTATCACTTCGAATTTTTTGTCAAGGACCTAATAAATGAATCAGTAAAAATATTCGTACCTTGCTATTCTTGATATGTCATAACATTGCTGAATCTAAAAATCTTTATTTTATAACAAAGATCAGACTTGCAGTTTTGTATTCTAATTTAAATAATAGAAATATACCAATCCATTTCAAAATAATGAACGGTAAAACAATCAACGCACATTTTTTTTTTTTCATTTTTACATTTTCTAAGGTTAAGAAATCAAAAGAAGCCTTTTGACATAATTTTGTTAACTAGTATCTCCTGTGGCCGAAATTCAGCCAACATTAAAAAAGGTATTGTAATTTAATTTTATACAAATTTTAAATTCTAACCTTGACGCCATTAGGAAAATGTGAGGTAGGGCAAGAAGAAAGAAGAGGTGACAAAAATGAAATCAAAATTTGAAATTCGTTTTAAATCATTAATTAAAATTTTTCCGACAAAATAATTAACTTAAAACAAAAAGGTTCTATTTCAAAAAAATCAATAGTTTTGAGGTGGGTTCAATGACTAAAAATTTCCGTATAAACTATATTCTTTGTGAATACTCTCTCATCATTCGCCAAATGACCTAGTTCTCTATGTTCAGAATCATAAAACTTTAAGCTATCAATCAAGAGCTAACTCTACTTGTTGCGACATATAATTGACCATGTGTAAAAACTGGCTGCCTTAATAAGACTTTTTCGGATGTTTGCCCTTGAGACTTATTAATAGTCATTGCAAATCCAAGGATAATTGGAAATTGTTTTCTTTGAAACTGAAATGGTAGAAAAGTGCTGCAATATGTTAAGTTTATACTCGAAATCAGAATACGCGTATATCGTGCGATCCCTGTTTAAACTTCGCAATCAATAGCATTCTTATGTAAACATTTTACACGCATTCTTGTTCCATTAACTAATGCTTACTTTATATTTAAATTTCTAATGCGGAGAACAATACAATTTACCTTGAATTCTAACCTATGTGGTGGCAAACCACTTACAGGCAGGGAGCTCAAAAAATTTTTGGATAATTATTTATTTCGAAGTCATTATCACACAATATTTTATCAGAGCTGTAATAAGTTGATTTTTCACTTGGGATACGATTGGGTATACCGTTGTTAATTATTGCGCAATCTTCATTTTTTGGCGCTAAGACAACTGAATTTAAAATGCGCTCCAAATAAATGTTTTCCGAAATGTTGCCATAAATATCATTGATTATATTTTTATGACCTCCAACTAACTGCTGTGGTAATTAAACAATATTTTCATCAAACTGAGGGAATTCCCTTGCTACTCCGTTCCCAATTTGTTTTAAAAATTCTACAAATTCTACTTCATGGGGTAAGGTCCTCATGTTTTGAGTTAGAGTAACATGATGAAATGAAGTGAATTCATTCCAACTTGTAACGCAATTTTCGAGAAATATTGCACGAGATCCATGTGGAACAACTGGCAAAATTTGTCAAAAATCACCGCACAAAAGAAAAGTTTTACCTCCAAATGGTTTTTGTTTATTAGTTTCATCCGTACATAAATCCTTAAGTAATTTAAGGGCACATGGAAATTTCATCGATAAGAATTAAAGAAGATGAGTTAATAAATATATTGGCCATAGCTACTGTTTGGTGTTATATTGGCCACTGAAGTATTTTGCATACAAAAAACGTTGTACTGAGAACATCTATAGTTTTCGAGATATCACAATAATTTTGATGTCAAAATAACGGAAATTTTTCAAAACTTACTATTTGTAAGCAATTTTACCATCACAATATATATTGATACTTGTTACGTGAAAAAGTGTTTATTGTAGGGTAACCGTAAATGATGGTGAAAAATATCAAAGTATTTTTTGCACATCTTATGAATATCTAAATTTCTCTCTTATCTCATGTTTTTCTATCTCTTACAGTTTAGCTTTTAGTTAATAAATGCTCTTTTTCCGCTCATATTTGAGGTCAAAGGTCACCATTCTAATAGTCAATCATATTGTGCAGCCAGACCTTTCATCCGATACCTCATTCTTCATTCTACCTCTTCCCAGTTCTGAGATCCCTAACTAAAAGTAATATAAACTTTTAACGTTAATATTTCGGGTCAAAGGGCATCAATTTAAAATCTAACCTAATTCGGCACATCTATGGCGCAGTACCTTTCGAATGATATACGTTTCATTGCCCTTATTCTAAAATAAATATTGAAAAAGTGTACGACAACATTCGATGTTTGCGTATTAATATATAAGATGTTATCGACTGACCCTCTATACTTGTGAGTGCATGGTGCACTCGGTGTGCTCGCTATGTTTTCCCTTACTTTTACTTCAGTGTCGCTCTATGATTTGATATTTTATTTCATATCAATATTTTCAAAACACATTCATACTAATGAAGAGCTTTCAAGACATGACATTGGTGTTTAATTTGGCTTCACTTTACACAAAACATTTTTACTCGATGTCATGGCTACACAGAAATACTCTACACCTTCAAAGTGTACACTATGCTAATTCTATGAATGGAATGTTTTCTACAGCTCTTGTATGTACCACTTGTTGCGCATAACACACCGATTAAAATATTTTTCATACAATGAGATTACTTAAGGGTTTGTCAATTAATCAATTTTAGGATTCGAATCCGTAAACAAACCACATATGAACAAAAGTTATCCCTTTTATCGCACATTTTAACAATGTCTTTATTAAAATTTCTTAAAAGGGTTTCACAGTGGCACTGTGGTCAGTTCTTATTACTGTTATAAAACCATAGATAAAGAGATAAGAAACACTTTGACACCTAATACAAGAATTGACAAAAATTTCAATTAGTATTCTGAGGTCAGAAAATTGCGCTGTAGTTCTGAGGTTCGAAACTCACGTCCATAACTTAGTTATTTGTGAAATAATTTTGTTTTTTTTTCACTGGACTTTATACCTAATAACCCAAAGTATTCATATCAGAAGAATTTTTTGATTATTTTTAATAACTAAAAGCAAATTTAAACAAAAAAAATGCTCTTTCTGCTCACGTAATCCCCTTACATTTGTTAAAAAATAAAATGATTTGAGACATTTCAGTAAACATGGAAGACTGCAAGTGTAATCGTTAGTAAAAAATTAAATTTTAATGAATAGAAGCGAAGTTATGATACATCAAGTTAGAGCAAAGTACGAAAATCGGAGTGAATTATTAAACAGGTCTTTGGCGAAAAATCGAAGTGATGAAAACATTCTGAAAACGCAGAAAGTCATCATATGGATCGGCAAAACATAAAATATCGGTGGGAGCTCTTGTACACTAAAAAATTTTTTTTGTAGAACAGTGTTATCATTGATTTAATTTATATTTGCTATTCAACACACAATTCGTGGAACCATACGCAAAGAAGTCTTTGTATTTTGTTCTCAATATTTTTGTAATTACTCAACAAATACAACAAGAATGTGTGTAGTACATGTACTCAATAATGAAATAAAATATTAGTGTAATTTATTATTAGTATGTTGTTGTTGGTAATTGTTTTTCGTAGCACAATATGTACAGAATTCCTTAACAATAAAATATTCCTTAATAAAAAATTCCTTACAAACGGCATTAGCATTTAAGCATTTAAAACAGAAAAAAAAGTGCGGAAAAAAAACAACAAAACAATAACAAACTTTCTATAGCACTGATCTGATCTGATCTGCTTCTCGCGTTCACTCTGTACGGCAAATTTTCTAAGCGGGTTGCTGCCTGCGCCTGTCTGCCTGTCTGTCTGAACCGGCGTTCACTATGTTTGCAACCTTATAGTGCAAAATTTGAGCAGTCACAACATGAAAGCTGCAATTAAAAATGTCTCCACTCAACTTTCAAATACTACTGATTTTGAAATTATTTAAGCCAGACCCAAATAAAGAAAAATTCTATAATAATATAATATAATTTCTAAATGGGCTAACAATTTCGAAATTTTTAATTTATATAAGTGTAACTATTCAAAATAAACTCTTGACCTTTTCTTTCACTTGAGTGAAAACTTTCTGTATTCCACTACCATTAGTGTGGGTATTTTTTTTTTTTTTATAAATTTTTATAAATTACATAAATTAAAAATTAAATAAAGAGATTTTCCATGTTTTTCTTCTTGGTAAAGAATTTCGGTGACAGCCGTGGTCGAGTGCGTTAAAGTGTGTGAACAACTCGGTGAAAATTTCGAATCGTGAGGCCCAAGGTTCAAATCCTCCGCAAGACACAGAAAGTTTTTCAATCAATATTAATTTGTCTGACTGGTCTTTACAAACCTCAGAGAGTAAATATTGCCATGTAAAGCATCTAGAGAACATGCACATTAGCCGTGCGGAGTCTGTATAAAAATAGTAGGTCCAATTCTCGATCAATTGTGTACAAACATTTAATAACACGCACAACACAATTTGATCATAAGAAGTTCAGTCAAAGTCCTTTCAAGGGCTGAAATGGCCAGTTTATACAGGGTTTTCCAATAAGAGGTGTTATTGTGAATCGCCCGCTATTGTGAGTAGCTCACTTTTAAAGTGAGAATAAATAAAGAAAATATTCTTTGACATTTGACAAGTAGAAACTACGCCATTACTAAAAATGGAACAATACACGTTTCAACAACGCATTGAAATTATTAAAATTCACTACAAAAATGGTGAAATTCTTGCAGTCATAGTTCGCAAAACTAAAGCATTTTTTGGTCGTCGTGAAGCACCTTGTCGGACCGCAATACAGAAATTGTTGAAAAAATTTGAGCTGTTGGGACAAGTTAGTGATGTGAAGAATAAGACCCGTGCACGTCGCTCAAGAACAACTGAGAATATTTATGCTGTATCCCAAAGTGTTGAAGAAAACCCAGGTTTTCCATTCCTCGTCGTTCTTTGGAATTGGGCATTCCACATACGACTTGGGTCTTAAGGCTTATAAAGTTCAGTTAACACAAGAACTCAAGCCGGCCGATCATCAACAGCGTCGTGTCTTTGCTGATTGGGTCCTTGAAATGCATGAAAATGATCCGGAATCCCATCGAAAAATCATCTTGACTGATGAGGCCCATTTCCATCTCGGTGGCTACGTCAACAAGCAAAATTGTCGCATCTGGGGCTCGGAAAACCCAAGAGTTATTGTTGAGAAGCCTCTCCTCAACGTGTGACTGTTTGGTGCGGTTTATGGTCCGGCGGGGTCATTGGACCTTACGAAACTTTTTCGAAAATGAGGTTGGATCAGCAGTTACGGTGAATGGATTGCGCTATCGAGAGATGATTAAAGATTTTTTATGGTTGGAGTTTGATGGTATTGATCTGGAAAACGTTTACTTTCAACAAGACGGCGCTACGTGCCACACAAGCAACGAAACCATTGATCTTTTACGGGAAAAGTTTCCGGACCGTGTTATCTCTCGAAGAGGTGATCACAATTGGCCACCGAGATCTTGTGATTTAACACCTTGCGACTTCTTCCTTTGGGGCCACGTGAAAGATAAGGGGCCCAATCGCGATACTGTCGGATTTTCCGCTCGTCGGGAAGCTTTCCGCCCGACGTGATAAAAATTTCAATCGAGATTTCCGTCGGGAAGGGATAAAGTAAAATAACACGACAACATTGTTCCTCTCAATTTCGATGTTCTTTGTCATATTTTCGAAGTGAGTGAAAAGTATTCACAATGTAGTGTTCTAAGAAATAGGACATAGGGGACTTTTTGAAGAAATAAATGTATAAGTTATGCTTTCATAAGTGAATATTGAAACGCAAATTAGCTGTGTAACATTTAAAAGAACATATTTGTGGTTAAACTATCATATTATATTTGTAATAATCAAAGAAAACTTATTTATTTTTGTGATGATATCAGAATCCCATGAAAATAAGAAACACCCGTGGTAGTTTATTTTTCAAAACAAAACACAGCTGATTTTCAGAACAAAAAAAAAAAAAAAGCAACAACAATAACAACACCACCACCACCACCGGAATAGGAATATGACATGAATAAGGATATGGATTAGGACAAAAATTTAGACACACATGAAACACACCTTTCCAAACAAGGAAAGGGATTAAAAAAAGTGGGGAAGAAGTTTTGGAAATGGAGGAAGTGGCTCCACAACACCTTCAACATCTGCGCAGCACGCTGTTTCAAACGAGGAGAATGCTGAAAGTGATGGTAAGATGTTTCCAAACATTGTAAGATTATGTATCAACATTCCTAATTTTTAAAGACGAAAATGCAGTTGCTGCAAGTGAGCCTCTTGCTAGGAAACGAAAGAGGATGTCCACGAATGAATTACTTGAAGACCAGTTATGTATATTTTGGATTCATTGAATCTTGTACGCGACGTATAGCCAAAGCACTAAAGGAAAACTTGCAAGAAAAAAAAAATGCACAACAGTTTTATGGAAAAACTTAGTTTGAAGAAGTTTGCACTGGAAAAAGAATTAATTGAAGCACAACTCGCCAAATAAATACATTTTTTTTCCGTGCTGCTCTTATGTATATGCATGGTAGAATAACAGAGGTAGACGCATTTCGGACTGTGCTCTCTTCCTCATAGCCAAAATTGTCTTTCAATAGTAATTTGAAAATGAAAACAAAAGAAAAAATAAAAAAAAAAAATCGGTTTCAGATTTTCTATGGGCAGTCAATTTCGTTTTGACAGTTGCGGCAGTCTGCCTCTCTGAAATACTTCTACCTTGTTTTTATTGTACCATGTGTATATGCTTATTGTTTTTATTTTTTTGTTCAAAATGTTTCATTTTTTTATTTTTTCACAATCAAAATTTAAGTGAGTGAATTTGACAGAAAAATCTTTTCCGCCGTAAAAAGTGATTTTCTTTTTTTCGACGGAAAATTTCGAATTTCCGACGGAAACCTCGATTGTATTTTTAGTGAGATTCAGCAAAATGTCTCCCGACGGGCTTCCGTGAGCGATCGTGATTGGGCGGCAGTACATCCGCCATTTTATTTTTCTTAAAATGATACTAATTTCTAATGAACACGAGTAAAGTGTAAAGATCTGACAAATCAGTTCTATGTTTAGAACTGTTCAAAGTAGACGTGTCACAGTGTTTTTTTTTAATATGGAAAAAATCAAATATCGTGCAGTGATTGATTTTTCATTTTTGAAAGGTGTATAACCAAACGAAATTCATGAACAATTATTTGAAGTGTAAGGACTCTTCACCTTTACTAGCAATAGTATACAACTGCGTTGCTGAGTTTAAAAGTGGTCACACAAGTGGTCGAACAAGTCTTGAAGACGATGCACGTCAAGTACGTCCCAAAAGTGCATCAGCACCAAAAATCATAGCAAAAATACAGAATATGGTTTTGGAAGATCATCAATTGACTGAGAGAGAATTAGTAGAAGCTGTAGGCATCTCAGTAGGGAGTGTGAGCCATATTTTAAGTGTAGTTTTGGGTTTCAAAAAGGTGTATGCACAATGGATGCCGCATTCGCTAGCAATAGAACAAAAAAACATTCGAAAAAGACTTTCTTAGCTACATTTGATCCATTTTAAAAAGGATATAAAGGATTTTATGTATCGATTCATCACTATGGATGAGATTTGGGTATACCACCATAATCCTGAATCAAAACAAAAAGCTAAAGAGTGGTGTGAACCTGGTACGTCGGCTCCTAAGCGAGTTCGTGTTAAAAAATCCGCAAAGAAGGCACCAGTTTTATTTTTAATAGGGATTTCGATGATAGAAAAACAATTAATTCTGAATATTATTGCAATCTTTTGGATCAGCTCGACGCGAAGATTCGTGGAAAAGACCCGGTTTGCAAAAGAAAAAAGTAATTTTTCATCAAGACAACGCACCTGCTCACAAAAGTCAAAATACCATCGATAAATCATCCACCCTATTCGCCAGATTTAACTCCCTCTAACCTCTGGCTGTTCACACATCTCAAAAAATTCATGTTCGGAAAACGATTTTCATCAAGTCAAGAGATGATAATAGCAAAAAGGGTATTTTGGAGACATGGGATCCATAAATAAGAGTGCCATTGGAACAAGTGTATTGAGCTTCTAGAAGAATTTACTGAATAATAAAAAGCATTTCAAGCCATACAATGATATGTATAATTAGTAAAATCATGATCAAAATAGTCGAAAAATAGTCAGAATAGTGTTCTGGTGTATTTAAACCTAAGCCGAAACAGGTTTTTGGTAAACACATGGTATAGTCCATATCTATTACCTTGCAACGGAGATAACTATCACTGGCGTATATACTTCAGAGTTGGTGGATCGATTCAACGTCGATTTAAAGCGAAAGCGACCACATTTGAGAAAGAAAAAAGAATTCTTCCACCAAGAAATCGCAGCGGCACATAAGTTCTCAGTCGTAATAACAAAATTTATGAATTCAAAATTCCGAAATTATATTTGTAGAGTGTTTGGTTCTGTTTTTTTATTTTTTATATTTGCATAAATAAATATGTTCAAATAAAAGCATTTATTCGCATTAATTTAGACACGATTTATTTGTGGTCGATTTGTAAATGAAATTAATTTTTATTAACGAATTTTGACAGTATTTCATTCCAACTGTGTGATTTAAAATGTCACGTGATTAAATTTAAATCGATTGTGCGCGCGCATTTAAAAGTATTTAAATCAATGCGTGTTACGTAAATGTATTGGATTTGTGGTTGTTGTATTTGTTATTAAAATAAATGAATGCATGACTTATTTTGGCGCATATGTGTTGGTGGTCATCTTTGTTGTATGTAAGCAAGCAAGTTAATTAAAGTCGTGTCGCTCAATGCGATGAGTGAAAAATTAATCAACCTATTTTGAACGTCAACGCAGCATGTTCAAACAACGTTTGGTTGTGATAAACATTTTTTATTTTCATTTGTGATAAAATATAAATATATTTTTAAAAATTAAATAAAATTAACAACCCATTGACTGATAAACATGTATTTTCAAAACAGAAGAACACAAAACACAAAAAAATTCGAATAATCTAAATTGGTCTATAGATAATCTCAGTGGAACCGATTTGATTGATAATCCTAAATTTTTGTCGAAGAAGTGCACATAATCAAAAATCCATTTCTTGGTCTTAAAATTTTCGATTACTGTCCAAAAAGTTCACAACGCTCGAAAAAGTTTTAATGGAACAAAAAAATGTCGATATTTGCCCAAGTAGACCAATGAACTAATTTTTCCATAGAATCCATATTCCTTCGGATTAAGGATTACCCTACGAATGTTTCCTACTGCTTTTAAAATAGTGGTGTTCTTTTTTATTACAATATTATTAGTACCTAATAATTTATGAAGACATTTAAATTCAAGCAAGTACACTAAGGGAAATAACGCATATTAGCATTATCCACGCCTCAGTATAAATTTTATTCAAATATTTAGGTGGATAAATCAAATGTTTTCCGTACAACTCGTTTTTTTCCCGTATTTGAATTTTATTTATACCACACACCTACACACATATTCCATACAAGCAAGCAGCAACAGCATCGCACTTTATTCCTGCAGTTTATTTCTTTCAGTTGCAGCTTATAGTTCTCATTTAGTTATTGTTGCAAGGGCAATATAGCTTGCAAGTTTGGCCAATCATCATTTATTTATTTATTTATTTATTTGAAACCGATAATTCATTGTACAATAAGATTTCTCTTTTTAGGTAGTACAAGTATAGTTAATTATAACTACATTATAGGTTTTAAATCACAATTTATCTTAACAACTAAAGATTAAAGGCTTCAAAAAAGGGGGGGAAAAAAAAAAAAAAAAGAGAAAGAAAAAGGTAAAGAAAAGAAATGTCGAAATATAAGTTAACGTGATATTTATTAATTTATTTAAACATTGTAATATTTTTTTGTAGATAGAAGAGTATTTAGAGAGGGGTTGAAAAATGTTCAAAGAGCTTCTGCTTGAAGGTATGTGTGTTATAAGTGCGTTTTAGATTGATTGGTAACGTATTCCATAAATGTATCGCATGGACGAAGAAATGACGAGAAGACAGAAGATATTTGTGCCTGGGCAAAATGAGTTGCTCAGTTCTTTGATTTCTACCAAACCTTAAAATTTCAAATAAATATTCAGGCTCCTTTCTGACGATGGTCTTATGCAGCAGTAGTAGTGCACGATAATTAAGCATATCACTTAAAAAAAGTCCAGTTATGCTTTTGGAAAGTGAAGATATATGGCACTGCCTATTTACACCGAAAACATACCTAGCGCAGCTATTGAAAGCAACAGTTAGGTTTCTAAGTGAGTCTGAATCTAGCTTTGCGAATAGTTCGCAACCATAAAAAATGATAGGCAAGACAAAAGATTTTACCAGTCTTAGTTTAACGTCAGTTGGCAGATACTACGAGGCTGAGTCCTCGGAGTACCCCGTAAATTCTAGAGACTATTTTATTTATATGGGTAGCCCATGTAAAATTATAATTAAAATATATACCTAAATTTTTAATACTATCAACGTATTCGATAGGGGAGCCGTTTAAAAAAAGTGGGAGTAACTCGGCTTGCCTTCGACATCTATCAACGACCATAGCCTTGGTCTTAATAGGATTTAACTTTAATCCGTTCTTTTCCGACCAGCAAAATATTCGATCCAACTCTTGATTGATATAATGTACTGCTTGCAGTTGTGAAGACTTCGGAAAAAGCTTATATAGTTGTATATCATCCGCATAAATGTGATGTTCACAAGATAAGAAACAGTCGACAAAATCATTTATAAACAACGTAAACAAAAGTGGGCCTAACACAGAGCCCTGTGGGACGCCACAAGACACATTCATGAGGGATGAGTTTTTATTCTGATAGTGAATATATTGTGAACGTTTACAAAGATATGACGATAGAAGATTGCATAAGGAAGCGGTAAATGAGAATTTAGTTGATAATTTATTTATGAGTTGCTGATGATTGATGCTGTCAAATGCTTTAGAAAAGTCTAAGAATACGATCAAACCTACCGAATTATTATCTAAGCCTGCACGAATATCTTCACAGACTTTCAAAAGAGCCGTGGTGCAGCTACAACCTTTTGAAAACCTGTGTTTAGTCAATAGCCTATTGTTCTCTAAATAGGGTTTAACTTGATTACTTATCAGAATTTCAAAAGCTTTGCTGAGGAAAGGGAGTATAGCTATTGGCCGAAATTCATGCTTATTTTTCGGCAGAGGTAATATCTTCTCAATTTTCCAGGGAGCAGGGAACACAGAGGTTGTTATGATCGTGTTGAAAACATGTGTTATGTGGTGCAGTATCACAGGAAGAAGTATTTTTATAAAAACAGGGCAAATATTATCAGATCCTTTCGCTTTCGATTTAATTTGCAAAATAACTTCTCAAACACTCAGTAAGTCTACTCCTGAGAGCGCAAAATTTGATTCTGACGGGCTTCTAGTCCCTGTATTTTGGGAGACATTGCTACAATTCCTATGAGGTTGAATAAATTGTTTATTCAGGTTGTCCAGGTCAATATTATCGGACGAGGCTTGTAGGCTCTTACTAAGCCCAATCGAACGGACGTTCTTCCAAAAGGAGGAGCTCGAACTGCAATGAGAAAATTTACTTTCGTAGTGATGTTTCTTATTCTTACGAATAAGAGCAGTCACCGCATTACGTGCACATTTGAAATTCATTAGCTTACTGTTTGAATCAATCTTGGTTTAGGCATGACGTTTCTTTGCTATCCACTCAAGTTACTTAGGTCCTACTTATACTGCCAATATGCTGACAAAGTTACCCGGAAGTTTATTTTGACAGAGAGACCGCTTTTACATAAGTACTGAGTTCTTATCTATTTATGATACACCCTGTGTCAAGGTTAACCTTGATCGTGTCATACTTTTAGAAATAGCCTAAACTCATGTGCATCTTCGAAAATTTGATCGCAGTGGCTTACCGCTTTCAGAGCATGTTGAGGTTGTGTTATTTTGTTGTTTCCCCCCTTTTTCCACACTTCCATTTTAGAGTTCAGCTAGTTTAACTGATGGCACACCTAAACGGTGTGGAGAAAATTTGTTAAGGAAAACTTTGTTGTTTGTGATAAACACTGAAAGCGGCCAACGAAACTGTCTGTCTAGTGTGCTGTGTAATTTGCTCTATACATATCCGTTGTTGTTATTGTTGGTTATTGCCTTTATTGTCTTCATATTGTCTTGCTGTCAACATACTTGGCCAGTGTGCTCTGCCGAATCCACAAGAAAGGTGATCCCACCATTTGCACCAACTACCGCGGGATAAGCCTTCTTAATATCGAAGCCCATCGTAAATCAGCTGATTGGACCTTATTAGTGTGGCTTCAGACCTGACAAATCCACCATAGGCCAGATATTTACGCTACGACAAATCTTGAAAAAGACCATAGAGAAACAAATCGACACATACCATCTTTTTGTCGATTACAAAGCCGCCTTCGTCAGCCCAATAAGGAATCATGTATATTCCACCATGTCTGAATTTGGTATATCTGCAAAGCTCATTTGTCCTTGCAGAATGACACTGAGCAACAACAGCAGCACAGTTAAAATCGGGAAGGATCTTACCCCTCCATTTCTTACCAAACAATTATGAAGAAGATCATCCGAGCTACTGACTTTAGACGTAGTGGAATATATTCTATAAAAGTATAATGCTGCTGGCATATATAATGATATCGATATCATTGGCCATAATATGCGTGAAGACAGTGCAGCTTTCTCCATATCAGCAAAAGAGTCGAGTCGAATGAGTCTTGCAGAGAACTCAGATAAGACGAAATACCTAGTGTCAACTATTATGATAGAGGATCTTCTTTCTATGTGATGCTATATAGTCCCTTACTTCCCTATCTGGGGACAAAGGGGATTCTTGGCCACAAGGCCTTTTTATATCAGCCGCAAGGCTTTTTTCATCAGCTGCCACAAAGGCAGAGTTTCAATATATTAAATATTGATAAAGCCACAAGGCTTAGTTCTTTTGAAATTTAGAAGACTTCCTTCTTTTGATGTGATTCTAAGAATATCATTTTATTTAACCCCAACTCGGGTTTTTCGCTGCAGGTATGCAGTGAGACCAACGTAGAGCGTTTGTAGCGTTGTGTTTATGTTATTGTTGAGGTAGGTTAGTGCTAGCCACATGTGCACTACATCCTTCCCCTTTTGGAAAAGAATAATGTTTATTTATAATTCTTGAATATGAATAAAGATTATTTTGAAGGTGATTTTAATTATATCTTTCTAGATGTGAATAGTAAGCAGTCCCAGCTTACTATTGTCTTTCTGGGACAAATAAGCAGTCCCAGCGTCTTGGAAACCACAACACTGCTAACAACATCTCCTCAGATGTTGTTAAGGACTTCGTCTACCTGGGATCCAGTATAAACTCTTCCCACGATGTCAGTATTGAGATAAGAAGATGGATAACTCTTTCCAACATGTGTTACTTTGGGCTGAGTAGGCAATTGTGAAGCAGAGCCCTCTCTCGACGAATAAAACAGATGCTTTATAAGTCAGTAATCATGCCCGTCCTTTTATATGCAACACAAACCTGGACGTTGAGCAATTCTGATGAAAACACTTTGGGAGCCTT
Organism: Pherbina coryleti; assembly: GCA_943735915.1. Taxonomy (NCBI): domain Eukaryota; kingdom Metazoa; phylum Arthropoda; class Insecta; order Diptera; family Sciomyzidae; genus Pherbina; species Pherbina coryleti. The sequence goes on from OX030951.1 coordinate 72,065,761, forward strand.
CGAGAGAAAGATCCTTCGTAAGATCTTTGGACCAATCTTTGTAAGATCTTCAGTCATGTTAAGCGGATGGAAAACGACGCTCGACTGAAAAAATATTTCATTCAGTGCCCGGTGGTGGATAACCTGACGACGCTTGGTGTTACTAACTGGAGCCAGCAAGCGCAAAACAGAAATGGCTGTCGCAATTACTTAGATAAGGCCAAAACCGACCAATGGTCATAGTCGCTAGATAAGTAAATAAGTATATAGTTGAAAAGTTCTTCAATTATGCGAATTTTCAAGAACTTAATTTCTACATTGAAGTTTTGTGTTTGGAGGGTTTTTTAGAACATAATGTACTTCATTAGTACTAATGGTTTTTTAGTACTAATGAAGATGACAACGCAGTCCGAAGACTTTAAAACAAAAACGTAGCCCGTATATATAAAAATAAGTAATCGGACTGCAAATAACCGAGTTATGAAAAAAGAAAACGAAAAAACGATTCCGCTGTTTTCCAAGCGCACAAAATAAATTGTTTGCATTCCCGAAATTTTCTCGACATAACTGATAAACAACCATGATAAATAATACTCAAAGTTATGAAGGTTTTTGAATTTCATGACGTCATTTTGAATTAGGGATAGGTCTGGTTTTCTTGCAATTTTGCAAAATTTGAAACTCAGAGTTAATTTTAAATGTCAAAGCTTATGTGTATAATATCAAATCAAACCATTGTTTTTTGTAGAATATATGAAGATTTTGCAATTTTAATTATGTCACTTTGCATGGGCTGTAGCCGTACTTTTAATTTGATTCTGATTTATTTGAAATTATTATCACGTATTAAAGTTATACATTTTTGTAAAATTTTTAGAGATTTTACCGTCACTTACCGTCACACGTCAAAAGTCACTCCAGATGGGAGATAGATGTGGTTTTCATTAGATTTAGTAAAATTTCATACTTAGTTTACGTATTTTGAATGTATCTCATTTGTGAAATTTCAAGATTTTAACCCTTTGACGACCATTGGGACACCGCTGACCCTTCTACTTTCGAATTTTTCCTGGAAGAACTATACAAACGATTTTTCTTTACAAGGTATCATTCAAAAGAGAATAAATGTGGCTTCCAGAAAGTACTTAATTTTCAAGGGTAGATTCATCCCTTTGCCAGGCCACCCCAAAGTCAAAAAATTTTTAATTTTTCTCCCCCTTCTTCATGCTGCAATATTTTGGGGGTAGGAGGAGCTATAAGTAAAAAATGTTTGGGGAAGTTGCGGGCAACCTTCCACTTTTTAACAAAAAATAGCAACAAAAGATAGTTCTTTTGGGCTATCCACGCGACCATCAAATCTGACGGGACCTATATGTCCCAATGGTCGTCAACGGTAAAAATCTAAACATATTTAATTTTGTTGAAATGTTGATTTATTTGAAATAAAAATAAAAATGTTTGCATTTTTGATCAATGCATTGAATTTTCATTTTCATATGATGAAATTTGAAGTTATTTCGATCATTGGCGAAGCAAAATGGTTTTTTGCAAAAGGCACAAATATTATTTAGTCGATGGCCTTTGTGTTGTTTTGAACAGAAAATACATCCTTACGTCCCGTTTGACTTTTGCGGAATTATCGGACAGGGAAGTGATATCCGCAAGTTTAAATCTCTTAGGTACCTGTCTTACAACAACACAACAGCGGTTGGTGACCGTATTGATCATTTGAGTAGCCAGTTGCCCGCGGACTTCCAATGCAGATATAGAAAATGAATCATTATTCGAAGTAGAAATTTTGTTGTAACCACAGTGCACAGCGGCGGATTTACATACGGGTTGAAAAGGCTTTAGCCGCCATCCCCCTTGAAGAATTTTTTGTGTGGGGAAAAAAATTGAAAAAAGTGCTAAAAGCCGTTTCAGCCTCCCCCTTGGACTATATAACTGTTAGCTCAGTCCTTCCTCCCTCTGGTGAATCCTAGATCCGCCACTGATTGTGCACACTCAAATCGTAATAGTAGTACGTAGTAATACTGAAATAAAAACACAAAATCAAAAAGTGTAATTTTCTTTCTAATGGTGGTACTGAAGCCACTCTACGACTATTGGTCCAAAAGATATTTCCAAAATAGGTCAAAAATTCAATAAAAAATCCCAACAATTTTTTTATTACGGAGTTTTGTTTTGCATAAAATGAAAGATCCGATTTTTTGGAAAATTTTACATATATTGTGATATTTTGAATAGTCTTAAAGAGGTCAAAGTACGACCATTGGAAAGGTTATTTTTCAACCTTTCATCGGATGTCAAACATTACGCCGTAGCAAATATAGAAGGCCAGATATTATGATAGAAGTTTTGGGTATTGGTTTGGGAAGATATTATGATCTCCTAAACCAATAGTCATAGTCATCATAGTGCATAGAAGTCAAAGTACCATCATTGCAGAGGTGTTTTTTAAACTTTCATTGGTATACTTTTATAACAGATTAAAAACAACGAGTTCTCATGAAGTAAATCAAAATTCAAACTCAAACTTTTCGTTCGCATACTGTCAACGAGAGAAAAGAGTGGTATACATTTTTACCGTTAACGACCATTGGGACACATACACAGAAAATAAAAGAATTGATTTATTACCTAAACTAGTTTAGCTAATGTGAAAGTTTCTATTTCACCTAATCTTTTCAACAACTTTTCTACTTACACAGTTAATTTAACAATCATGCATTAGGTAATTCACCTAATTCAAATTAGTTAATTCAACTAAAATTTTGCAAAACGCAAAAGTAAAGAGCACAGCGCTCTCCTATAAAAAACATAAATAAAAACAAAGTGAGAAAATTTTACAAAAAGTAAAGCCTCATTGCGAGAATTGAACTCGGGCCGCTTGCGTTGAAGTCAAACGCTTTACCGCTGTGCTGTTACGCTGTTTGATAATTTGTGAACAAAATGTATATAAAAATATGAGGTCCACAACTCTGAAATTATGTTTCCACTGGCCATCTACAGCAATTTGATTAATTGGTATGTAGAGTAAATTTCTGGATTGCAAATTTAGCTCAATAGATAAGGCGTTGGTTGTTGAAATCTTGAGATCACAGGTTCGAATCTCAGCGGTGGCAAAGAAATTTTTCAGTCATTTATACAATGTATATATCTCTCTCATTCTATCTACTATAAAACAAATCTTTCTTCTCTATCATGTGACGAAATGAAGTAAAGTCACCTAAAGAAAGTTTCACTTCAAAATAGAAATTGCAAAACAAAAAACAAATTTTTTGCATATTTTTTGCACGGCATTCCCACTCTTAAGTGGGAATGCTATCTAAATAATTAGATGATTTTTCTACACTTAGTAGGTGGCTTGCCTAATCTGAAGTGGTCATAGTTTAAAAAAAATTAGCTAATTCTTCTAATAAATTATGTGTCTTATCTATTTTATGGTTGAAGGTACACCTAAATATTTAGGTTTTTTTAGCTACTCTCGCAGTTAAACTACCCAATATAATTGCATATAATTAACATTTAGAAATTGGTAGCGCACCTAATCAAATTCGTTGACTGAAAATCACCGGATTACTTTAGCTGAATTGACTACATTTTTAGGTAAAAGTTCTACTCTTTTTTTTCTGTGTAGGTTCCATGATTTTTCACACTTTTGCAGGTAAAAAAAATTGTTTTTTGCGACACTTTTGTTTAGTAATATGGAGTCGCTTAACACGAATCCGTTGTCGGATTTAAGAATTTTCCAGCGGTTCAGGAGCGGTCGTCAAAGGGTTAAATGAATTGCTGTGGAATTCTTATGCTCTTTACCTCTTACAGGCAGACAAACAGACAGACAGATTGATACGCATGGTTAAATAGATTTAGGTCGTGATGCTTATCAAGAATATAAACATTTTTCTATACCTGCCACGCCTTTTTATGGATGCTACAAATGGAGTAACAAAGTAACATAACCTTACAAAGAACACGGACAGGGTATAAAAACGGGAGTATAAAAATAGGATATAGGATAGGAACATAACAAACAATTTTTTCAAGAAGCTCAGGAAAATCAACGGATCTATTAATTATCCACCAAATATGAAAAGTAGTGAGAGTAAGTTCCTTATACTTTCTAATGATTTAAGATTAAATAAAACCCAGCTATCACTATATAAGGCAGGATGGACTTCAAAATTAAGTTTACGTAGAGAAAATTTAGTAAAAGATTTCTGTACACGCTCAAAACTAAGCTAATGAGTCGAAGAGAAGGGATGCCAAACGACAGAAGCATATTCTAATCGAGATCGGACCAGATTGATATACAGAGTTAAGAAGGTGTAAGGGTCTGAAAGTTAAGTATTGACGTCGGATAGATGCTAATAAAGAGTAGGATTTAGGAATAATAAAATCAAGATGAGCTATGAGTAAAAAAATAAGACTCAAAGACCGCACTAAGGTCTTTAAACTGCTGGAGAAGAGATAACGGAGTATTATTAATATTATATACGGACGGACATATAACTTCTGTCTTAGAAAAGGTCATAAAAGCACATTTTTTTAAATTTGAAAAGAGTGCATTTTTCCAAGACCAAGTGTAATATAAAGTTTGTCAACTTCTTTTTCAAAGCAACCAGATTCTTGTCTTAGTAAAAGTAACTATTTTGTTAATTTACTCCATTTATGTAGTCGTCATTCTCCAAAGACGAAAAGAAACAGCAATAGTTTGACAATGATTGCCTTACATTCGTTCAACTCATTTCATTCCCCCGTTTATAATCATACAGCAGGAGATATTCTGCCTTGATCTGTTTTTATTTTTATAAATCCCATAACTCTGATACATGCGCGCTTGTGTGGGTGTGAGTGTGTCTGTGTGTGCCTCATGCATGTGTTTGCAATGTTGCCAGACGCAATTTAAATGCAAATTTTATGTGAATCCGCACACATGTAAAAAACCAACGAATACCAATATAAATAAAACAAATGCTGCGGGTTGCTTTCATGCATCTGCAGAAATCTTCCCGTTGAAAAGTCCAAAAATTTACAGCAATGAATGACAGCTAAAAGAAGAAGTAAAAGAAAAACAAAAAACCAAGTTGGTAAAAAGTGAATGCTAGCCAATATAAGGCATGGAAAGCATGGGGATGTAGCTTGGCACACAGGCTCAACACACACAAACACACAAAAACACTCACAAACAACTACTATCTATGTAAATTTTTATGTGCTAAATGCATTTTGTAAGATTTGCGGAAACACTGATTCGCTTCCGATTCGCAGTTCTTGCAAAGCTTCACACATGAGGGAGGTTGGAGCTTGCTCTTAATGTGCATCACTCCTTGCTGTAGTTCTCCTTCCTGCGACGTCCATTAAAGAAAATTAGAGGATTAAGTGTGCCTCAATTTGGTGTGCGCCGACACAATTAAGTTAATTCTGTGGAAATTGTCTGAATCGCATTCAGCGTCAATACTTACTTAACAGCTTGCAAGGATACAAAGCAGGACCCTTAAGTGAACCATCTTCTATTCATTGTGCTGGTGCACATTTTTGGCAAGCATCAAAATTTGTCCATATATTGTCTGAATAAGAATGTTTGTTTGTTTGTTTGTTTGTTTGTTTGTTTGAGAAGACGCTTAAAAATAACGGTTTTGTGTTATTTGCTATTTATGCGCTTTTTTATATTGTATTTGTTTAATCTGTGCTGTATTAGCTGTAAAACAAGAGGTTTTTTGTTTGCTGAGTTAACAGATTTAATTTCAAATAATGGAAGATGTTTAAATACGGAACTGTTGCAAAGTAAAAATAAGATTAAAATGTGCAGAAATGCAGAAAAAATATTCCATTACATTAATTTGATAGCTTTTGTTTTTCGATAACGTCTATGTCACGTCTATTTTTGGATCAACGTCTGGACGATTGTCGACAAAGTTTTTATATCAAAGTTAATTTTGACAGTTAAGGAACTTTTGCTGTGATTCTCTGTAAAAATTGCTTTAATTTTCTACTTTTAGTATCACTTATGTTCAGATGGTAATGAAGGTAAAATACACAAACAATGCATGAAGAATTTTTTTAAGTGAAAAATTCTCGTAGAGTTTTTACAAAATGAATAGTTACAAAATCAAGACATTTGATATTATATGTGATGAAGCATTTAGGTGGGGTATCACTCTCCACTGTCCAGGACCGTCTAATATATTATTATTTCGTGTTTTATTTAATTCACTTTCATTTTAACGGGTGTATTCATTGTAATCAAGGGCGTAGCCAGGGAGGGGCAGGGAGGCAGCTGCCCCCCCCCCCCTAAATCGGAGATTTTTTATTTAATTGATGGCTTTGAAAGTAGTTTCTATATGTAATTCCTTTTTAATATGTGGTTTTTCCTTTTTCTTTGAAACTAGGGCTGGAAAAAGCAAAAGCAAATCAGTATTTTTCAAGCGATATTGTATAATTTTGATGGTAATTATTTATTTATATATTTGCATGGAATAGAAAATAGCATTTTTGAAGCGAAGCTTTTTTAATGACGTTTGCATTAAGGTTTGAGTATAGGTGGTAACTGAATAAATCTGGGAATTGCTAATATCGAACAGCTTCCAAAGAGTTTCCACTTCCGTTTTTTCAGCACTTGATCGGATCACACAAAAAAAAGTTACAAATTTAAAATACCTAAAATAAAACAGGTAAAATATTAACCCTCTCGGCTATTGTCAGTGGTACGTGAATCGTGGCAAGCTTTCCATTAGAAACTACGGCCAGAGTGACATTTCAAGCTTAGGAGAGCTACCATATGGTTAGCAGTCAGCGCCATCTATCTGCGAGTTGAAGCAAACAATAAAGAAACTTAACACCTCCACCAGATGAATACGCTCAAGAAATTATTTTTTTCTGATAAAAAAAAATAAAACTATTCTTCGATGTTTGGAAGTGTTTGATTTTTTTCATTAAAGCCTTGTATGCTTTAGGAACGAAAATTTTTAGGCATATAATTCTACAAGAGAAATTTTGGTGTGAAGTCAAAATGTTTATGTGGAAAAAATCACCGGCTGTTTTAGTTGACAATTCATATTTTTATTGCAGCAATTTTATATTTTACTAGTATTGCCTTTGGTCGAAATGCGACCGTTTAAAAATTTTTTTTTTTTTATTTTTATTGAAAACATTTTTTTCTTTCTTCACTCATGTGTAAACGTAACTGTACTCATACCGCACCATACGCACCACCAACAGGAATTCACAAAATACTTCACTCTGAGTTTCCATGTTCTGTGACTTTTACTTTCAAGCTATTCAACATCAAAAATTTGACAATGCGGTGCAACACCCCTTTGTCCAATGCCCTACCCAGTACCCTACTTCCCATATCCTACTTTGAAATTAGAAGGATATCAGCAAGTGGGAACTCCATATTGAGTTTAATTATTTTACGGCATTTACTTCCAAAGCTATTCGATATAAAAACTCTAAATTGTATGGGTGGTGCCACGCCTCTTTGTCTACAGCTCGCTCAAATTTTTCAGTCGAAAAACACGACTAAATAGGAATTTCCTACCTCGTTTCATTGATTTTTGACTTATAGTTCGAAAATTTGAGCTGCTGAAAAGTCCCACGCCCCTACGTACGTGTGATTTGAGGCCGAATACCGATTTTTAAGGCTGTGTGACCTGTTCGATATACCTAAAGCTATTCGATATGCCAAATTTGGGTTGTATGGGATGTGCCACGTCCACTATAGATATCCGGTGCACTCCTTCTCCCTACTCTTATTGATTTAAAAAAAAAAATTATCAAATTCAGTTGACACGGGAGATAATGGTTCTTCATTGTTCACCTACGCCTATTTACATATTGATATAATAATAATATATATAATATATAAAGTAGATAAGGAAATGGCTTAAAACATAGATTTGTGTATATAGCTTTGGAGTGGTTTGAAATATTTGAAAAATTTTTTCACAGAAATTATTTTTAAAGCTGTAGAACTTTGTAAAAAATACAAAAACGACATTTTGAAAAATGTAATTTTCAACAAAAAAATCATAGGGGGTAGCTCATTATTTTCGATGATAGAAACACTTAATTAAAAAATGGGTCAAAATGAAGAAATTTTTGCAAATAAATGATATGTTATATGAAAGAGTGTGAGAGAAGAAAAAAAAAAAAATACAAAAATAGGAATGTCTGGTCTAATTTTCGAGCAAAAATTGAATATTTTAGAGTTTTTTTGAAAACAACATAAGAAAGTGAATTGGTGAGATAACGGAAAATCTTTTCTTTTTTCTCATAAGTCATTTAATTAAACTTTTAGACAAAAAAATTTAATGAAAATCGATTGAAAAATGGCTGAGATATTTGCATGCAAAAACAAAATTTGAAATATCAATTGTTTTTTTCTCATTCTGAGGCAATGCCATTGCTTTAAGAAATCCAATGCATGGAAAAAATCTACAGGTTTCGAAATATCGCAATAATTTTGGTATCATAATAACGATAAATTTTTGTACAACATTATTCGTGGAAAATATTAGCAAAAAAGTTTTCGTATACCGTTATTCTCAACCAACGAATATTCATACATAAAACGTTGTACTGAGAACATCTATAGTTTTCAAATATCACAATAATTTTAGTGTCGAAATAACGGAAATTTTGTATTATTTATTAATAATTTTGTATTTTAATTATTTGTAAGCAATTTTACCATCACAATACATATTGACACTTGTTACATGACAAATGGCTTATTGTAGGGTAACCGTAAACGATGGTGAAAAATATCAAAGTATTTTTTGCACATCTTATGAATGTCTAAATTTCTCTCTTATATCATGTTTTTCCATCTCTTATAGTTTAGCTTTTATTTAATAAATGCTCTTTTCCGCTGATATTTGAGGTCAAAGGTCACCCATCTTATATGCAATCATATTGTGCAGACATACCTTTCATCCGATACCTCATTCTTCATTCTACCTCTTCCCAGTTCTGAGATCTTTAACTAAAATTAATATAAACTTTCAACGTTAATATTTCGGGTCAAAGGTCATCAATTTAAAATCTAACATAATTCGGCACATCTATGGTGCAGTACCTTTCGAATGATATACGTTTCATTGTCCTTATTCTAAAATAAATATTAAAAAAGTGTACGACAACATTCGATGTTTGCGTATTAATATACATAATATATAAGATAAAAGGCAAAAAATGCACATTAAAAATCTAAATAAATCTAATAATTAATTTGTTCCAATTATCTTTAACAAATTTAACACTAACACATACTTACTGCTCATTTTTTTAGTGTTGAATGTCAAATGTCAAGTGTTGCCACGTCAATTAACAGACCTATTCTTGCAAATTGACAATAGTAAACCAGTATTTTTCATATTTCTATTCGAAGCTTAAAAATAATAAATTTTGATAAAAATGGTTTGCTGCATGTATTGACAATTTCATTGCCAAGTTTTTAGAGCTTCAAATTTTGTTTTTTTTTTTTTTTTTTTTTTTTTTTTGGATTCGCCCGGAGGTAAGAAATCTTCATAGATACGTATGACCCGCGCCATACGCATGCACGATTTACATTCTAAGAAGTTCCCGGATCAGCCGGACTGAATAGAATGCACCTACGTGCTAAAACTTACCACCTATTGGCAAATAAAAGCCTCCACTAAGCACAATTGCTTGGCCTTTCAGCGGAAATCAAAATTAAGTAAAGAAACATTTTAAATTTGAGTATTTTTTGCGCTTATGTAAACATCATAAACATCATCGAATAAAAGCACAATCTTCATAATACGAAGATATACAAGACAACATCCAAAGTAATTCACCAGACCATACATAACCGCGTTCATAACTGCTGTCATTCGGCTTGGGGCTACTGTCCAACCCAAGATCCTACGTGGAAAAGAGATGCAACTCTCAAACACCAAACCAATACCAAACATAGCACAGATATACAAGTATATATTGTGCAGGCACAATATATTTATATATTCGGGTCACTAAAATAAGGGACCCAACGCAGGTAAAAACTTCTATGGAAAAGAGATAAACTCTGACACACCAAGCCGAGAGACATGATATACATTGTCACATTTCAAACTTGGGAAGCTATAGCACTAAAGATCTAAAATAATGTCATGAAAAAATAAAGCAACGAAACTGAATAAAACGAAAACTTAAAGTATCTATCATATTCGATGATGCTTATTGGTTAACTCGTAAAATCTACACAATTATCACGAGTTATATTTGTTATCGCAATGAATGTGTTAACTATTCAAATGTAATATCATTTTACGTTTTAAGATATCCACCGAGTCAGAAAAATTTATCAAGTTCAAGTTGCCATTGAAATCACTACACATACATCGCAAAGGGTCGTGAAGGGCATAATTAGAAGTGCACTGACTCAACTTAAAAAGCTGGAAATGTCTGGCTCCGCTCCTAGGGATGTTGAAGTTTGATGAAGAAAGGAGGTAATGTGAGTCTATATCACCACTGAGTAGTTTGTATAAAAAGGAGACATTTAGCATAATTCTTCTGCTTCTTAAGGAAGGCAGGGAAACAATTTTAAGGCGGGTTTCATAAGGGGGAAGAATAATGTTGGGGTTCCAACGATAATGTAAAGCAAAAAGTAAGAATTGTTTTTGAACCGATTCTAATGCATCGATGTGGACATGTATTGAGGGTTCCATATTACGGATGCATATTCAAGAATTGGTCTAACAAGAGAGGTATAAAGTATCTTAGTAGTGAAAGGATCGTTGAATTCTTTAGCCCATCTTTTAATGAAACCAAGAACACCTCTAGCCTTATTTACCACCAAATTAACTTGAAGATTGAAACGAAGTTTAGGATCCATAATTACACCTAAATCAAGAAAACTGTGTACAATTTCTAAGTTAGTATTATATGTATATAGTGTAATTTATACTATTAGCAATTCGACGTGAGAATGTCATTTGCTTACATTTTCTTAAGTTTAATTTTAAAAGGTTTAAATTAGACCACTCCACTAGACTATTTAAATCGGATTGTAAGAGTTGTTGTTCTTCAGGCGATTTGTAAGTTATGAAAAGTTTCACGTCGTCGGCGTACATTTAGACGTTAGAGTGATTTATTACAGAAGGAAGGTCATTTATAAACAGTAAAAATAAAACCGGACCAAGATGACTTCCCTGCGGAACACCAGATGTGACCAAAATATTTTTTGACATAGCTTTCTTATATAAAACTTTTTGAGAACGATTCGACAAGTACGAGTTAATCCAGTGTAATAGTTTGACGGGAAACCCAATTAGATGAAGCTTTTTCAGAAGAAGATAATGATTGACACAATCGAAAGCTTTGCTAAAGTCTGTATAAATAACGTCAGTCTGTCGTCCTAAAGCAAAACCTTTGATGACACGCGTAGTAAACTCCAAGAGGTTAGTTATCGTAGATTTTCCCTTTAAGAAACCATGTTGAGAGGTGGAAATGGAGGAAGATACGACATGGGTTATTTGATCAGTTATGATTTTCTCAAATAACTTAGGGATTGCGCTTAGTTTTGCGATACCTCGGTAATTGGAAACATCAATTTTTGAGCCGGATTTATGAAGAGGTATTATATAAAATGTTCTCCATATATATGGAAAATGACCACTGTGCAAGGATGTATTAAAAATGATTGATAGGGGGGAACACAAACTAATAGAACAATGTTTTAAAATGCAGCTCGGTATTTCGTCAGGACCAGTCGTAAAAGAAGATTTAACTTGTCGAAGGTAATGCATAACTATATTAGAATCTATTACGGGGGTTTCAAAAGAGTTAACTGGTGGTAGGTAAGGATATTCAAGACTCATGCTCAATGGTATATCGGAGTAGGTTGTTTTAAAGAAGTTTGCAAACATGTTGGAAACTTCGATGTCGCAAGATGCTTCTTCATGATTGAATTTCATAAGAGGTGGGAAGCTGGAGGTTTTTCGTTTTGAGTTGACATAAGTGTAGAAAAGTTTTGGATTATCTTTGAATTGAGTTTTTATTTTGACTATATAGGCAGAGTAGCATTGTTTATTTAATAGTTGATATCAGTAACGACAAGAGGAATAGCAAGCGAAATCTAAATTAGAGCCTGACTTTTTATATTTCTTAAATAAGCGATTTTTGTCATTTTTTAAAGACTTAAGCTCACTAGTTAACCAAGGAGGGTTTAAAGGCTTGAAATTACTATTTTGTTTTGGCACAGATAATGAAAAGCAATTTTGCAAGGTATCATTGGAAAACTGCACTGAAGATGCGACATCATAAAAGGAGTACGAAGACCTATTATTTAAAGTGCATCTGTCTACAAATACAAGGTCAAGAGATCTACAATTTTTATTAAGAATATTATTAACCTGTTGAAGACACAGATCAGACAACTTATCTAAGAAATCATTTATCCAATCGGAGGCAGAAATAGGAGTAAGAAATTCGGAATCATCGGACAAACTCCAGGACACGGAAGGTAAGTTGAAATCACCTAAAACAATGATAGTATCCATATTTTTAAGCATATTATGGACAATTTCGATGGCATTAATATGGTTTAAGTAAATGAATAAATCACTTTTAGGTGGAATGTAAGAGCAAGTAAGAAAAATAGTATTATTATTAAATTTAACTGTAACACAAATAAACTCCAGATCGTTGGTGCCAGGAATTGTTAATTCCTCAGAAGCAAGGGAGATATGGACAGCTATCAGAACGCCACCACCGATCTTATCATAACAATCTTTACGAAAAATTTGGTACTTATTGCACATTATTTCAGAATTTAATACGTTAGAGCGAAGCCAAGTTTCAGTAAAAACTATAAAGTTATATTCAAAATCAAAACTGTTAATGAAAATATCGGAAAGTTTAGAATTGAGACCTCTAACATTTTGATAGACAAGCTCTAATTTAGACTTGTGATTTTTTAATCGTTTTTTGTATGGTACTGAGGATTATTAGAAGGACGAGGCAAGTGAACAACATTTGCAATAAGTGGTTTGTTTTTGAATTCAAATTCATGAACAATTGTATTACGAGGCCAAAAGTTTACATCCACAAGAGTATTAAATAAGTTTTCCGGAACAGTCAATCTAAAAGAAGTAGTCAGTCTCGGATTTAAATATTTGAATTTTTGGATCGAAAGAGACAAAGAGCACTTCAACTTTGCTTTAATAAAAAAGTCTATATCATTTTCCGTTGTATCTGCAGCTAAACGCGAAACAAAGATTGATTTATTTGGAGGAACCGCAATCAATGGTTTAGGTGAGATTGGAACAGAAGCCTCCGAAGTAAGTGGAACCTGATGAGCATCGACAACAGTAGGAGCAAGAGAAACAGTTTGGGCATACGACATATCTGGCAATGTAAGTGATGGAGCCGACGACGGCAAAGGAGCAGAAACAGTTAAATGAGTTAAATTTGAAGAAGAAGCAACAGTAGGAAGAGGGGTACTAATAGTACAAGTGTCCTTGTCTTCAACAATGTCCTGTTCGGAAGAAGGTGGTGGTGGTGTCAAGTCAGTTTTCTGCTTGCTTCGAAGGGTCATGTGTTTCTTTTTTCGCTTGGGTGACGAATTTGGCTCATCAATATATTTAAACTCATTGAAAAGAGTTTGGTATTTATTAAATTTAGCAGAAAGCGAGGAAAGTTCCCTACTCATTTCAGAGAAACCTTGCTTCGTCTGGAAACAGCTGCAATTGTTGCTTTGCGTGCAGCTTCTCCTTGCGGTGGAAAGAACTGTGTAGCGCACAACCAGCGTTGCCATATTCACATTTTTAAATGTAAATTACAGTTTTTTAAACAGGTTTATAGTTTTTGAAATGACTTGTAGTGCAAATAACAGGTTTTTAATATATGATTTTAAATTTTTTTTTTTAATTTTTTTTACGTTAATTTTAATGTTATTGTAAACAAATCTGGCAATGCTGCGAATAAGGGTAAGCTTCGGATAGCGTGCAGCTGTTGTCGCGTTGCGATGGAATGAACTTGTGTTGCGCATATCGTTCTGCGCAGGCTGCGAATGAGGATTATACATGGGTTCACAACTGTAAACCAGTACGCCGGAATAGGAATTAGTTAACAGTCAGCTGTTTGAGGGTTAAAGTGAATTTTTAATCAATACTATATTTTAAAATGAATTTGACCTGAATTCAATAAATGTAACTTTATTTGATCTTATAGCTTGCGTTTGCTTGATATACCTAAGTTGAAAATCTTTTTCCCATTTAGCTCGATTATATATAAAAACATCAGGTAAATAAGACACATTAATTTACACATTAAATAAAATATACATTAATTTTTAACTATTTTCATTGACTCGTAAAATGCATGAATGAAAGATATGGTAAAAAGAAATTTATAAGGTCTTTTTCTCCCGCCCCCTAATTTTCATCCTGCCTACGCTTTTGATTGTAATACGCTTTCATTTTATTTTATCTCTATTTATATTAATTTAGAATTTTATTACAGATCGTTTCACCTTCTCTTTCTTGGCGCAAAGCACAGAATGGCCGTCATTTGCCCGGTATTGCCAGATCGTAATTCTTTCTTCGATTTTGAAAGTCAATTTGTGAAAACAGGGAGGTGTTGCCAGAACTAACAATAAGCTCGAAGTTATTACACGTCGCTGGGAAAAGTGTTTTGAGCTGAAAGGAGGCTATGTAGAGAAATAAATATACATGTTTTCTATTTATTTTGTGTTCTCTTTGTTAGGTCGAGTATTTCTGGGACTACTCTCGTATGTCCTATTAAGGGCACCCTTTATCTTGGCGACCCAAAATTTAATGCTTCGCTAAAAATTAAATTGCACAAAAAATATAAAAGATTTTGACAAGCGGAAAATTTCAAACTTTGTTAAAAATTATTGTTGTTGTTGTTGTTGTTGTTGTTGTTGTTGTTGTTGTTGTTGTTGTTGTTGTTGTTGTTGTTGTTGTTGTTGTTGTTGTTGTTGTTGTTGTTGTTGTTGTTGTTGTTGTTGTTGTTGTTGTTGTTGTTGTTGTTGTTGTTGTTGTATGTCATATGTAAGAAGACTTAGAAAAAAAGGTATGTCGCTGGCTGTTATCAAAAAATTTTTTAGATCATCTGAAAATAAAAAGCAAAGCGGAAATATGTTAAGAACTAATGCCGTTACCGTCGGTATTAGAATGTAGAGGTATATCCAAATATCAAAAAAGATATTTTTTAAGACTTAACATACATACCTAGGTCCAGCTCCATTATAATTTGAGTTGTATTCTAGTACCGATTGGTGACGTGTTTAAAATATTATATTAAATTATTGTTCTTCGGCTTAACGAAGAAACATAACCCGTAATTAGACATGTTTCGAGCCATTCCCGCTGTATTTTTTCAGCATTTCCTTGCACCAATGGACACGAACCTTTTTTCCAGCAACCGTCGAATTATGGAGAATCCAACGGGACTAAATCTTCATGACCTAAATACTCATGTAAAGTTGAATGTACACCGAGAAAAAAACTTATGCAAAATTAACAAAAACCTAGTATAATTTATACGATGGCTTTGGCAGTTTTCAGCCTTCTAAGTTTTTGGTCAAAACACCTAAATTTTACATATTGATTTGGACGATAAATTAGCGAAGTATTATGTAATTTACACATTATAGCTTCGACAATTTATATTAGAGTGCTTACATATTCTGCCGAACATAGTGTTCAAGTTTTCAACAAAAAACTTTGTTGAACTATCAGTTAAGTTAAATAGATAAATAAATATACAGGGAGAAGTATAAAATATACATCTATACATCTACTTAGGTTAATTGCCTTAGGATAAAAAAGACAATTATGAAATATACATATACTTGGGTAAAATTGTGCATATTGCTGTTGTAGAAAATTACCCAAGCACTTAGATGGAACTTCTAAATAAAATGTAAAGGGTGTTTTTTTTAGGGGTTTGTTTTTCGAATAGAGATAAAACTGGCATTTTGTGGTCAAATCTGGCAACTCTAATGTCATTTATGTTCAGTTTGGTTTGCCATTTCATCATGAACAGGTTGACAAAAGAACAACGCTTGCAAATGGGCCGAAAATGAGATCGATCTCGATGCTGATTTTCATCGCAAAATTTTGTTCAGTGATGAGGCTCATTTTTGGTTGAATGGCTACGTCAACAAGCAAAATTGATGCATTTGGAGTGAAGAGAATCCACATGAGATCCTTGAGACGCCATTACATCCACAAAAACTGACTGTTTGGTGTGCTCAATGGGCTGGTGGAGTCATTGGGCCATACTTATTCCGAAATAATGCTGGAGAGTCAGTTACCGTTAATGGAGACCGGTATAGAGCCATGATAATCGACTATTTTGTTCCCGAATTGGATGGCATGAATATGGATGAGTTGTGGTTCCAACAAGACGGCGCTACATGCCACACAGCGCACGTCACAATCGATTTATTGAAGGAAACATTCGATGAGCGCATAATTTCGCGGAATGGACCTGTCAATTGGCCACCAACATCGTGTGATTTGACACCATTGGATTATTTTCTTTGGGGATATGTGAAGTCGCTCGTCTACGCCAACAAACCAGAAACGTTAGGGGACTTGGAGGCCAACATTCGTGGCGTTATTGCCGACATACGGCCCCATATGCTCGAAAAAGTGGTTGAAAATTGGACCTGTATAATTGGCTTTATTCGAGCCAGCCGCGGCGGCCACATGCCCGAAATCATATTTAAACATTAATGGCATAAAATGATCCTTCCAATAAAGCCAAATTGATGGACATTAAAACGATTTTCTTGTGTTTTATTTCAATTCGAAGTTCTATACCTCTAAAAAAAAACACCCTATACCAAAAATTTTAATTTTTTTAAGCAAAAACTGTTTTATTTAATATAAATAAACATACATTTACAGAGTTTGCAACATAGATTTGTCAATAGTTGAATATTACTGCTCTAATTTAATGCCAAAAAATGCACTCACGAATGTAAGAAAACAACAGCACATGAAAATGTTCACGTTGCAAATCCATTGGTCTATAGAGCATATAACCCAAGTGATTTTTCTGGGTTAGCTCAAATATTAGATTTTTTCAAGGTCACATTTTATACTATGTGTTAATTAATTTTCTTTAACTCCTTAACTAAGTAAATTTTTTGTATAAGACCTTCAGTAAAATTCTTTCAAATTTAATGTCCTTTAAATTGGGAAATATTCTTTCCCCCTAATATTCACACAGGTGGGTCAAAAACCCCCTTAAATTAAAAAAAGTGTTATATCTCGGAAACTCTGGGCGATGTCACTTACATTTCTTCTACAAAAAAAATTCATCATATTATTTATGACTTTGCAGAACATCATAATACAAAAAAAGCGGCCCTTCTATCAAAAATCCCCATTGATTTAAATTGACCCTTAAATTTTCGCACAGTAAAATTAATACTGATTTTGTTCATAAATAAATATACTGATTTTATTCATTAAATTTTTAGTCGCCTGGAAACTAACCAACTGTGTTAATTTTATTTACTTAAAAAATCACGAATGCAAAGTCTTTTTTTCATATATTTGACATCATGACGAGATTGTGAACGCCCTGTTGTATAATAGTGATAAGTGTCACGTGAGTTTTAATCGTATTATGTGCATAATCAGCACAAAAAAATCGTAAAAATTGACATTAAGTCCAATGAACATAATTTTCATTGATATCACCCAGCATACTACATGTTAACTGGAAAAAAAATAAGTCTGTACGAGGTAAGATTTACAAAATGTCATAATGTGGGAGTTTGTGGTAAAAATGAAGTGTGCACAGAGCGTTTGTCCTTGGGTGTGGAGTTGGGTGCGTGTGCATCCTGCTGTTTGCTCTCCCATCTTTGTATTTGCTGCACCACGTTATTTTGTTATAATAATTATTGCGTTTATTATTTCGTCCTTGTTTGCACTCTTCGTTAGATAAATTCCATAGAGCACATGTCCTGTGTTCAGGATTAATTTTAATTATACGCAAATGAGCAAAAACAAGGCCATGTGGCCTTAACAAGGATGTGAGATTATGTTTATTTTTGATATGGAACGAGTTAGTCACACCCAGGATTATTGTTTGTAAACACGAACCTGTTTAATATGTTTGTTTGGATTATGTACTTTGGTATTGAACGATAGTTAACTATTTGAGCATAAAATAACATTTGATTAAATTTAATTTGATTGAATTAAGTAACATCTAATTGCGCTGAAAATTTAGGCTAATAACTAGAACATTAAAATAACTGTTAAATCTGCGTTGTGTCGCTGATTTACATATTAAGTCGGCTTAAATCGTCGCATCGAATTTTAATGAATAGGAATTCCCTTATCTCGATTTTCGCCACCTTTATAATTGGGTGACATTTTTATAATTTTAAACTTAATGATGTGGGAAATTCAAAATCTATATAATTACTACGCAAGCGCTTTTTTTGTGATGACCATGATATCTATACCATAAATCCGTATTCATAAAAAGGGTATCAATGAAAAGGTCCTGCTCTGCAGATGTGCACGACTTTTTCTTAAATATTGTGTATTTAAACAAGAAAAACCAAAAGCAATCTTATACGAAGAAAGTCAGTGTTCTCTTTGCTGCCTAAAACTATGTGATACTTTCTGAAATTTTACAATATCATTGTATAATTAACCCTTTCGACCCGGTCGGTAGAATATATCCCAAGCAAGTTTAAATACACCTATAGGTAATATTTGCTTAAGAGTGTGCATGAAAATGTATTTTTCCATAGTTTATAATCTTCAATACATCTTTATAAAAATTTTGAATCTTGTGTGACATTTGACAGCTGAAGTGTCTTGTGATCAGTGAATAAGTGAGCACGTGTTGCGAAATTCTTCAAAAATCAATAAGAAAAACTACGAAAGAGGCGGTAAATGTTATATTTTATTGTTTTTTCGTGTGATTATCATGAGTTTGTGGTATACATTTACAATGAAAGTTTGGAAATACACTAACTTGTGATATAACTAAGGTTTTCTATTCATGGGATTATATAGATGGCTTCATTCCAGAGTATGCTAAGTCTAGAAAGTGAATTTTGCAGGAGATGCTCAAAAGCCGTATAAGATAGAAACTAAATTTTTTCGGGCTTAAAATCATATTTATTGCAAAATTTTTTTACTGTGTTCGACTTTAATATTTTTTTTTTATATCAATCCGAATTAAAAAAACAATCTCCTTGAAAACATGCTAAGTTGACTTAGCATACTCTGGAATGAAGCCATCGATATGTCAAAGTAGTATTTTGACTGGGGCTTATATATCTCAGGAATACATAAACTGTATATAAGTTTTATAAAGTCATATTTAAATTTGTTCAACCAATATGCAAAAATGACTAGCAAGAGAGCTCAACTGACTAACGACAATATCAAAAATGTGCTCAGTGAGTCCTCAGGTGAGTCAGAACCATATGAAGACAGCAGCTCTGAGTATCTAGCGACGGATGATGACGATTCATCATCAACTGCCGGAAAAGAGTGTCCACAAATGAAATTTGATGATCTTAGTGATGATTTTAGTTCAGTTGTGATGTTCGATCCTGACTACGTGGTAGACGATTCCGCCATTGCCGAAACAACTGCTACGGAGAATATATAAACGGTTGACAGCAATTGCCATCCACGAAACGAAATGCTATCAGAATACAATCCGTCTGTGCCTTGCGATATAAATCGAGGCTCTAGTGAATTTGAAACTTTTTTGAAATTGTTTCCTCGAAGTCGGCTCGTATAGATGGACTTTAAAATGGCTAGATGGTCTAAAAACAGGGATAAAAAAGGCTAGATTTGTTAACATTATTTTTTACTCTGTGAATATACGTACGTATTTATATATTAACATACTATATGAATATGATATTAAACAAAACCAAGAACAAAACATATTCGAAATTGAATAAATTTGAATTCGGTCTTTCAAGCTCAAATAATATAATAAGTGTAAAAACCGTATTTTTCGAGTTTTTCGGATTTTTCTTACTTGCACTCGGCTCCTCAAATTCCATTAATCAGACGAAGTCTCATTGCTGGAGCTGGAAGTACTTTCAGTTTCATCATTAGAATCACCTATTTTCTAACTCATTTCTTGTATGAATTTAGAAACTTTATTGAAATATCTAGTAAATGGAAACCAGAATTGCAAAGAATATTTGTTTTTTTTAATTTCCAGCTGAAATAACGTTTCATTTATGAAGTGCTGCCAAATATATTATTTTTAGAGCACAGGGTTGCACTGGGTCCATACCAGAGATCTACAACAAGTCAATTGAAAATAATGTAACTTGAAAAAAAATCAAGTTTTGACTTGACTTGTAGAAACTTAATATGTTTTTAAACTACAAGCCACGACTAGCTTTTGAAAAAAGAATCATAAGTCAGACTTGATTCTATTTTGTTTCTACCCTACCTTAATTGATAGAAAAAATCAAGCTTTCTACTTTTCAAGTCTAAGCGACTACGCTGCCGTAGAAAGCCACTGACGAGCGTCTACTTATACTTTTCTATACAAAGTGACGAAATTAATTAACCCCTACGGAGTGGTTGGAGGGAATAGGTCCCCTAGCGAAAAATGTTCCTTTTTCAAAAGTAATGGGGGTAGGTCATACATATTAACCCTCTCCGGCCCTACTGAAAGCTCCCCTGTTCAGGTGCAGGAAATAAAAAAACAACAAAAAGAACACAAACATACTTCAATCCAATGCTTTAAAGTTAAACTGTATTCTTAACTCGAGAAACGAAGTTTGAACTGACAAAGTTATTTCCTCGAACTTCGAAAACAGACTAGAAAATAATCAATTTTTGGCAAAATAATTACTATTTCCCTACATTTCAAGTTTCTACATTTCCAGTTTTCTACATTTGACGACTTAATTCTTGCTACCTATGATTCGCGCTTACTTGTTATTTCCCTGCCTCGACTTGCAGGGAGTTGAAAAACTAAAGGAACTTGAAACAACAAATGGATCCATTCATGCAAATCTCTGGTCCATACATTTTAAGCAATATATCAAAAAAGGCTAGAAAAGGCTAAAACGAAACAAAAAAGGTTAAAAAAGGCTAGATGATATTTTTCGAGGCTAGACGACAGAAAAAAAGGCTAGATCTAGCCTCAAAAAGGCTAGACTGGCAACAATGATCACAAGCATGAAGTTCTCTCAATCAGTTGGGGCTGTAACTTCAAGCTGACGAGTTCACGCAACTTGGTTGTGTGTTTTGCACTGCACAAAAAGTTCGAGGTGTATGAAGATGATTTTTTGTACAGTTTTGTGTGCAGAATAATATAAATAATAAAAACAATGATAATGGTAATGAGAGTGATAATGATAATTATAATGATAATTATAACACATTTCTTGCTTAATATCTGGACCACAATTTTTGTCAGTGCATAGAGCGAGAGAGCTACTAAAACGAGTACAAAAATTGAAACTTGTAGTAGTACGTGTGTGAACAACACTGAATTAAAATATGGAAAAGATCTGACCCATCCTGTATTAAAGGGCTGCACAAATGTATTTGAATCGCCTTACAAAACATTTGTACTATGTTGCCAGAAAAGCACGATAAATAGTGCTTATGATATTTTTCAACGATTGTGGGATGTGGTAATTCCCATGGTATTTTGTGGTAAAAATCTCTCGGGTGGGAAAAAATACCACTTGTGCGATATTTACCACGCATGGGGGAAAAAAATACCTCAAAATACCACAACATACCTCAAAATACCACAAAATACCTCAAATTATTACAAAATACCACAATACCTCAAAAGAAAATTTGAGGGATTTTGTGGTAATTTGAGGTATTTTGTGGTATTTTGAGGTGTTTTGCGAGTGTGGTATTTTGTGAGAATTAAGTGTGAGAAAAAGATAATTTTGGTGGTAATTCCATCTGGCGACGCTGCATTTGTGTGGTGTGCAATTACTTTCGGTCTTTCACTCTCATTTGCGGATAGCGTTGGCGTGAGCACAAATAATTCGTAGTGTGCGTAAATAAAAAAACTGAATGAAGGCAAAACAAATGAGTTATTGACTCTCACTCATTAATCTATATCAGAGAACGGCATGATTGCATTCATTCGCAGTTTTTTGTCATTCACTGAAAAGCGAACGCTGAAATAGCACTGCGCACCAAATTGACGAAAGGAAAAAATACATCAATCGCTCAATTGTTGTTGATGCTTATCGTGTGTACATAACAGTTAGTGCCTTCGAAAAGACAACGAATCGTTCGAAGTGCAGTTGTTGTTTTTAATACACACTTAGTGCCTTCGAAAAGACAATGAATGGTTCGAAGTGTAATTGTTGTTTTCAATACAAAAATATTTGTTTGTGTTAAGGCTATATCGTTTCGATACTTTTGCATCTTCTTTATTTTTTGCTTGGTAGTTTGGTTGATTTTAGTTGTTTATCCTTTTTAATGCAAAAAATAAAAGAAACAAATCGGTTGTAAACACGTTTTCATGACACCGTGTTAGGGTTCTAAAATTGCAAACAGGGTTAAATTTTATCAAACAGAAGCACTATAAAATTTCTATAAAAGCTTGGCAAACTAATTTATTGTTCAGTTCTAACTTTATTCTGTTTTTCTGAAAATAAAACAATAAAAAATAGTTATCAAGTTCAAACTAAAATAATTTATTAGAAGAATAATATCACAAATTCATGCTCAGTTCATTAGTTAAGTGTAAGTTTATAAATAAAAATATAAAAAAAGAAAAACTTAATAATACAACATAATTCAATATGAGGAAAATATCACAAAATTCATGTTCAGCTCATTATTTGAGTTTACGTTTATGTATAAAAAATAACTTAATAATACAAAAAATCCAATGTGATATCACAAAACACATGTTCAGTTCATTAGTTTAGTGTACTTTTATGAATAAAAAAATAAAAACTTAATAATACAAAAAATCCAATATGAAAGAAATATCACAAAATGCATGTTCAGTCCATTAGTTTAGTGTACGCTTATAAATAAAAGAATAAAAACTTAATAATACAAAAAATCCAATATGATATCACAAAATACATGTTCAGTTCATTAGTTTGGTGTAAGTTTATGAATAAAAAATAAAAAAATTTCACTTCAAGATTATAAGAAAAAATAAATAAAATAAAAAAAAAATAAAATAATCAAATCTTAATAATAATTCAAGTTTCGATATTATATCATATTAATGAGAAAACTGATATTAATTGCATTAGTTCAGCGATGTTTCATATTTAAAAACTGAATTTAAAAATAAAATATTATTTACTGTTTTTGGGCCCAAACGGTTTCGTTTTTCTGTTATTATATTACCTGCTGCAGAAAAAACTCGCTCGGAGGCGGCACTGCTAGCAGGAATAGACAAAATTCTTTTTGCAAATTTTGACAAATTTGGATATTCTGTGGAATGATTTTCCCACCATTGTAAAACATCAAAGTTAATGTCGATGGTTACTTTGGACAAACTGTAACGTTCCGCTTCATCAAATGCATTTTCAGCAATAGAAACATTTGCATTGTTTACTAAATTACAAAAAAATAATTCAAAGTCTTTCGGTTGCGATACTAACTCATTTAGAGATGAGCCACTAACTAAGCTGTTTGAAGATAAAGTATTATCGCTATTTGCAATTTGGGAAGTACAAAATTCTTTGACATGAATTATTTCATTTTCTTCTAACACGGAGTTAGTCGGAGGGTACAAAACACAAGCAGTTTTGTGGTAAATGCTCAAATTATGGGTCCATTTCATTTCAACTTGTTTCATTATATTAGTTTTCAACTTTTTTATAACTAAAGCGTCTGCATTCGCATGTTCACAAATTTTTCTAAGGCTGTTTATTGACAAGCAAACATAATTAATGGTAACATAACTTACTCCCTGCAACTTTTTGTTGATAATATCGAATTTCTCAAAAAGTTCTACTAAAATTTTTAAAATTGAGAAGTTTATATCAGTTACTCTGCACATTTCATTCATATTGGAAAGTACTTCATTAATTTTAATCCAGTTATTTGAAATCGATTGAAATAGATTCAGGTGGGAGCTCCAACGTGTTATGCAATAATTTTTTAATGATGTTTCTAACATATGTTGCAAATTTGATTTTTTAAAGAATTTTACTAGCTTTTTGCAAGCATCAAACATTGGAGAGAGTTCTTCTGTGCTTTCAAAAGCGGAGTCCAGAACGTTGTTAAGCAAATGGTTGGCACAATTAATGCGGTTGTAATCTTTGAGTGCTTTAACTATATTTGACCCTCTATCTGTAACAAACACAATATTCTCCATATCATTATTTATATTAAAATCTTCTAAAAGACTTCGAAGTTTCCTTAAGACGTTGTCTCCTGTGCTCGTTTCGAAATCCATTGATTTTGTGCCCAAAACTATTTCCTTTAGTTTGTTATCTTTCAAAAAATGAAATGTAGCGCACAAAAAGTTTCTTTTAACAAAGTTGTCCGTCCAAAGATCGCAAGTGATAGAAGCAGTTTTGTTGGCAACAGCTGTTTTTAATTCTGTTTTTATTTCTTGCCTCTTTTGATCCGCTATTGAGCTTGTGCGACGCGAGACCGTTGTGGAGTCTGGTATCAAATCGTCCAAGTCAATATGATTTCCGTATCTAGCGCCAATATTTATGAAAAATTGTGTAAGGTTTTTAAAACCACTTCCACTCACAGCCGAAAATGGCCGACAATCTTGCACAATCCACTGTGAGCACGCATCTTTTATAACCTCTTTCTCTTCTTCGTTTAACTTAATGAGATCAATTGTGCTGTTGTTATTAACGTAACACTTATGTCGAACAAGGTTTGACGTTTGCTTTCCGTTGTATTTAAAAATTTTTTTGCAATTTCGACAATATACAACACTGTCAATCAAATTTCCGTCGTCGTTTTCAATTTGAACAAAAATGTCCCAAATCTTACTTAAACTTTTTCTTTTTTTTGTTAAACGGAAAATTCCGCTGTTAATTTTTTCGTATATCTCTAAATTATTCATTGTCCGTAAAATCCGTTTCTAATTAGCCCTCTGCACGCGTATTACGTTCTGAATTGATGAAAAACACACAAAGGCCTA
Source organism: Pherbina coryleti (assembly GCA_943735915.1). Lineage (NCBI taxonomy): Eukaryota > Metazoa > Arthropoda > Insecta > Diptera > Sciomyzidae > Pherbina > Pherbina coryleti. The sequence continues at coordinate 72,090,862 of OX030951.1, forward strand.
AACAGCAGTGTGCTCGAATTTGCATTGAGCTCAACGAAATAAGCACGAAGCAGGGAGACATATCACGAAGCACCAGTGTCGTTAAAAAGGCAATGGTGCCTTTTCAAAGGCAGTGTATTTTCAAAGACACTGCACAACAATGCAGCAAGCAATAGCTAGCACTGCACAACATGATTCACAGTCATGGCTGCCGAATGAAAGCATAGCAGAAGCAGTGAATGTGCGAAGATAAAATAAATGCGAAACATTCATTGCCGATCTCTGATCTATATATGTGACCCGGTCTACGAAAAGGGACCTTCGGTGTAAAAACAAGTTTTCGAGAAAACAGCTGTTTGTAAACGTTTAATTGTCGCACACTGAATGGCGTCTTTTCATTTATTTCAGCTTATCCTCTATTCTTACAGAGTTGTATTTCTTAGTCTATTAATACAGATTTGTATTTCTTAGTCAATTAATACGAGTTCTTTTTTTTTAGTTAACGACCAACAGTGAAGAGGTGATTACGTTTACTGAATCATTTTTATGCGTCTTTTGATTCCGAAATAAATTAAAAATGAGTGTAGATGAAGAGGTTAGTTTCGTTCTTAGACAATATATTGGTGAAGACGAACAAGATAGTGAGCGCCATTAGAAAGAGCACACATTAGTCTATCCGAATCGCCAAAAAAGTGAAAAAATGATATTTTCACACCGAAGGTCCCTTTTCGTAGACCGGGTCACATATATAAAAAAGGAGCTTATGTTTGTAAGGCCGCAATAGACTCCTAAACTACTCATCCGATTAGCATGAAAATTTGTGTATAAAAATTTTTTGGTACGGTGCGTGTTTGTGGGCTATCAATTTTAATCCACCTTGAACACCAGAGGGCGCTGTAGTACAATTTTTTTACAAAACTGCCAAAAACTCATAAACTGCTAATGCGATTAGAATGAAAAGTGGTATACAGTGAGTTTCATGCACGCTGAGTGTTTTGCTGCTATCTTTTTTTACCTATCTTGAACACCAGAGGGCGCTGTAGTACAACTTTTTCGCAAAACCACCTAAAACTCCCAAACCGCTCATGGGATTAGAATGAAAATTGGTATATATTAGTTTTCAGGTCCAATGAGTTTTTTGACAGTATCTTTTTTGAACCGTCTTGGACACCAGATGGTGCTGTAGTACAAATTTTGTACAAAATCGCCTATTTTTAGTTGTTTTCTTAGGTTACATATGCAAATATTTACAAAATATAAAATATTTCTTAAATTTAGTAAAACTAAAAAAGTTTCCGTTATTTTGACATCAAAAACATGAACATATCTTGAAAACTATGAAAAATTTTACTACAACGATATATTTAATGCAACATCGTTGCTCAAAAATAAGAAAAAAACAATCAGAAATTTAATTTTGTGACGTTCGATTCAAATATCTCCGCTGCTTTTTTATACATTTTGTTAAATTTTTTTTTGTCTTAAAGCTTCATCAAAGTACTATGAAAACCTTATTGCAAAAATACCGTTAGTTGAGTAAATATATTTTAAAAATTTTTTTCAAAAAAGGTCTGAAATTTTGGAGTTTTCCTCAAAAAAAGGCTCAAAATTTGTTTTTGTTGTAAAAATAATTTAAATTCAAATTCAAATTTTTCAACTCTATTCCAAAATTATAACATTTATAAGCAAAAGTTATTTCAATTTTACGCAAAAATTACAAACCATTTTTGTGATTAAAAAAACAAGACCTTTCCCCTTGATTTTTTTGAAGAAATGTTTTTTTTTCCAATATTGTGGTTTCATATTTTTAAATAAATTTATAATATTATAAATCTAAATTTAAAATAATAATTTATCAAAAAGAATTATCTCAGTATCTCTTGCCAATCAGAAGTTATAGCCAATAATCTATATTCATAATATATATACAAAAAGCAAAATGATGTCTGTGTGTTGGCTGGAAACTTCAAAATTGCTGAGTCGATAGAGCTGAAATTTTGGCAGTACATTTTTTTCAAGCAAAAGATGGTTTTCATTTCTGACACACCCCCTTTTACCGCCCACAAATCAATAAAAATGGTATATTTCCTATGGTTTTCGTCGATTTGGCTAAATTTTAGTAATTTAGTTTGTATGCTCACTTGTCGGCAACTGTACTAAAACTGGGCAATGTCCATCTACTAGAAAACTGGGACGGGCATTATATAAGGGGCTGTGGCTCCGCCCATACAATTAAAATTTGTATTATCGAATAGCTTTGAAAGAAAAAGTAGCAGTATTTACAAACAAACTCAAAATGGAGTTACTATTTAAACTGTAACTGTAACTGGGAAACTGTAACGGGCAGTGGAAAATGACAGTGGTGTTAAACTATTGGTCTAAGAAGTTTCGAATATAATTATTATGTTGCGATATAATTGCTGGGTGCAGCAACGCGCGCCGGGAAAAAGCTAGTTATGTAAATAAAAAGAACTTGTAAGAGGAGTACAAGTAAGCAATTACTATAAGTGCTTGAGTATTTTAGAAGATACATTTTCATTGCATGTATGGTTATAAGGAATGGCCGCAGAGGGTTAATTTGTGTGACCAACCCCCATTTCTTTTACAAGAGGAACATTTTTTCCCTTTGGGACCCTGTTCAAGTGTAAGTGTAAGGTATAAATAGATATACAAAAAATCACAAAATTTGTATAGGAGCCCACCTAAGGAGGGGTCGGAGAGAATAGGTCCCAAAGGGAAAAATGTTCCTATTGCAAAAATAATAAGGGTATGTCATATACAATAACCTTCGCCGACCCTCCATTTAAGCTGATAATACTTATAATTTTAACTGGTTAAGCAAACGGAAAATGCCTATTGATTTTTACATACGCCAGTATTTGGAGTACAAGGTAGAACTATATAGTTATTTTTTTCATTTGACGTGATAGCGGCCAATAACTTTTATAATCGACGAGAGCAAGTTGCGTATGCATTTGTTCCGAGAGAGAGTGAGTTTAAATATTACTTGTTCTCATGGTATAATAATACAAGGTAGTATTGACAGTTGCTTGGGAAATCATATACTGTCAAAAAATATACTCAAAAAGAGAGCGCTCACAATCCGCCATTGAAAACACAAGCAATGTTGAAAACGTTGAAGTGAAAAAAAAACAACAACCAGTTGTTCAACAACAACCTTGTACCTATTTGGAGTACAAGGTAGAACTATATAGTTATTTTTTTCATTTGACGTGATAGCGGCCAATAACTTTTATAATCGACGAGAGCAAGTTGCGTATGCATTTGTTCCGAGAGAGAGTGAGTTTAAATATTACTTGTTCTCATGGTATAATAATACAAGGTAGTATTGACAGTTCCTTGGGAAATCATATACTGTCAAAAAATATACTCAAAAAGAGAGCGCTCACAATCCGCCATTGAAAACACAAGCAATGTTGAAAACGTTGAAGTGAAAAAAAAACAACAACCACAGCAGCTGCTGATGTATTTCCACAAAAAGCTGTTTTTGACAGTTTATGTTTTCCTGTTGAAGAGAAAATAAGCAGTTGTCAATGCTACCATGTATTATTATACCATGACTTGTTCTTTGAGCAACAAGAACGCGCTTACGCTTTCTCTTTGCTGAATTATTCTACAAGTGATGTGCTTAATTTTAAGCAGGATACAATTACAAGGTAGGCTCATATTGGAGAGCAGCGTGCGCTAGTTGTCAAAATAGCTTTTAGCTGATAGCTTTTAGTTTTTCTTTGTTGTTGTTGTTGCTTTTGTCGTTTGGCGATTGTAGATCCTACAGCTTTGTTGTTGCGAAATTTCTCAGTTGAGCAGCCGTCTTAAAATGAGCTTACCTTGTAATTGTATCATGACTTTAAGTCAGTGATCGGCAAAAGCATGCCCGCGGGCAACGCATCAGTATTAGTGCCTTTATGCATGTGAAGCCGAAGCTATATAAACGAACTTCAGTCTTATGCCAACTGTCGAGTGAGTAGGTTTGCGTCACATGATTTCTTCAGATTTTTGTTTTTTGTTTCAGTTCGTTGTTTCTTTTTAACGACCAATTTGGTTCAGTGTACGCACATCGTTACATTAAAATACGAAGCATTGTATGGTTGTGTGCGTGTGCCGACCACTGCTTTAAGTACTTGGTTTAATCAAAGAAGCAAATGCATTTGTGCAGCCCTTTATCCTATATATGACTTCTACGTATATGACTTCAATATATATTGTGGAAAAGAAAAACCGGAAGAAGGAGTCGACAACTCAACATTGGGAGAGTAGGTAGTCTTAGCGTTGACGAAAACTATTAAGCAAACAAATGTGGCACTTTTCTTTAATAGATTTTTTTTTGCAGAAGTCTATGCAAGCCTTGCGGATTGCATAGAATATATAATAAATCTACTTGACGTTAATGACGACATTTTACTGTTGGGCGATTTCAATCTGCCTGACTTAAAATGGCATTCTTCCGACGATGATACATATTTTTGTGCATCAAATTCGAAGACTCGCCAAGAACATATATTTGTTGACAATATATGTTCTGACTTACAACAAGTTAGTTGTATTTATAATAGTCTTGAAAGACTTCTTGACCTGGTCTTAACTACAGACAGCAACAATGTGATTGTTAAGAGGGCCTTCCATGCTCTGACTATTGTAGACGAATACCATCCACCATTGAGCATTTGGTATAAATCGGACAGAGAGAGCATAGTAAAATCGAGTTCAATCGATAAAGTTTATGAATTCAATTTTAAAAAAGCTGACTTTTTGAAGTTGAATCATTTACTTCATAACAAACTAAATGTTATTTTAGAGTACTTAAATGGAAATAACCTTGATGATTCCATAAGTTTTTTTTATACGGAGCTCTTTATTGTGTTCTCTCAATCCGTACCATATAGCCTCAAATTTGCGAAAAACTGTGCGTACCCTTGGTACACAAAGGATTTAAAAACTCTTCGCAACAACAGGAATAGGGCTTGGAAGAAATATGTCTGTAGTTTAGACTCAAATGACCTGGAAACCTACAAACGTTTGTTTCTGGAATTTGAAAATACCTCAGCTGCATTATATAATGAATATTTAGACAATATAAAGCTGAGAATACTGTCTGATCCAAAAAAGTTTTGGGGATTCATAAATACAAAGAAGAAATCCGATGGATTCCCTTCATCATTCAAAACTGTTGATGGAATTACTGACGATCCCGTCATTATTTGTAGTTTATTTGCAAATCTTTTTAAAGAGTCATTTTGTTCGGATTCTTTTGATCCTGATGAGGGGTATTTTGAATATATGAATTCTACTCCCAGAGTTTCTTTGGACTCTTTATCCTTTACCTCAGAGGATATTTTAAAATATATTAGTTCTATCGATGAAGATTTTAGCGCTGGACCTGATGGAATTCCTGCCGCAGTGTTAACTCAATGCGGTTCAATTTTGTGTCAACCACTCTCTTTGTTATTTAATAAATCTATAAACGAAAGTTATTTTCCACTGTTTTGGAAAAAATCATTTATTAGTCCTATTTTTAAAAAAGGTTGCAGGAATGATGTTATTAATTACAGGCCCATTGCTAAACTGTCATCGATTCCAAAACTTTTTGAGCGAATCGTGTATGATCGGGTAAAAGTTCACTGTCGTGAAGTCATAACAACTCGTCAGCATGGTTTTGTTAATGGCAGATCTACGGTATCTAATCTGCTCGATTTTACAACGTTTTGCTTAAACACCATTGAATCTGGTTGCCAGGTCGACTGCATCTACACTGATTTTAGCAAGGCTTTTGATAAGTTACCACACAATTTAATTCTATTTAAACTTAAGTCCATTGGATTTCCACAATATTTTGTAAACTGGATTAAATCGTATTTGACAGACCGTTCTTATCAAATACGATTCCGAGGGGTTTTGTCTACTGAGTTTATTGCGTTATCAGGTGTTCCTCAAGGAAGTCACCTAGGTCCACTTCTGTTTATTTTAGCCATTAATGATGTGACCCATATCATTAAAAACTCTCATCTGCTTATTTATGCGGATGACATGAAAATATACAGAAAAATAAATTCTCAAGACAATTCAGCCCTACTCCAGTCCGATCTGAAATCTTTTGAAGTTTGGTGTTCTAAAAATAATATGTTTCTTAATCCAGATAAATGCCAAACTATGACCTTTTCGCGAAAAAGGAATAATTTAGTTTTTGATTATAAGATAAAAGATACTGCTTTATGTCGTGTGGATGTCGTTAAAGATCTGGGAATATGTATGGATTCTAAGCTTACCTTTAACATTCATATTGATAACATTTGTAAAAAAGCATCTTCTATGCTTGGATTTATTAAACGCTGGGCCAAGGAATTCAATAGCATGATTACGACTACAACGTTGTATTATGCAATAGTGCGTCCTCACTTGGAGTACGCAAGTCAAGTTTGGTCTCCAAGTTACAATGTGAATGTTGATCGAATAGAGAGAATCCAAAAATGCTTTGTTAGGTTTGCCCTAAGGGGCTTGAATGGATTTGACATTTTAAACCTTCCTCCATATGAGGATCGCTTAAAACTTTTAAAAATGCAATCATTGAGTGAGCGAAGGAAGTCTGCTGATATCGTCTATTTGCACCAACTCATAACCGGTGTATTCGATTCTCCAGAACTTCTTTCTCTTATTAATTTTAACTCTAATCGTAGAAGTAGTAGAAATTCTAACAATTTAATTTACTTGCCATTTAGTAGAACAAATTATATGTTAACTGCTCCTTTAAACCGTATGAGTAAATTAGTTAACAATTGTAGCTTTTTTGATGTTAACTTGTCTAAAGGTCAACTCAAGAGTAGATTAAAAACTATTGTGTAATTGCATGGCTAGTCGTGTCGTCTTGTGTTGTCCTTGAGCCCAACCATATTTTGGTGGGTAAATTTTTCTCACATTAACTTATTACGAGCCACTAGTATCAATTTCATTGAATTTCAAAGATTTTTGGATTGTGACTTTTAATGCGTTAATGATGAGAATGTGCGAAAAAGCTGTAGTAGCTAAACTCGATTGTTATTCCTCAGTGTACCTTTTCAACAACCTACCATTCCCTGCTGTCGGCACTGTTATTTCCCATCAGAAGCAGCTTCCTTCATATACACGGAAGTTGAAAAGAGAAGAGAGTGTGTACTATCAAAATCAATTTGGAACATCATGTGTGTTTTGGCAGGATACAAAACTAATCGCGGTAATGAGTAATTGTCGCGGCTGAGAAACGGGGTTGATTCAATGCAAACAGAAAAGCGGTGAAAAAATTACATTGGATTGTCCAAAGTCCATTGTCGACTAAAATCAACCCATGGGTGGGGTCGATTTATCCGACCAAATGGCACAACTATACGACATCAACAGGAAGTCCACAAAGTGGTGGAAAAAGGTAGTCTGCAAACTTATTCAGACTACTTGTGTCAACGTCTGGATAGTATATAGAGGAATGCATCAACTGTCCAATCATCCATACATTGATTTTATTATCGCATTGGCAGAGGACATGATAAACTCTCGGCTGGAGAAAAGTAAGGCGACTAAGAAGAAATCTGGACGCCATTTGAAGAATCGAAACGCCAATTATGGTGTAATTGGCGATCATATGCCTATTGAAGGTAAAAAGCGACGCCAATTCGTTTAGTGCTCAAAAGATAAAAAAGGTGGAAAGAACTACAAGCGAACTTTCTTTACATGCAAGACACGCGAAGTTCCACTATGTTTCAAGTGTTTAGCGCCATATAATTTGTAGCATATTTTTTATAAGCCTTGTATAATATTTTGAAGTTTTTTATAAACTTTTAAAAATATTGAAATCCTTTTTATAATAAAATTGATAAATATTTACTATTGAGTGTTTTTAAATGTGAGCACAGCTGGGACATTATATCCTAGATTTCAAATCAAAACCACCGATTTAGACTTAATAACCCAACGCCATAGCATCTCTGGTGGCGAAATCTGAAATTCTGTCTTAGTCATAGTTTTTACTTTTTCATTTTTTTAATGAACACCTAGTGCCAATATTGTATATCCAGCTATATTTTTTTCGGTTCGAAAGGGTTTAACCCCCATCGGTCCCGCGAGAAATACATCTAATCGGTCCCATTGTATGCGCGCCCATTGTAAAATACACATGTATTTTTAACTGTAAAAAAGCTAAAAAAAATTAACAACCATTTATGTTTTGTGATTTTTTTATGTTTATTACATTGTTTACTATCATATTAATACATTTGAACTTCATATACATATGTAGGTAGATTTAGAATGAAATTAATTAGAATATTACATATATTAGAAAAAAAATTGAATTTTTAACTTCTGTCAATTATTTGTACATTTTTCGTATAAATTGAAATTATGTTCAGGGCTCCATCACGTAAGTTTCAAAACGATCATCGTTCAAACGATACTATCTGACGATATCGTCAACAGTTTGATTCATATAAGACTATCGTTATCGTCTCGTTCATCGTACATTTTTTCAAGTTTAAAAGTCACTGAAAAACCATAGAGCACCTAAGCCGACCGGTTAGGATCCGAACTTATAAAAAACAATCGAACTTATAAAAAACACTGCTCAGCTTGCACGTGCAGCGAGCGCTGTTGCACATAAGGTTCTCTATCTCGTAAACAAATAAAGATCCCATTTTGAAACTTTTCGTGTAACATTAACATAGTTTTAGCATTATTTTGAGCAAATAAATATTAAAAAATAAGTGAATCAAGTTACTAAAGATATGCACATAAAAGTTCACTTCAGTTTTCAACAAGAATTTTTTATATCGTCGTTACAAATGTGAAGTTGCAAATCTGAAAAATTAAATATTTTTTTAGTATTACATCCCATTGCTTAATAGGAACTATATGCTGTGCTAAATTACCGAATTTGTACTCCTCACAAAAATAAAACTACGTAAATATAGTAACAAGAACAACAATGATATCCACGCCAAATTCCTATTGAGTGTTTTTTGATATCTTGAACAGTAAGGATTTCAGATTCGCAACTTCACATTTGTAACAACTATATTTTTGTACTATCATTTCAGAATAAAAAAAAACGTATTTTTCTCAATAAAAGACTACTTAAAATATTTTTTTATATAGTGATTATTCCCTACAGCACCATTTATAAAAGTATCTCTAAATGCCTCTTCACCAAGGAATGATGCGAACTTTCGGTAAATGTTCCATTTATTGCCATTGGCCATTGTTTAAGTTTTGTTATAAGTTAACAAATATACTCACAATCATCGCATTCGAACTATTTTCACTTTAAAGGTTAATTGTTTTTAATACAGACAAAAATGGCTCCTTCGACAAGCGAAAGCGTTGAACAAAGCTTAATTTGTTACAAAAAATAAATAAATGAAGAGATAAGGATTTGATTTATCTTTAAGAATCCTTCTTTGTTGCAGCAATTTAGTTTTTTCCTCACACTCATCATCGCTCATAAAAAAAATCAAATTCCATATCTGAAACATTTAAATTTAATTTCTTTCACGATTTTAAATAACACAATAAGCGTAACGTGAAGTTAAACTGTCGTCAAGACGATATCGTCAAACGATTCTCATCATACGTGATGAGAGCCCAGCACAAATGAAATTTCTGCGTGTAGCAAACAAAAAGCGTGTAGCAAAAAGATTTTTGTTATTTTTATATGTGCAGATGTAGCATCGTCCTCGTTTTGATATACTTGGTAAATGGCGAATCTTCCGAATTCTTTGAATAACACTGGAAGCATCATTACTTTGAGGTTGTTTTTTACGTTTAGTGATCTGTTTTTCAACGAGATTCAATTTAAGCTCCTCGATAAAAAGGCGACGACGAATATTATGGTTCGTTTTAGAATTTTTCCAATTCGGGAACTATACAATGAATGTCACGAATGCATTCAACGCACTAAGATCAAGCATGTTACAAAATACTGCCATTGGCCACCGATTGACTTTTAGTTTGCATGTGTACGTAGTATCACCACCATTTGATCCATAGTATCAACTCCACTCTTGGTTTTGTTGTAGCCTTCAATGATGTTAGGTTTCTTCTTTTTACTATTCTCATTTATGCTGACAACATTGTGGTATGTACTGAGCAATGTCACAAATCGGTACCGTCGAGGAACATATGACAACATAACTGCTTGCAATTTATGTTCATATACAACTTCTGTATGAAAAATTGGCTTTTGACGCATGTCGAGTAGAACTGAAAGAATTTCAGTCCTATTTTTCCTTATTGTTCCCAAAATAGTCATGCGATTCTTATATAAATCTTCTGTCAATTCATACGAAGTGAAAAAGTTGTCACACGTTACATTTCTGTCAGAAAGTCCTTCCACCAAATCCAAAACAACACGCCGTCTGAGATTACGTTCAGGAGTGGCATTACGATTCCGAACAACATAAATTTGTGTGTTGTACCAGCTTTTTGAGTCGCTCAGCACCCAAATTTTGATGCCATATTTCGCCGGCTTGGATGGAATATACTGACGAAACGGACATCGCCCACGATACGGAACTAACTGTTTATCTACGGTAATGTTTTTTCCTGGTGTGTATACAACTTTCAAGTTATGATTCCATTTATCGTATACATTTCGAATCTGTTCCAATTTGTCACGTACAGAAGTACTTGTAGATGCTGTGTTGGCCATACGTTGTTCGCGGTCATCAAATCGAATGCAACCATGGATACGCTTGAACATTTTCAAAGACATTGTTGCTCTAAATATTAGCCGACCAGTTTCGTCATTCCACAGTTTAGTGACACATTCATCGTATGACCGATATACACCAGAAAGCAGCAATAATCCAAAGTATGCGTGCAGAGTGTCCAAATCAATGTTTTCCCAATCTTCTTTGTACTTTCGCACACCATATAAATTCGTCATGTTCAAAATAATATTCTCAACCAGTTCAAGGAACATGTGAAATGCAGACGAAACATCAACTATAGTAGCAGCTGCTAATGCTTTTGGACCTGAATTATAACAAAAATAAAACATTTAATGAACATGAACCCATAACAAAGAGGGTAGGTTTTTACCTGAAGTGAAATTTTCTGCACGTCGAAATGAATTTCTTCGATTTATTTCAAATGGGTGCGATGAATATTCAATTTTCTTATTTTTTGAAAAATATTTATTTTCAGGATTTGCTGCATTTTCTTCTGCTAAATCTTGCTCAAGTGGGTCAATGTCGTCTTCATCCGAAAACGCACATACACAGGGACCGATTCGTAACTATAACTGCACAGGTAAATACAGTAAGGGTACAAATTCAAAAACGGGTTTTTTTGGTTGTTTAGGCAAAATAATTCTACTTTGCAAAATACAAGGTCATTCCGCTGAACTGTTTTTATTTTATTCGAGGTAAAAGATCAAAATTGTATGCGTGCGCATACGGGGGACAGATGAGGGTTAAGCAGTTGAGCAAAACAAAAAACGTACAAATATATTTTATTTTGATACACTAGCCGCAAAATGGCAAGTTCATACAAAACTTGTAAGTTTGTCATTCGACCTATCGTAAGACTGTCAAAAAGATTCGTATCGATTGGTTCAAAACATGTTGAAAAAAAATGTATTCGTTGTTTTTCAAGAGATACCGAATTGATGGGTCATCATCGGTACAGCCCCCGCGACTTATTTTTACTCGTACTTCCGCACATAAAAAATAAGTTTCAAGGTCATGGTTTTTCGAAGTGTGAGGAAGCTCTGAATGCATTGAAAACGCATGTGTTGGACTAACCTGAGTCAAAGTGGAAAAACAGCTTCAAAAATTGATTCAAAGGCTTACAAAAGTGTAAAAATTTTCACGGAGAATATGTTGAAAAGCAATTAAGTTATTTTGTCTGTAATGCTATGTTCACATGAGTTTAGTTTGAGTTTGCAGTGTAAAGTTAAAGTTTTCCATTGAGCTCAAAATAAATTCTTGAGTTTCCAGTACAATTATGAAGGATGAAACTCAACTAAACTCAATTTGTTTTCTGAGTTATCAAAACTCGATTTGAGAAATGCGTAAAAGTATGCTAATATTTAGATGAAAAAGTACGTTCAGATGCAACCTTTTGGATGACAAGGAACGTTCAGAATATTGAACGATTTTGTGATGAGCAATGTCAAAAACAGTTGTAAATTGTGAAATTCACTATTTGCAAGAATTAACAAAAAAGCGAAGAAAAGAACTTGGGGAAGTGTAGAAGATCGGTATGGCCCGATAAAAATTTCGATCTGCGCAAAGAACTTGCATCTGTACCGACAGATGGCTGCAGTCTTATGCTCAAGCGGAATTGATGTCATGCTGGTGGATGTGAAAAAAAGTAAACAAAGAAATGTCACACTAAACTCAATTCTGCCGACGCATCTCAGTGTAAACAGCTTTGGTTTAACTCAAATTAAACTCGAACTAAACTCTCTGTGTGCACATAGCATTACTCAGTTTAAGTATCAATCCCGCAACGGGTTCTTTTCCTGTGTCAAATTGACTCTAGGACACATTCTCAAGAGATATATTTTAAATAAAAATTCTTTAGGAGTATTTTTCGTCAGCACTTTGTCCTGACGATATATTTTATTCTTAAATACATAATAATCATAATTTTGTTGTGCATGGATTGGGAGAACTTAAATTGTTGTAAATCTTAGTTGACACTGTTAAGAAATCACTTTATCCGTCCTTTCGGTCCCGCTCAATCACTCAATCATTAAACCAACAAAATAATCTCGCATTAATCCTTGTGCTGAACAAAATTTTACTGCATGGTTCATCTGCTGTAACATCAAATCACATCAACAGTCAGTCATCAACAACAACAACAACAACAACAATGGATGATTAATATCAAAATTACATATGCTGCAAATCTAAGCTTAAATCCTCGTCCCTGGGACAAAAATTTACTTCGCTGTTAAAAAGGAACACGCGTTATTATCATTGTATATTTTTTGTTTTTGTTATTCAAGTTCGCATTCGTTATGTGTGGGGAGCATAAAATCAACATTCTAAAAATTCTAACCAAGAAATTCCTAAATCCAAAAGATATTACCAACAACCCTAGCCAGTGTCAGAGGCTTCATTTATCTGTGTCAAAATCATGTCAATGCGCTGTAGCTGTAGTTGATGACTTCGAAGATGATGCTGCTGGTACGAGTATGTTTGTTGGGGGATGTCATCTTGTTCAGCATCCGTTTTGATGATGATGATGTCCCAACTAAGTAAGGCAATTGGCGTCAATTTAAAACATACCCAAGAAATATTCTTCCAACGGAATCATGTGCGAACCGCTACAAATCGATTTGGATTAGAACTTGAGCATGTTCCATCATAGAGTAGAATTCCAAACTAAGACATCGTCAAGTAGTTGGCTTTGCTGACTAGACTGACGAAGGGTGAGCCTTATAAATGGCCTTTGTTGATGGTTTCCTTTTTCTTTTTTCCAGTTACTTTTCGCTACGAGTGCTTTTGTGGCGGCCGGTTGAATGTTTTGGGGCCTGTCCCGGATTCTTTGTGTTGGTTTTTGCATATCTTGACATAGACAAATGATTGTCCGAAAAACAAAGAGCGCGCAAAGCGCAGCCATTTGGACGCCATTGTCAGTCAATAGAAGTGTCGGCTTGATGGGTGCGAGCAGAGTTGCAGAGTTTCAGAGTTTGCGAGAGTGTGTTAGTGCAGAGTGTGGGGGTAAAGCAAATTCCTTTTATATGTGCATGGAAAGGATATATTTCTGTTCATTACAGTTCTTCGTTTAAGCAGGCATGTATGTGTCCAAAGTGTTGTTTGTTTGCGAAAATAAATATACCTCCGGTTGACACGAATGCCTTAGAGCGACGTTTGTAGAACGCGAGTATGAATACAATATATACAGGGTACACTAGCAAGGAAACAGCCTTTGAAAAATTTTATCAACTCTTACGAATTCATAACTAGTTGTAAGGATACATACAATTTTCATATTAATTTTTAAAATATATCGTAAAATAAGGAATTGAGAGCATTTTTTGAGGCTATTACGAGTATCGTAAAATCCAACTTGAAACCAAAATCTGCCTGTTATTACAGTTCCGTTATTTCTACACCATCAGAACTAGTTAAGTTGGTGGTCTAGGTCCTATTGAGGTGCTTTGCTTAAATTTCAATATTATGATAAGTGTTCTTTTTTTATTAGTTACGTTCAGATGAGTCAATTTGTAAATGAAGAAATTTATGAAATGCTTGGGTCTTAGAAACGTGATATATACAATGCCTTAATGATAATTGGCTGAAGTGGAAATAACTCTAAGCTCCTTAACTCAAAAACATCACTTTTTGAAATCGAAAGACTAGATTTAATACATGCAATAAAAAATATTTGCCTTGAAGACATGTATATATAAGGCTAAAATATTATTGCCCAGGGAAGCACTGAAAAAAATGCTAATACATTAGATGGGTTAAATATATATATGGTCTCAAAAACTGAGATAGTTCAAGCCAAAACCGTTATTTGTGTAATTTTTTTTTTAGAATCCCATAGTATACAATGTCCGTCATACCTCTCCTGGGCGTCACTTCCATGACTCCAGACGCGACCAACGCCCTGTCGTGGTAGTTTGAACACCAATTTATAAAACGCTGGGCCAAAGAGTTCAATAGCAGGACTACAACTACAACGTTGTATTATGCGATCGTGCGTCCTCATTTGGAGTACGCAAGTCAAGTTTGGTCTCCAAGTTACAATGTGCATGTTGATCGAATAGAGAGAATTCAAAAACATTTTGTTCGGTTTTCACTAAGGGGCTTAAGTGGATTTAACATTTTAAACCTTCCTCCTTACGGGGATCGTTTGAAGCTTTTAAAAATGCAATCATTGAGTGAGCGAAGGAAGTCTGCAGATATCGTATATTTACACCAACTCATAACCGGTATTCGATTCTCCAGAACTTCTTTTTCTTATTAATTTTAACTCTAATCGTAGAAGTGTAGAAACGCTAACAATTTAATCTATTTACCATTTAGTAGAACAAATTTCATGTTAAATGCTCCTTTAAATCGCATGAGTACCTTAGTTAACAATTGTAGCTTTTTTGATGTTAACTTATCAAAAGGTCAACTCAAAAGTAGATTAAAAACTATTGTGTAATTGCATGACTATGTCCTGCATGGTTAGTTGTTTTGTCTTGTGTTTTTTTTTCCTGAGCCCAGCCACTGTTTGGTGGGTAAATTTTTCCCACTTTAACTTATTTTGAGCCACTAATATCAATATCGTTGATAATTTCAAAGATTTTTGGATTGTGGCTTCAAATGGGTGAATGGTGGGAATGTGCGAAAAAGCTGTAGGGTGGCGCACGAATCGTGCTACAAGAACAAAACGTTATAAATTTTTTTCTAATCAATGTATTTAATTTGTTTTTCTTTTTTTGTATAGATAATTCAATTTTATTTTATTTAACTAATTGGTTTTGAAAATGATAGACCGTAAATGACTCTCATGCTCATTCACGCATATGCGACACCTGATCAGAAAATTATTCATTGTGGCCTGGAGGGTAGCTGTCGGGATCGCCTCAATTATTGTTGTAATGGACTGTTTCAATTCAGTCAAATTCCTTGGTTTCGTTTTATACACCTCTTGCTTGACATAACCCCATAAAAAACAGTCTGGCGCGGTGAGGTCAGGTGACCTTGGGGGCCAGCGGAAAGTGGTGTTTCTGGATATTAATTTATTTGGTAATTTACGTTGGAGCTCCGCCATAACCGGTCTGGCTATATGTGAACTTGCTCCATCTTGCTGGAACCAAATGCTGTTAAAAGGTAAATAACGGTCCCCATTTACGGTTACTGTTACACCGTTTTCCTCGAAGAAGTGTGGCCCGACAATGCACCTTGATGAAACTGCGCAACACACAGTGACACGTTCTGGGTGCAGTTCCGTCTCATGGAGTATTTCTGGATTAGATTCACTCCATATACGGCAATTTTGCTTGTTTACATTGCCGTTGAAATCAAAATGGGCTTCATCAGACATAAACAAGCAATTTGTTAAGTTGTTGTCTTCTTCGGCCATTTGAATCATTTTTTGGAAAAATTCCAGACGAATAGGCAAATCCAGAGGGTTTAATTTAATGTTTAAGTCATCTTGAATTATCCGTTGTAATGACCGTCTGCTAACTCCAATTTGCGCCGATAAGTTTCGTGTCGAAACGCGTGGATTTGCCTGAATTGCCGATGCTACAGCCGCGATTGTGTCTTGCACCCGAACATAGGGATCTCGATGGTACGGTCTGCGTGCGATGCTTCCAGATTCGGCAAACATGTTTACCAACCTCATAATGGTCCAACTACTCGGGGGAGTGCCTCCAAACTCCCTCCTAAATTCCCTTTGGACGGAAATGATGGACTGTAAAGTATGGTACCGCTGCACTACCCAAATCCTCTTTTCGGTATCCCAAGCATCCATTTTAGTAAATCTAAATACTAATCTGTAATATAAAAAAAAAATAAGCCGATTACTCACACAAAAAAAAAAGTTATTACGTTTTGTTTTTGTAGCACGATTCGTGCGCCACCCTGTAGCTAAACTCTATTTGCTATTGCATGTGATAGGTTGAAGCCATATTTATTGGTGTAAATCGAGACCTATCTAACATCTCTGACAATGTAGGGCATTGCCACCCGGTTGATTAGCGCAACTTCACGACGATCACAGACTTGTTCGCGACATTGAACTATTACAGTCAGCTCGATACTTCCCGAAGGGCCAGCCCAACGATAGTCTCCCCGGGCAAAAGGGAGTTACCTCGATACGCACCAACACACACCGATACATCTGCACCGTCGTTCATGACTGTGATAGCAAAGTCAACACTATTGGACGTGCTACAGAGTAGACCACATCACTTCTGACTGGGTTGACACCACTATTTTGCACCTTTTCAAACTTATACTCCAATGTTACTAAGATATACTTTTCACCTCAGAGAACCCAATTTTTGACACCTCTTGAACTCCAAAGTATGCACCATATTTTGCACCGTTTGAACTTTGTCTTTTTAAGACATCCATAAGACTAATGTCAATGTACCGGAGGAATTGTGACAGTACGTCTGTCAAGCGTAACGACTATCACCGTGCTAACAAATTTTAAGGATCATTACTTTTCCTTCGTGGCGTCCGTGGCGTAGTTGGTTAAAGTGCGTGGCCGCTATGTCAAAGAACCTGGAGACCCAGGTTCGATCCCCAGCAGCGACAGAAAATTATTTGAATTAAAATAATTTTTCTGTACGGCCGCCACCTCTCTGCAGACAATGGCAAACCTCAGAGAGTAATCAAAATGCCATGTAAAGCTTCTTGAGAACGAGAAAATTCTGTTCATCGCCGTTCGGAGTCGGCGTTAAACATGTAGGTCCGGTTCTCGGTCAATTGTGTACAAACTTAATAACACGAATTGATCATAAGAAGCTAGGTCAAAGTCCTTTCAAGGGCTGAAATGGCCAGTTATTTCTTTTTTTTTTTACTTTTCCTTCGTAAGCATACTCTACCGTTGATAGAGTCAAAGTTTCACCTACTCCCCAGATTGAACGACCAACGGCAGGATCTGGGTAGTCTTTTCTCATTTACACAGAATGGGGCGAACTCGTTGCCTGCGACCATCCTCCTTTATCCTTTACCAGGCCTTGGACAGGCTGCTCATGAGAACAGGCCAATTTATTATTTAAAGGATATTAAAATCAGTTTTAAATCTACTTGATTAACCATTTCCTATGTAAAATTTACCGCTGAATCGGATGCATGACTACAAAAATCTCGTCAAAAGTGATAATATTCCGGACCCCAATTGCGGACGACATCGTTGAAGAGTCTCTGTCCAACTTGAAAGATATAGTTCGGATTAAAACCTAATTTGTCCGCTTGAAATTCTCTTTAATAATTCCTTGAAATCTGGCATCTTTCTGGATAGATGGAAAATATCTCTTATAACTCCTGTCCATAAATCTCGATCAAAAAGTAACGTGGCTAACTATAGATCTATATCCAAGCTCACCGCTATTTCTAAGCTTTTTGAAATCGTCGTCAAGAAAAACTTGACATTTGCCACTAAGAGTATAATTTCACTGTCCTAGCATGGTTTCGTACCGGGTCGCTCGACTATTTCTGAATATTGCTTATCTGCGTTTTTAAATGCATTCCAGGTTGACGTAATATATATATAGATTTTTCAGAATCTTTTGTAAAAGATTCCCATGATTTACTCTTAAAAACTTAAACAATTTGGCTTTCATTCAACATTTCTGACTTGGATTTAATCTTATCTTTCAAACAGTCAATGTTTCGTATCTTTTGATAATTTTAAATCTTTTTCTTTTCTATCAACGTCGGGTGTCCCACAAGGGAGTATTTTAGGACCTTTACTGTTCATTTTATTTATTAATGATATTACAGCAATTTTTAATTATTCTTAATGTCGAGTTTATGCCGATGACCTTAAAATATTTCAAAGAGTTAAGAATCAACATGAAGTATCCTTTTTTTTTTAGACTAAACCAACGCTCAGGGGATGCCCCCTATAAATGCGAAAGCATTGTGTTGATTCGGAAGAAGGGTGATAGTTAGTTGGAGGATGGAAAGATGGAGTAGTGTCGGTGAAGATTCGTTTTAAATTTATATAGTTCAAAAGTGCCGGGGAACACGCTCGCAGGGAGATTGTTCCACAATTTTATTGTACCACCGAAGAACGAATTATTTCGGTAATGCGACGTTCTATTGGGCATGAAGGCAATGGTATAGGGATGGGCTTGGTGCACTACCTGAGTGGACCTGGGAAACACACGATACGTCATGTATCTCCCTTGAAAACTTCCCATATTAGTACCTATACAAAAGGCTTAGGCAACCAACATTGCGTCGATGCCCAAGAGAGTTGAGAGAAGATGAAATGTTTTCATCCCCTATCAGATATATCGCACGTTGTTGAATTCGGTCCAGAAGCTCCAAATAAGATCTTGAAGCTCCTGCCCAAATGTGCGAATTGTACTCTATTTTCGGCATAATATATGAGGTAAAGATCACGCGTAGGTCAGTTGGAGTGAAGTATTACACCGTTTTAAAAAACCTAAGCACTTGGCCGCTTCTTTCGACACATCGAAAATGTGATCGTTCCAGCGAAGATTAGATCTGATTGATATTCCTAGAACGTCAAGAGCATCTGACTCCGCGAGATCCACACCGTCCATATTAAGAGGTGCTAAGGGGCAATTCAATCGTTTGTAGATTAACAGACAGCACTGAGTCTTGCTAGCATTAAACTTGATTTGATTCTATTAGCAAGCCCCCACTCGGAGATTTTTTCCAAGTCATTAAGGAGTGTGTCATTCATATTTTGCCTCTTTATTTTAATCTCCAAAGAGTTCGGGCGTTTTTTGAAAGAATATGAATGACAAATGCTGCTGTCATCCGCAAACGAATGAATCGGGTTATGAGTCAACCACAGAAGGTCGTTGATAAAAACCAGAAACAAAGTTGGCGATAGGACTGAACCCTGCTGCACTCTAGCTACGATGGCATGTTCACTGAATGAAATGCCGTCGACCAGGACACGAATCGACCTGTCCTTAAGAAAACATATGATCCATCGAGCAAAGTTACCACCAACGCCATATGCAATTAGTTTTGACACGAGCGCTTTATGCCACAGTCGGTCAAGCGCCTTAGAAATATCCAGAGCAACAACCCTGCTTTCACCAAAGAAGTGAACACATTGGTTCCATTTCTCCGTGAGTAACTTCATTAGGTCACCAGTAGAGCGAGCCCTTCGGAAGCCATATTGAAGGTCACTCAGCATTTTTGCGCTCCAGATAGTTCATAAGGTGAAAGTTTATCACACTCTCCATGACTTTGGAGAGCGTAGAGCATATCGCTATGGGTCGGTAGTTTTCAGGGTTCGTGGTATCGCCCTTCTAAGTTACCGGCTGAACATTTGCAACCTTCCAACAAGATGGAAATACTCCTGTCCTGTATGAGATGTTGAAAAGGTTACGCAAAGGTCGGGCCAGTGTAGAAGAACACATTTTAAGCACAATTGGTGGTATACAATCGGGGCCAGAAGATTTTTTTATGTTGGGCTTGCAAGGACTCTTTTAACTGCTCTCGTTCGAAAATATATCTCCTGAAGACGATCTATTCTCTATAGAAGGCGGTGCCTTTATGTCGCTATCAAAGACTCAACTTCTATAGTTATCCCGTGTATGTCAATTTAAAGATATTAGAGTTGTCTTTGATAATAAGTTATCTTTTACAGCTCATCTCGACTATATTATTCCGAAAGCCTATGCGCTATTGGCATTTATCCGTCGTCAATATTCTTCTTTTTTCGACCCATATACCTTTAAATCGCTATATATCAATCTTGTTCGTTCTCAGTTAGAATGAATGTACATCGGTCATTTCGAACGCATTTTATTCCGTGCATCAATTGCGCATTGAACTGGTGCAAAAGTATTTTACTAGGTATGCGCTATGCTCGCTTAATCATGAGGTTCATCCGCCTTTATATAGTGACCGATGTCTTTTTATCAATATAAAATCTTTAGAGAGTATAGAAGAAATTTACTATCATAACTTCTTGTCTTTGATATAATTTCTTTATCAACTTTTCACTACCTTTCATTACCGAGGGATAAGGCTTCTTAATATCATATATAAGGTCCTGTCGAGCGTTTTATGCAGAAGACTGAAGCCCATCGTAAACCAGCTGATTAGACTTTATTAATTAGACTTAAGACTTGGCAAATCCATTATATACCAGATATTTACGCTACGAAAAATCTTGGAGAAGACCCTACAGAAACAATCGACAGTTCTGTCCCCTTCAGGAAGGATTTCTCTCCTCCATTCGATACCAAACGAGGTTTAACAAACGAGATGATTCCTAAGCGTGAGACTTTTTGCAACCTAATGATGCAGAAGATGATCCGAGCTGCTAATTTGAGAAGTAGTGGCACAATATTTTACAAAAGTTTTATGCTGCTGGCGTATGCTAATGATATCGATATCATTGGTCTTAATACGCTCGAAATATGTGCAGCATTCTCCAGATTAGCAAGAGAGGCGAGTCGAATGGGTCTTGTACTGAACTCAGATAAGACGAAATACCTAGGTCAACAAATAAACAGTCCCAGTGTCTTAAAAACCACGTCACTGTTGACAACATCTCCTTAGAGTTTGTGAGGGACTTCGCCTACCTCGAATAAAACATAAACTCTTCTAGTGATGTTAGTATTGAGATAAGACTTAGAATATCTATTGCCAACAGGTGTTACTTTGGGCTGATTAGGCAATTGAAAAGCAGAGCCCTCTCTCGACAAGCAGAACTCACGCTCTATAAGTCACTAATCATGCGCATCCTATTATGTTTAGTACAAACCTGGACGTTGAGCAGTTCAGATAAAAAGACTTTGGAAGCCTTCGAGAGAAAGATCCTTTGTAAGATCTTCGGTCCAATCTGCGTCAACGGAGAGCACCGAATTTGATGGAACCACGAGCTGTATGAGCTGTATGAAAAAAAAAATGGAGATCTATTGGCAAGCTCTAGAGTGGAATCAGCAGGGTTGTGGAAGAAGAGGATAGCCAAAACTCATCTGGAAGCGTACTTTAGAGAAATAAATAGAGTCTCCCTGTAGACTAAACAGTAGCAAAATACCGCATCCGATGAAAAAAGCTTTATAGCGGCCCAAACTTCTTAAGGAATAAGAGAAAATAGGAAGGAATTATTTTTAAAAATTTTCATCAGACCTTGGATCCATCAGCATCCATGTTATCACAGATTGGGATCGACCATAAAGTATTTGGCTTCCGATATATAAGCTGGCTTAGTTTTATTTCTGATTATTTTGGACAAGGAAGAAAATTCCTTTCAAACTGTGGATTTTTATCGTCTACTGCGGCGGAAATGTGGATTTCCTTTAAAACTTTTGTATAATATGAAAGTTTTAAATTTCCCGTATTAAATACGACTTAAAAATAAAAATCTCAGTACGTCAGCTTGTTCAGTATCCTTAACTTATAACTTAACTTATAAACTTATAAAAGTTTAACTTAGCTTATAAAAGATCTGCAATCCTTATTCTTGAGATATTTTTCCGTTCTTTAGTGAAATTTGTGAAAATACCAGAAAAAATTATAAACTATAAATATTTTAAAGCAATACCTCTCTGGCACTAAAATGGCTCCATAGAGCTATCTAGACACTGCCGTTAGTAGTATCAACAGCCTAATCTAGCGTCCTCTCCATCTTACTTAGTGAATTACCCTGTATTCCTTAATATAACGGAATGAAAAAGCTTACATTCAAAGCAATCTATGTCGTCAGCACAAATTTTATCAAATAATTTGGTCGTTTTTTCCCTCCCCACAAATAAATTGGAATTGCCAACATATGGCAAAGATTTGCCAGAAACCAACAACAGTGTTGAATTGGTTGATGAGATGGTAGCAGCAGCTTTTGTAGAAGATGGTAAAACAAAGCACAGCAAACTGTAAAAAACAGCATAAAAAAGGATCAACAGAAAAATAGAAAACAAAAGGGAAGAAAAGCTAAAAAGCACTTGATAGAAAAACTATGAATATTCACACCCCGCAGGATAATATGACACCGTACAGAAGTCCTTGAAAGATGAGATGCACAGAGAGTGACACATTGCCATCATTTGTATTTGGGGATAATATCCGGAATTTGTTTTTTTCTATCTTAGCTTGTTTTGCTTTTTTGTCGAACACCCACACACATACAAGCACTGAGTTGAAGACAAACAGGTTGGCATAGTGTGTGTATGTGTGTGTGTGTGTGTTTAAGTGGCTGAGTGTGGCCAGAACGAAAAACTTCACATGATGGCAAAATTCATATTTTTCATGCATGCAACATTCATCTCAATCCAGTAGGATATCAGAGCACCAGAAACAACAACAACAACAACACCATAAACTACAACAATTCATTGTTGCGGTAAGCCAACAATCTTTCGTCTCATCCACACTATGCTAGAACAGCGTCGCGTTGCGTCCGTCCCACTGCAATATTTCCGAAATTCACCACAGCAGCAATACCAACACTGGCACCAACACCACAGCAGCTGTTTACCAAAGGATTTGCAACCAAGAGTTGAGCGAGCGCGTAGTAAATCCTTGATGCTGTCTGCTAGGACTTTAGTTTGCATATTAGTCATAAGTGCGACGAGATGAGATGAGTTGAGATGAGTTGACATGACAAGCAGGATTGTTCAACAAACCAGGATGGCAAGAAATTCATGCTGCCAAAACGCAAATATGCAATGTTGAATTGTTTGTCTAGGACTGCATGTGTCTGTGTGTGTTAGATGGGTCTAAGTCGGACGAAAGGGTCGAGTTGCATGAACATGCCAAACATTTTTGTAATCCTTTCAACATTAAGCTGGATAGATGGTGTTGGGTACCATAGAGGAAATAGTTTTTTTGGGTAGGGTGACGGAGAGCGTAGAGTGGTACACAACATTTGAGTGCGGTGTTGAAACACTTGTTATACAAGCAATGCAACAAAACGCTCGTTTGACTCATAATGGCAACATGTTGAACATATGTATGTTAGCGGTCTATATGATCGAGTCGAGTCTTTATGGAACCATTACAGAAAAACGGAAAACATTAAAATCAATTTCTTAAGATAACATTGACAGCTTTGTAAGAGTTTTGCAAAAAATTTCTATTAAAATAATAGCGGTGAATAGCTAGTATTGCACGTGTTTTTGCCTACTTAATGCTTTACATGTTGCATATCTGAACATCTTAAATATTACATCTCTTAGTTAGCTCAACGGGAGGACGGGGAGGACGATCCTCACAAGGCAACGCGTGAGGGTCAAGGGGGCGATCTTGGTGAGGCCAGCATTATCCATGTCGAACTCGTCTCAAGTCGACTCAAACCTCTGCGTGGTGTCCTCTAGAAACGGCAAACTGGCAACCGTTAGCTTGACGGCTAATCTGAGCGGCGGGCTCCCCCTGCCTTTGAAGGGTTGTGCGTTGGGTTTGAAGCCCACCACGTAAAAACAAATTTCAATGAAAACGACAAGAAAAAAGATAAAAATTATCCCAACATCTGATGACGACTACCGCAAACGAAAAACTGACAATGATTTACGGATATGCACCTGGAACGTCCGAACCCTTAATTGGGATGGTGCCTCTATCCAACTGATAGATATCTTAGAAAGATACAAAGCTGATATCACTGCAATCCAAGAAATGCGATGGAAGGGACAAGGTTGCTCAAGGCAAGCATCCTGTGAATTTGGATGCGGATTCGTGGTTGGCAAGCGACTACGATATCATGTTCTGCGATTCACACCTGTGAACGAACGACTTGCCATAATCCGTGTCAAGGCAAGATTTTTCAACATAAGCCTGATTTGTGCGCACGCTCCGACAGAAGATAAGGACGATGAGACCAAAAACAGCTTCTACGAGCGCCTTGAAGAGGCCTATGAGCGCAGCCCCCGCCACGACATAAAAATCGTGCTTGGTGACTTCAACGCTGAGGTGGGAAAAGAAAATATCTTTGGTCCAACAGTCGGAAAGTTCAGCCTCCACGACAATACCTCCGATAACGGAATGAGGCTGATTGACTTTGCCGCAGCGCGAAACATGGTCGTTAGTAGCACTAGATTCAAGCATCTCAATATTCATAAAACAACTTAGCTGTCTCCTGATCAAAAGACGCGCAACCAAATTGATCACGTTTTGATTGACGGAAGGCACTCTTCCAGTGTTTTAAATGTACGCACGATCCGTGGTGCCAATATAGACTCGTATCATTATCTTGTCGCAGCCAAGATCCGTACATGCCTGTGAGCAACCAAGAATGAGCGCAATCCAGCACAGAGAAAGCTAGACGTCGAAAATCTGCAATCAAAGCAAACAGCCGAAGACTTCGCTACTCGACTCTCACTCCTGCTTCAAAAAAGCACTCCTCCGATCGACGATATATGCGCGCAGTGGAATCATATTTCCCACTCTATGCGTACGGCTGCCGAAGAGGTGATTGGCTATCACCGCCCTCGCCGAAACCAGTGGCACGACCAAGAGTGTCGCGACGCCACTGCAGAAAAAGATGCCGCCTACAAAGCCACCCTGCAGTCGGTTGTAACGCGTGCTGCTAAAGAGCGATACAAAGAGAAGAGGAGGGAAGAGAGACGCATTTTCAGGCGAAAGAAAAGGGAAGCGGAAATGCGTGAGTGCGAGAAAACTGAGATGCATGGTGACAGGAATGAGGTCCGAAAATTTTTCGAAAAAATAAGACGCCTGGCCGATGGTTTCAAGACCGGGGCCTCTTCCTGCAAGGATGAAAATGGGAATCTAGTGACAGATATCCAGAGTACACTGAAGATGTGGAGGGAACACTTCTCTAGGCTTCTGAATGGCGACGACGACAACAATCCCGCCAATAGAGATGATATTCCGGAATCCCCAGTTTTGGACGACGGCGTTGAAGTTCCGCTGCCCGACCAAAGTGAAGTCTTGAAAGCTATAGCTCGGTTTAAAAACAACAAAGCCGCAGGAGCGGATGGCTTACCTGCTGAGCTCTTCAAGAATGGAGGCGAAGCTCTATTTAAATGCATTCATGAGCTTCTATGCAGAATATGGTCGGAAGAATGCATTCCAAATGATTGGAACCTCAGTGTGCTCTGCCCAATCCACAAGAAAGGCGATCCCACAATTTGCGCCAACTACCGTGGGATAAGCCTTTTGAATATCGCATATAAGGTCCTGTCGAGCGTACTATGTGAAAAACTGAAGCCCATCGTAAACCAGCTGATTGGACCTTATCAGTTGTTGCTTCAGACCTGGCAAATCCACCATAGACCAGATATTTACGCTACGACAAATCTTGGAGAAGACCCTAGAAAAACAAATCGGCACACACCATATTTTTGTCGATTACAAAGCCGCCTTCGACAGTCCAATAAGGAATCATCTATATTCCACCATGTCTGAATTTGGTATTCCTGCAAAGCTCATCCGCCTTTGCAGAATGACACTGAGTAACACCAGCAGCACAGTCAAAACCGGGAAGGACTTCACTTCTCCATTCGATACCAAACGAGGTTTCAGACAAGGTGATTCCTTATCGTGTGAATTTTTCAACCTAATGATGGAGAAGATCATCCGAGCTGCTGATTTGAGACGCAGTGGCACGATATTCTACAAAAGTATTATGCTGCTGGCGTATGCTGATGAAATCGATATCATTGGCCATAATACGCGCCAAGTCAGCGCAGCATTCTCCAGGTTAGCGAAAGAGTCGAGTCGAATGGGTCTTGTACTGAACTCAGATAAGACGAAATACCTAGGTCAACAACTAAACAGTCCCAGTGTCTTAAAAACCACGTCACTGTTGACAACATCTCCTTCGAGGTTGTTAAGGACTTCGTCTACCTGGGATCCAGCGTAAACTCTTTCAACGATGTCAGTATTGAGATAAAGCGAAGGATAACTCTTGCCAACAGGTGTTATTTTGGGCTGAGTAGGCAATTGAGAAGCAGAGCCCTCTCTCGACGAACAAAACTCACGCTCTATAAGTCACTTATCATGCCCGTCCTATTATATGCAGCACAAACCTGGACGTTGAGCAGTTCTGATGAAAAGACTTTGGGAGCCTTCGAGAGAAAGATCCTTCGTAAGATCTTCGGTCCAATCTGCGTCAATGGCGAGTACCGAATTCGATGGAACCACGAGCTGTATGAGCTGTACGCTGACATAGACATAGTTAAGCGCATTAAAATCGAGCGGCTCCGCTGGCTAGGTCATGTTGAGCGAATAGAAAACGACGCTCCAGCGAAAAAACGCCCACATCTTCGTTGGAAGGATCAGGTGTTGGATAACCTGACTACACTTGGTGTTTCCAACTGGCGCCAGCAAGCGCAAAACAGAAATGGCTGGCGCAATTTCTTATACGAGGCCAAAACCGACCTTCTGTTGTAAGCGCCAGATAAGTAAGTAAGTAAGTAGTTAGCTCAACAAAATAGGGTGTCATTAGGTTTCCATATTTCTCTTTATATTTGCTGTTTCCAAATCGTCCAATAACACTGCGACACAAATTGAGGGTCATTGTCTATTTGACATCAGTAGCAAAAGCTCGAATCCCTTTTTGCTCCACTACGTCACAATTATTTTTTTAAAAGTGGTTTGAAATTTAAATTTTTTGGACAAAATCGAATTAAGCAATATGAAAAATCATGTGAAAAACTTAACACAGGGCGGTTCTTGTTTTCGGGAACCTATATTAAAATTTTACAAGGAATATTTTCGGCGAACATTCTGAGCCTTCACCAATACGGGTCATTTTATTCCTTTTTTCGAAAAAATTCATAAATGTTAACTTTGGAGGCAGGTAGAGGGTTAAAACCTTCCACAAAAATATTCTCCAGAAAATTCCATTAAGGTCCACCGAAGACAGGACATCTCTACGAGTCAAAGTTTATACTTCAAAAACGAAATGAAATGAGAAGAAATTTAATTACAATCCTTATTTATTTATTTATGTATTTATTTATATCATGGGGGCACTTTGCAGTAGCAGCAAATTGTATATAATGACCGTATCATTATCATTATCACTATCAAGATATGAAAAAAAAATCAATATTTCAACATCACCTTTCTTGAAATATGGTCTTGGACCACCAACAAATTTCAGCCTGTACTGCATCTTGTGTTTGCTTTCCTCTATATCTATGAAAAAATTAAAAGTAAACCCATCTGGTACAAAAGAGCTGAGAAGAAAGTGTGCTAAATTTAGAATGACCTCTTTTATATCTTTTAAATGAACCATAAAAATCACTTTCATTCTTATATCATGGAATCCTCTTATTACGTAATTTATTTAACATTAATTTCAATTTTTTCACCCGTGCCCATTGGAGATACTTGACCCCAAAGTTGGGGCAAATTTGAGATTTTTTATTTTTCAAAGCAATGTAACCCAAAAAGTTTGTGATCTAGTCACTTTGAAAAATTTATATTTTAAGTTCTTACTAAGATGTACCTAATACCAAAAAAATAGGTCTGCCACTAGCTTCTTTCTATTAAAATTTTTTTTTTCAAAGTTACCAAAAATTACGATTTTTTTGGAAATTTTAACTTTTTTTAAAAGATTAAGTAACATCCCAATGCATTTTTCTGATATGTAAGATAATAGCCTAAGGTATAAATAATATTATGTTTTTCATATATTACAGTATGGTTAATAGGAGCTGAAATATGATTATTACCGCAAACTGACGAAAATCCCGAGCTGCATTTTAAAACATTGTTCTATTAGTTTGTGTTCTCCCCTATCAAAAATTTTTAACATATCCTTGCACAGTGGTCATTTTCCCCTATATATGGAGAAAATCTTATATAATACCTCTTCATAAATCCGGCTCAAAAATTGATGTTTCCAATTACCGAGGTATCGCAAAACTAAGCGCAATCCCTAAGTTATTTGAGAAAATTATAACTGATCAAATAACCCACGTTGTATCTTCATCCATTTCCACCTCTCAACATGGTTTCTTAAAGGGAAAATCTACGTCAACTAACCTCTTGGAGTTTACTTCGCGTGTCATCAAAGGTTTTACTTTAGGACGACAGACTGACGTTATTTATACAGACTTTAGCAAAGCTTTCGATTGTGTCAATCATTATCTTCTTCTGAAAAAGCTTCATCTGATTGGGTTTCCCGTCAAACTATTACACTGGATTAACTCGTACTTGTCGAATCGTTCTCAAAAAGTTTTATATAAGAATTCTATGTCAAAAAATATTTTGGTCACATCTGGTGTTCCGCAGGGAAGTCATCTTGGTCCGGTTTTATTTTTACTGTTTATAAATGACCTTCCTTCTGTAATAAAACACTCTTACGTCTTAATGTACGCCGATGACGTGAAACTTTTCCTAACTTACAAATCGCCTGAAGATCAACAACTCTTACAATCGGATTTAAACAATCTAGTTGAGTGGTGTAATTTTAACCTTTTAAAATTAAACTTAAAAAAATGTAAGCAAATGACATTCTCACGTCGAATTGCTAATAGTATAAATTACACTATAAATAATACTAATTTAGAAATTGTACACAGTTTTCTTGATTTAGGTGTAATTATGGATCCTAAACTTCGTTTCAATCTTCAAGTTAATTTGGTGGTTAGAGGTGCCCTTGGTTTCATTAAAAGATGGGCTAAAGAATTCAACGATCCTTTCACTACTAAGATACTTTATACCTCTCTTGTTAGACCAATTCTTGAATATGCATCCGTAATATGGAACCCTCAATACAATGTCCACATCGATGCATTAGAATCGGTTCAAAAACAATTCTTACTTTTTGCTTTACATTATCGTTGGAACCCCAATATTATTCTTCCCCCTTATGAAACACGCCTCAAAATTATTTCCCTGCCTTCCTTAAGAAGCAGAAGAATTATGCTCAATGTCTCTTTTTTATACAAATTACTCAGTGGTGATATAGACTCACAATACCTCCTTTCTTCATTAAACTTCAACATCCCCAGGAGCGGAGCCAGACATTTCCAGCTTTTTAAGTTGAGTCACTGCACTTCTAATTATGCCCTTCACGACCCTTTGCGATGTATGTGTAGTGATTTTAATGGCAACTTGAACTTGATAAATTTTTCTGACTCGGTGGATGTCTTAAAACGCAAAATTATATTACATTTGAATACTTAACGCATTCCTTGTGATAACAAATATAACTCGCGATAATTGTGTAGATTTTACGATTTAACAAATAAGCATCATCGAATATGATAGATACTTTAAGTTTTCGTTTTATTCAGTTTCGTTGCTTTATTTTTTCATGAAATTATTTTAGATCTTTAGTTCTTCCTTATTTGACCATGTATACCGTGTCTCTTGGCTTGGTGTGTCAGAGTTTATCTCTTTTCCATACAAGTTTTTACCTGCGTTGGCCCAAATGCATATCCAAATAATAACTTTAGCTCGGTGTTCCCTTATTTTAGTGACCCGAATATATAAATATATTGTGCCTGCACAATATATACTTGTATATCTGTGCTATGTTTGGTATTGGTTTGGTGTTTGAGAGTTGCATCTCTTTTCCACGTAGGATCTTGGGTTGGACAGTGGCCCCAAGCCGAACGACAACAATTATAAATGCGGTTATATATGGTCTAATAAATAACTTTGGATGTTGTCTTGTATTGCTTCGTATTATGAAGAATGTGCTTTTATTCGATGATGTTTATGAAGTTTACATAAGCACAAAAAATTCTCAAATTTTATTTTATTTTAATTTCCGCTGAAAGGCCAAGCAATTGTGCTTAGTGGAGGCTATTATTTGCCAACAGGTGGTAAGTTTTAGCACGTAGGTGCATTCTATCAGTCCGGCTGATCCGGGAACTTCTTAGAATGTAAATCGTGCATGCGTATGGCGCGGGTCATACGTATCTATGAAGATTTCTTACCTCCGGGCGAATCCAAAAAAAAAAAAAAAAAAAAAAAAACTGTATAAGATACGAAAATCGCTCGTGGTTGCATGACAAATATGGCCGCCATTTTGCAAATAAAACGAAAATATTTTTTTTGAAAGCAGTTCTAAGATGCCGAAATATTACAAAATTTGTGGTAAAAAAATAAAATTTTTTTAAAATAGTCGAGCGACCGAATTTGCTATTTTGTGATCAATCTCGGCGGACTGACCCTTGTCGATTTGTATTTTGCGTTTGTTTACTTCACAAATGTCAAAACCGAATTGACGCCATTCGCAAAAGTTATAGGGTGTTCCAATAGTGTGATTACTTTTGCCCCACCTTGTATAAGAAAAGAAGAAAATGCTTTTACTAGTGGCGTTAACCCTTTGACGACCATTGGGACACCGGTAACCCTTTTACTTTTGAATTTTTCCTGGAAAAACTATGCAATCGATTTTTTTTTTACGATGTATCATTCAAAAAGTAATGCATGTGGCTTCTTAAATTTTCTTAACTAATTTAGGTGAAACTTAAGTGAAACTTAATTCTACTTGCGTCTTTTCTGCGATTGCTTTGATTTGAGTGAGCATAATGCGTACATTGGTTACAACAAAATCTCTACGTCGAATACTGATTTCTATTTCTATATCTGCATTGGAAGTCCGAATGCAACAGGCTACTCAAATCATAGATTCGATCACCAACCGCAAGAGAACAACTTCCAAAGTTGTAACACAGGGACTTAAGCGATTCAAACTTACGGAGGTCAGCTACTCTGGAAAGCCACGTTCATTCCTTTTAAAATGTTACCTTCTAAAAATATGGATTGTATAGTTTTTCCAGAAAAATTTGAAAGTGAAAGGGTCACCTAGTGACCAATAAAACTTCGATGAGAGACATGCAAAATTTATGTCTTGAGTCAACTTAAAATAGTTTAGGTATAATTTCCGTCTAGACCTATCATAAGATTAAGAGAGATAGATGTAAATTTTCGAAATAATTCGTCAGAAATTATTTTGGAAATGGTAATTTTCTGCAATCTCTACAGCGGAAAATCAACAGTTCTGAGTAAAGCAACGTACGTGGACGTAATTAAATTGCAATCCTGCAGCGTAATAATGTCCTGATTATAAATTATGCTGTATTGCTGTGGATTTTCATTGGCAACGCATTTCAAGGCAACGCATGAAAAGTAATGAGCAAAAATAATTGTAATAAGGAGTGTTGCAGTGCTGCATGTGTGTGTGTGTGTGTGTGGAAAGTGCTGCAGCACTGTAGCATCGCATTTTCAATGCTGTCAAGAAATTTAAATTAATTTTTTGCACTGCTCATTGTTTTTTTTTATTTTTATTTTTTTTTTTTTTTTTTTTTTTGTCCTTTGTAAACGTAATCAGATTCAGGTAGAAACACACACACGCACGCTCATACATTCACATGCAGCCTCACATCCGTTCGTTTCAATTTGCAGTTGAGCCAGTAAGAGCCACGTGAGTTTGCAGTGCGAACTTCCTTCCGCATAGTTTTGATGTTGTTGTTGTTGTTATTTTTGTTGGTGGCGGTGGTGCAATTGTTGTTCTGGTTGATGTTGGCTATGCTGTTGGCTTGTTGTTGTTGTTGTTGTTGTTGTTGTTGTTGTTGTTGTTGTTGTTGTTGTTGTTGTTGTTGTTGTTGTTGTTAAGACTTTTGTATAACAAATTAAAGTCGTTGTTGCTTTTGCACAAAGTAAACCAAGTCGTTGCCAACTTCATTTTGCAATTTGTATTTGTTGCTATTGTGTTTGTTGTTGTTTTTGTTGTTGCTGTCGCTTTTGTTGTTCTTATTATTTTATGTTGGCTTCTGCGTTAAAATTAAATATTTTCTCCATTCATTTGTTAATCTAACAAGATTCAAAAGGCAGTGAAGAGAACAAACAAAAACCCAACAACAACAACTACAAAAGACACAATAAATAAAAATAATAAAAAAAAAATACTGTATAAAATTTCTGAGTAGCTTAGCCAGTTACGACAGCGTAGTAACGTAACATTCAGTGGTGTCAAGGAAAACGGAAGCGCACTTTGTTTCACTTCCGTTGTGTGTGTGTATGTGTGTGTGTGTGTGTGTGTGTGCTTGGCTGTTTGTTTGAATATGGGTCTGTACGCGATTTCCATACACTTCCGCTGCATAAACTGCCAGCTGCGCTCACAGTCCTTAAAAGTCATCATCATTTTGTTGTTGTTTTTGTTGTTGTTGTTGAGTCTTGTGCGTAAATGTTGGAACACTCAGCTAGTAAAAGTTAAATTAAAAAATTTCGTTTTGTTCCACTTTAAGTTTGAATTCAACTTAGAATTTATTGTTTTTCTTTTAAACAAAACCCATAACGTTCTCACAGATAAGGTGTCAAAACTTTTTTGAGCGGAACCTTTTGATGAGCGGTATTTTCCCCGTTAAAAAAATATATACGCATGCCAAACGATGACATGAAAATTACCTGAGAACGTTTAGAAACTGGTTTAACTGGCAAAAATTAAACCATAAATAAATTATCTTTTTGGAAATAGTTTACTTTGACACTTCATTTATTTTATTTTATGGAATTGGAGAAACTGTCACTCGTTTACACCGAACTTAAAATACGGGTTCAATTTACTTTTATTTAAAACATTTGAAGCCCTAATTCCTTAAAAATGTGCCTTCTCCATCTGAATATATATATCAGTGGCTAGCAGGGCTGCGGGGTCGGAGTCCGTAGGGGTTTTTGGGTGAAGGAGTCGAAGTCAGTCTTAAAAATGCACCGAATCCGACTCCGATAAAAAAAAAAAACGATATATAACGAATATCGCCATGGCACAAAATCTTATAGAAAAATTATTGATTTTTAACATTAATTTGTAAAGGGAAAGACGAACAACTAATCGCAAATGGTTGAAACATCCAGCAACCACTTTATCAATCAGTTGCCAAACATCATTTAAATCAACCAGTTGTTCAACTAGTTGATGTATTTGGGTGAGGTCATACGGTGATAGTTTCAACGGCGTTTAAATGGTTTTGCTTTTGCTTTCAATGAAAAACTGTCAAAAATTGGTGAGAGTGAGAGCGAATGAACATTTTGTAGGGCTTTCACGCTATACACGACAGCTATCACCGTTCAAAGCAATATTTCTAGGTGGTGAAATAACGCTGTGCAAAATGTAAAAGAGAGTAAGAAGTGTTCACTGAATGCCGTTCAAGCGATGACTGTGTGACCTTAGCCTTTGTAGCAAAATTAGCAACCAAACGAAAAAAGTTCATTGTAAAATGAATTCGTACGATGAGTTTCACGAGTTCCCAGTTCTTCTTATAGTAGTTTTCTTATAGAAAAATATATCCTTAATCTTAATATTTGAATATGACCTTTCATTATTTATATTGAAAACAAATTTGAGCTTTAGGCCAAGTATGTTGACAACAAGACAACATGAAGACAAAGTAGGCAACAACCTTCCATATAATTCGATAAAATA